>VWZL01004016.1:389416-431662 GCA_013396915.1 Stercorarius parasiticus
GTCTCCCGCCTGGCAGCCGGCTCCCGCGGCGAGAGCGAGGAGGTGAGGGGGCGGACGGCGGGGTTGGGCCTCTGCCCGGGCCGCGGGTGGCTGCGCCGGGGCGGAGAACCGGCCGAAAAAGCTCCCTCCCCGAAGGACTGGCCGGCCCGGCGAGAGGCGAGGGTGGGAGCGGTGGGAACCCTGGGCTGCTGATGGAGGTCTGGCTTCCGGAGCCGGGGGGGCTGCCTGGGTCACCGGGCCCGTGGTCCGAGCAGCGTGGCCAGTGACACCACCGTGGAGACCCTGGTCACCCCTTCCTGGTACCCGGGGCAAGGCCAGACCAGAGGGTTCTACAGCAAGGTGGAAAAAGTGTCTGTTGCTACTGATAGGCAGGCTGTCAACTTACAGATATCTTTTTTTTTTTTTTTAATTTATGCCTGTTTTCAGTGATCGTGCTCAGCAGCCGCTTGTGCATAAAATGGTTATTTACAACAATATGATGTTGCTACCGCTAGCACAGCTGGTGGTAGCACATGTAGGAAATTCTGTACAAGTAATTCCTCTGAGATACTTCTTGATGGTATCGGCAAGTCAAAGTTTACCAGACTTAATGTTATTGTTGCTTTTCAAAATCAGCAGTGAAATTGTTAAGTATCTCATTGGTATCCCATTGCTTATTGTAAAGTAAAAGTTTTGGAAAACTTGGAAGAAAGTAGTGTAACAGAGTTCTCCCTCCACAGACTGAAGGTCTTAAGGTAAGGTTTTAATGGCTGAAGAGAGTACAGTTCCCTTTCTGCTGTGGGAAGGGATATGGGAAACTTAACATCTGGAACATTTAAGCTTTAGCTTTACTCTCTATCCAGCATGTAAAATCCAGTAGAACACCCTGTTGGGAATTTCACGCTCAGTTGAGAAAGTGGTTGTGTCTGAATTTCTTACTACATGCAGTTCCTGAGTCTGGCCAGTGACTTCATTCTGTCTTTGTATTGCTCCTGAATAGTAGAATAACTTGTTAAACTGTTAAATCGCACATTCGCTCCTTGAAATCAGTGTTGACATATTAATAAGGCTACTGGAAACTAAGAGATTAATTTTATTGTTCAGATACGTATGGTTATACCAGACTGTTTCCAGTAGCTTGCTAAAATGCTGCCTCCATTTCCAGTTCCTTTACAAGAGCCAATAAAGAATGCTTCTTGTGTAACAACAGTAAGAGTGAAATTAGTACGTCGGGGTTCTTTCTGATAATAAAAACAACTGAGCTTTGCGGGCTTCAGAAATGTTTTGAGGATTGTCTGTATGGCACATCCACCTCTGCATGAAGAATACAATTTGGTTTGGGGTTTGTGTGGGTTTTTTTCCCGTTCTTGGGAGTGGGGAAAAAACTTGTCAAAGGATTTATCATGGTACAGATGTGTGGTCCCATCTCGTCTGTCCTGCGAAGTGGAGATGCTGGGAGTTGTGTGGAAAACCTTGATGTCTTTGTTGCTATAACTGACACTGGCCCATGGGCTGCGGTAGTTTAGATTTCCAGGATGTATCTTATGCTGATGAGAATTTAGTTTGTGGGTGGAGGGTCAATAGGTTTTGCTTTTTAGTGTTTACAGAATCCTGTCTGACACAGACTAAGCTTTGGTCTGCCCGTAAAGTTTTTCTGTTCCCAGTGTGGGGTTTGTGAACCATATACTTTGAATGCTTTATGGACAAAATGAGCCTCTGTTTAAATGCAAAAGTCTGTTTTCTAGGTATCCTTTTTTTTTATTCATTAGTGCTTCAGCAGCTATCACGTAGTGTAGCCAACTTTCACTTGAAAGGTTAATGCTGCAGTTTTACCTGAGAGTGAAGGATGAAAATACAGAATTTTCCTAAGTCACACTTCAGATACTCTGTCACGCTGTCCAACTCCAGACCTGCCTGTGAGATGAGGGGGTGCTTTCTCCATGCGCTGTGTTTCCCAGCGATCACCTTAGCCATCATTTCCTGGGAAAGATGTTTCTGTTATGTTTCTTCATGTTCAGGGTTGAACTGGGTAGAAAGTGTGTGGACTTAATGCTTTTATGTAGGAGCAGAATGCAGCTGGGTTGTTGCTACTGCATTTGTATCATGTCCCAGTTGTGAACACAGCTCAAAAGCTCAGAATACTGGTTTGCGTACTGATTTGTTTGTTTTTTTTTTTTCCTTTTTTTGCTTGTTGCCCCCATTGCAGAAGGCAGCTTGTCTCAGCAGTGGAACTTGTGTAAGTTTTGTGTCACATATGGAGTTTAAATTACATGGAACAGTCGAAAAATAATTTTAGAGTTCTAGGGTCAGTGCAATCTCCTGAGATCATAGGAAGAGTTTAAAAATAAATGACAAAATACTGCATTAAGATGCAAAGGAAAGCATATATGTGGTAATCACTCCTTACATGAAAGTGTAAGAAATTGGTTTAAAGTAGCTATCAGCAGGCCCAGCCTTGTCATCTTGTGTGTGGTTTGTTTTCATTAACAACATCACAAAACTTGCTCGCTTCTTCACTTTGTATTTTAGTAATTGCACAGTTTGCCCTCAAAAATGAGAAGAAAAAGTCATAAAGGCAAAAATGGTGTGGTACAAAACTGTGCATTAATATCTCTTTTTGGCAACTGAGTTATGTGTGTTAAAATTAATTCTCTCTGTATTGTTGTCCTCAAGCAAATGTCTTAGTTTTTTGCTTCAGTTTCTACCTGATGGCCAGCACCAGTCCTCTGTACTAGCTGTGGTACCTACTGAATGCCCAGCACCGGTCCTCTTTGCTACTAAGAATAAGTTTTTTAATCATTGTTAGCATAGTTTCAGCTGTATGTTTAACAGTTTATAAAACTGCTAAGCTGTAATTCAGTGCTGTGCTGCAGAAGTGCTGGTGGAGCTTTAGTCAGCTAAAATATGGCATTTCGATTCCATTGTCTTCTGAGGACTTTGCTCTCATTTAAGTGGTGTAATTGTGTCATGGTTATTTGGCAGGTTATTATGATCTAATCGTTTTAGATTATTTCTCTCTAGGATAGTGCTTTTAATGGTACATCAAGTTTGATAATCGGGTAGCAAAGAGATTCCAGCTTAAGCTTCCTCCCGAAGAGCAGTGATTTCTTGACTCTGTCCAACACTTGTGAGATGATCGGTGTTTAGAGGCCAAATGTACTTGGCTACACAGCTGAACTTGAAATACCAAGTTCGGGGCTGGGAGACTGAAGTCTTGCTTGTAAAGAAATATCTTTTGTAAGTGCATTCCCAATTTGTATGAAAAACTGGATTTTCCTGATAATACTGCATTTCTTTTGGGGGTAGGTTCAATTTTTTTTTAGCAATTAAACAGAAGTTTGTTTCAAAATTAAATATGATTGTAAAAATATAGCTAGGTTTTTTAATACTAGTGTGTCACTGGATCGTGGGTTCTCTGCAGTGTCTAGTTAAAACCACGATTATGAGCTTGGTTTGTTTTATAGGCTTAGCTGAATAAAAATACCTTGTACTTTTGTTAGTACAAAGATGTGAAATGCATAGCTGCGTGAGTTACTTTTTATACGTGCTCAACACAACTTTTTACATTAAAAATTTATGTTAAGGTCAAAGTTATTGAGGCTGGCAATGGTTCCCTTCAATAAGAAAAAAATATCTTTTCAAACTCCCTCCATTGTTTTCACAAATACTTTGACAAACTACGTTAAACTGGTATTTTGTGTAGGAGGACAGGATATGGAAGGAAATACACATGTAAAAAAAACTAATTCTGGTTCTAAGGACGCTTTCTTAACTAAAGAAAATATTGAAAACCTGAAAGAATTTGAGTGGATGCAGTGTGAGATGGATGCAGCAGTAATGAGTAATGGGTGGTGTGGCTGTTAGAACTAACTCAGCCTTTAATGGAAGAGCTTTTCGGTGTTCGTTTGTGAGCAGCTTCCTCGTAGTCACAGATGTCGGCAGATGGATCCTGCTGATTCACTGGTACAGATGATGTGCTGTCTCCACGAAGCAAAACTACAGTGGACTTTTATAGGAAGGCAGTGCAAATGCCTTAAAACTTGCTAAAGATTGCACATTTCCAGCCAGGCTGTTTCCTGTTATCATGAATTCAATACTACGGAAAACGGATTCTTTTGATTTTTATTTAATGGTGTTGTAATGTTTACTGCTACAGTTTCTATGAAATCCCTTGAATTTCTCCTAGAAGTAAATAAGCTGAAATAGATTTTCATTTTTTGTTCCTCTTCAGGCCTTCGCACAATTTGATGCTGAAGGAGATGGCACTGTAGATGTGGAGAACATGCTGGAGGCTCTCAAGAATTCTAGTGGAGCTAATCTTCAAGGGGAGCTTAGCCATGTAATCAGGCAACTTCAAGCTTGTTCACTAGTTCCAGGTATGAGAACAGGGGACAAAACAATTTCCCAAGTCCTGCCCCATATAAGGAGTGCTGCTTCAATGCATTGTTTTAATAGTGTTGTTTGTCCTAATCTTCTCAAAATGACAGTCCAAGTCATTCTCGCTTCTCTAGTGTCACACAAGTGAAGTTGCTGTAAATTAAAAATTTCCTGTAATTACGTCCAGCTAACTTAATTTCATAAAATAACCAATATTTTCTTCTCTGTGTGACTGTGGAGCTTCTTATCCTTGTTTGGTTTATCTCACAGACAGAAAACAGTTCCTTGCAAAACTTTGGTGAGTGCTGAGCTAATGCAACCTTATACTCGGTAACTGGAGGAATAAATCCTCCACTGAGTCTGTTTCAGGTGATGAGTCATATGCTTTATTATTATTATATTGTTATTTAGCATTTGAAATCCTGCTAAAACATAATTCACGTTTTATAGCATATAGTTTGGAAAGTGTCAGTTTCCAGAATTTGATTTGTGGGATAAGTATCAGTTACTGGCTTTCCTTCCAAGCTTTTGATGATAAGTGGCTAAAGGGGATTTGCCTTAGAGGATCAGACAAGAAGTGTTAGAATTGGCTAATAGTAAGTCGGAGGAGAGAACTCTATGGGGCAGCATTCTGTCCATCTAAATGCTCTGCGATTCAGAGTTCTGCTGTTCAGGAGCTGAAACTTCGTATGAAGTCGGTGGAAAGTGTTAGGCACCTCTTTGGGAATAATCCGCAACGCCAAAGCGAGATGCTTAGTGTAGCTCAAGGCGAGTGGTGCGAGTACACCAGCTCATTAGCCAAGCAGCATCTCTTTCACCTGGGTATTGAAGGTGAGAGCTTGGAACTTTTAGGACAGCAAAATAAGCGTAAGAACTAAGATTATTGGTGATTGTTTTGAACACCTTCAGGCATTTCAGGTAACTGGCAAAAAATATTTGTCTGCACCTTTCACAGTCCTGCTGCAAAGGCTGCAGATTTGAGCTACTTCATGTGGTGGAATGTAGTTCCAATATTGGCTCCCGTGCTTAATTTGGATTTACCTAGTAAGGAGATGTAGAGGGGCAAATGATGACTTGGTCAAGTCAGATGTTGCAACAAAGATAGAAATAATGTCTCTTTCTAGGTTTTATTGATATATTTTCCGAATCAAAAGAGCGTCTTGGTCTTCATGCTTCAATGATACTGAGATTCTTGCACCGGAATCGTATTTCTAGTACTGTCATCCCTTACCCAGTGCTGGAGTACTTCAACAACATCTGCACTATGCGGTCTTCTGTGTTGAAGGATTCTTTAGATCGACTTCTCCTAAAAGAGAGGGGTATGTAGTATCTTCCCTTTTTTTTCAGGATGGTAGTGTAACCATAACTTGAAGATGAAATAAAAAACTTTCTTTTCTGTTTAATCTTTAAACTTTAACAGACATGACTTTTTATGAAGTCAGTCTGCATGTTTCTGTGTGCTTTTCTTGTTTTTTGAGGCACATAAATTGATAACTGCCTAGCAATCCAACAGACTTGGATGTTTTTCATCTTTCTCCTGACCTGTTTCAGAATGATGGTTACTAATTTGCGATATTCTCTAGTCAGTCAAATATCTCTACTAGTTGGTGGAAACTTCGTTTCCTTGTGAAGGTGAATGTTTTCTGAAGTTGAGTGTTCAGTATTAAAAAATGATTTATTGTTTTGGGGTGGAGGTAGTGAATCTTTTATTGTATTTCAGGTGAGACTGTCCTGGTGGTCTCCCTAGAGGGAAGGCCCCTTTTCTTCACAGCTTGACCTGATACTTTCAGATCTCTGCACTTTTATTGAAACAGATCAAGTTACATGGGGAAACAGTCTGCTTTGTCTCTTCCCTAGAATAGCTGAATGGAGGTTTTCTCCATCACATCTTACTTTTTCCTCTCATCTGTTTGTATTTTGGCATCATAATAATAATAACGCACTGATGAGGCCAGCAGTGGAAAGAGGAGATAAAGGCTATTGAACTCCAGGCAAAGTAGGTGTTTTCAAACTGCAAGTGGTAGATTGAGATTATTGTGATTTCATCTGAAATGAAACTTTGCTGTCTTCTAGGTTCTATCAGAAACACTTCTTCAGGATTTGTGTTCTGTGCCAACAAGTTAATTTATAGGAGATAATTATTATAAAGGTATCATAATTCTAAAAAAAAAAAAAGGAAGAATGTTATCGGTGATTTGTTTTCTTTGCAGAATACCCCAGTGACTTGAATGGTAATCAGGAGTCAGACAAACTGAAGTCTGTCACAAAGTGCTACACTCACATAGAAACCTCATCCAATTCCGCCGATATTGACAAGATGACAAATGGAGAAACTACATCCTTCTGGCAGTCAGACGGGAGTGCTCGCTCACATTGGATACGGTGAGCAACACAGCAGTATGCAGCTGAGTTTAGGAAGAGTTAGTCCTTAGGTTTTACAGCCAGTGGGGTGTAATTGCAAAAAATCAGGGAATTAACAAGCGACACATGAATGTAGTTGAAAGCAGAAGTCATTAGTCTCTGCATAAAGTTTAAAGGCCTAATCACCAAGTGAAAGTGTTCACATGTAAAATGCATGCATCTTCCATGCTGCCACATACCCTTGTTTTTGTAGCTAAGCTTTCCAAATTGCAAACTGGTTAGTACTTGAATAGAATCTCTTTGCCACTGTCTAGAAAGTTACTGCTCCATGAAACAGAAATATGTAGTGGTTTTTCAGCAGGATGTATAGAATGTGTAATTTAAAAAAAACAAACCAAAACAAACAAAAAAACCCACCAAAAAACAACCAAAAACCAAACCCCTCATTTTGGTCATTGTTGACACTGTATTTTTATTCCTGAGGAATGAGTTCTCAGTTGAAAAGCTCAACGATAGAAATTTCCACATTCTTACTATCAGAGGTGACTGTCTTTTAAGTTAATTACAAGTTTTCTAACTTGTCCACCATGATACAGCGTTGGTAATGCTTGTGAAGCGCTAGGTAATTTCCAGTGGATTTTTTTGTGTTTGTAGAAGTGGAAACTGGGTGAACCTTAGCTAGAAGTGAAGTGCTTGACTTATCTTCCCTTTGCAAGAACTGTTTTATCTTCTTTGCCTTGCAGTTTAAAGATGAAACCAGATGTTGTTTTAAGACATCTGTCCATTGCAGTGGCAGCTAATGACCAGAGTTACATGCCACAGCAAGTTACAGTGGCAGTGGGGAGGAATGCCAGCAGTCTTCAGGAGGTCCGAGACGTTCACATTCCAAGCAATATCACTGGCTACGTAACACTGTTGGAAAACGCTAACATTAGTCAGATGTGTGAGTTAATAAAGATACCATTGGTATATTCTGTTGCTGCTGCTTTGAAGGTCGATCATAGAATGGTGTGTTGAAATGTCAGTCGTTAGAGAAGAAACTTTTGACCTCCTTGGGTCAGAGAAATTGTTTTAATTGTAGTTTAATTTCTAGCCTATAAGAGAGTCTTCTGAGTCTTTCTCATGGCATCTGTCTAACTTGGGCTAAGGGTTGAAGAGCTGAAGTGACTGAAGGTGCAGTTTTAGCCTCTCAATTTGAAGGCACTGGGCAATTTTAAAATATCTTTGCTTGCACAGTGAAAGCATATGTTGGATAATAGTATCTAGCAAAAAATCTGCTTTTGAGCAACGTTTTCTTATTCTTTTTTTTGTTAGCAAAACTCTGAAGCTGGTCAGATGATTTTTGTAAAGGAGGTTTTATGCTAAGGATTTTTAAGTAGTGTTATTTTTAAGTCTGGTAGATGTGTGGGTGCTATATTGGAATCCATCGGAGGAAAGCTGCTCCTTCCTAAGATGGTTTCTGTTCAAATAGGCGCTTTTCACTAAGCTGAGCTTTTGACTGCCACAGAAGCGTTGCTCAGAAGTAACCAGGACAATGTTATCTATGTAAAGTGGTCAAGAACTTATGTGAAAATTTTCATGTAACTTAAAACTTTGCTTTTAAGCTTTACTCTTTTCCCCTGTCTTCTCCGCTACCACTCCCAAGATACTTTCTATGTATGTGGGTGGAAAGGTATTGGTGAAATAGTCTATAATCTGTTTTCCACTTTGAGGGTCTTTTACTGCTTTTTTCCGGATTTCTAGCTGTGCGATATGTAATGCATTGCATAAGCCATTCAAAGGCTAAATTTTCGGAATCGTAGGGTGCATGGTGAAGAAACACATGTGTAGTTGTCTATATGTGGGAGTACTGTTACATATCTGCTGCTATTTTTCTAAGAAGTTTTGCAGTAATTATTGTTTTGACTATCTGGATTCTTCTAGATCTAATCCAGCAGAAGAAATGGGGAAAAAAAAATTCTATTTTATGTTTTGACAGATGTACAGATAAACATCAAGCGTTGCCTTAGTGATGGGTGTGACACTAGAATCCATGGACTCAGGGCCGTTGGTTATCAAAGAGTTAAGAAGGTGGGCGTCTCTGTGTGTGATGCTTCAGCTATCTGGTACTGGTCTCTCCTGACCTCTCTGGTAACAGCTTCCATGGAAACAAATCCAGCATTCGTTCACACTATTTTACAAAATACTCAGTAAGTACCAAACTTCCATGGTGCGCGACTTATTTAGTTATATATTTAATACTTCCAGCTTCAGTCAACTAATCTCCCTTGTGTAACTGGTTTCCACTCCCTCCGTTAAGGTGTTTAAACATCTTTTTAGCTATCACACTGTTTAAATTTTGATATTTCTCTTTTATCTATTTGCACATACTAGAACCAGTGTAATTCTCCTGGCTGTTGTATCTAATTTAGTTGTTAAGCCATGACTGAATGGACACTGAGAAATGTTTTTTATCTATCCTTTGGCTTGTAATGTTTTTGAGAAGCCTAAAATTAATTAATCTTCTTTGTTAATACTATCGATTATAAATAATGGACAGCTTCCACTTATGAAAGGAGCTTAATTAGGCGTAATTTTCAGCAAATACATGACATGTAGTGCCTTGTCGTGCATTACATGGGGATATAGTCGGTTATATGCAAAATCTCTGTGCAGACGTTTGGTTTTGGTGGTTGTCTGTGTAACGTTTCCTTGTTTGGCTGCCAAACACTTCTGCTCGATGTCTTGAAGAATCGGAATCCTAATAAAATCGCTACACACCCACATCAACTTTTATAGAGCTCAGTTACCATGACGCCACCACTTAAGAACACTGCTGTCATAACGTTAATGACTACTGTAGGCTAAAGTCCTTTAAGCCTATCCTTAATTTGTGTCATCTGTGAAACCACTTTAAAGGTTAAATAACTTTATACGTGCTTACTTCAGGTTCATAGTTCTGAGCTTTACTAAAATTGAGAGCCTTCAGTCTTGCTACACTTTGGATATTTGTTAGAAATGTAACATGGATCCTGAGCTAATAAAGCCTAAAAAAGTTATGAAGTCTTGACTGAAAATATGCATTCAGGAATTACAAATTCAGTGGTTAGGATTATAAAGCTAGAACGCAAACTTCAGTATTGGTTAGAATGACTTTGAAACCGCTTAAGAATTCTTTTCTGGGATTATTACAGTATCCTAGGAAATCAAAGACGAATTCTCATCTGAGCTAACAGGTTTCTCTCTTGGTTTCTGTAATTGTTCTGAAAGAATTTAGTAGCAATTTTCCCTTTATTAACAGGCTTTTACTCAATTCTAGAACTGTTTAAGTGAAGCAGTACTTATCAGCACTAAGCTATCTCTAATGCTGTCACAGATTTAATTGAAACCGCCTTGATTTATTTGTCTCATTAAGTCTGAGATAATGAGGCTGATATTCGAGATTACACAGCAGTCGTTGAACTTTCCCCACCTAGAACGCAACACTGCTTTTACCTGTCGAACAGATTCGCTGGGTAAATAGATTTTCTGCATTCAGAACGGATTCGTAGAGACCTGCTCATATAAAGCATGAAGATTCAAATGTCTAATTAATTTTAGAAGGCTTTTTTCTCTGATTCTGTTGGGGTTTCTGATGTTACATTCTGTCCTTTTTACTAGGAAAGCACTGCAACACATGCCACCTCTATCCCTAACGCCAGGCTCTACAGATTTTTCAAGCTTCTTATCTCCAAATGTTTTGGAAGAAGTCGATAGCTTCCTTATAAGAATAACAAGGTGAGGTTATGTTGATGAATTTTGATGTAGTGGAAAAGAAGAATTTGTAGTGGTTTAGAAGAATTTGCATAGGAAACACATCTCATTTTTACTCACCTGCTTTTCTTACAGTATCTTGAAAAATTCAAAGACATTAAGAAACAGGCACATCAGATTTTTCCGTGTGCGCATTATTTGTCTTTATTTAAAACCGAAGTCCTGAGTTTTCTTTTCATACTGTTGTATTTTTTCCTTCCGCAGTTGTTGTACTACTCCAGAGGTTGAACTTACACTCTTGGCCTTTGCCTTAGCCCGGGGGAGTGTCGCTAAAGTGATAAGTTCCCTTTGTACAATCACTGATCATCTGGACACTCCATACAAGGCTTCATCCCTTATCGCTTCCATGGCAACAGTCAGACAGAACCTGCTCTATAAATACGGTAAATGAGTAATTGTTGGATCCTTTACTGTAGGTACTTAAGACAATATGCAGCTTTGAGTTGTTTTACTCGTACTGCTGGGGTTTAAAACTATAGAAGACTTCCAAATTAACAGCTCTTACCAAGAAGATGCAGCCTGTGAAGCTGAACTGCCCTAAAAGTTGGTGATTAGAGCTGCTTTCTCTGATCTAAGAATTGAACCAGGTGGCATCATTTTGAGGGAGAAAACATGAACTTTAGATAGTGGCCCCTGTGTCAAGATGGTGATAGTGTTTGTATTGTAGAAAAGGCAAATGACATCCAGTATTTTTATTCTTCCGATAACACACTTAACTACTTGTGTGTTTAGCCTCAGTAAGTGGTCTCTCTTGCAGACATGCGTGTGCACAAATTTTAACATGTGTTTTAAATGTAATGTCATTAGCATCTGTTAACAGGTCTTTATTTTCACTTTTATAAATCAATCTGAGTATGTCGTAAGTGTAGAGCTGTGCATGGTCTGGCACAAGGCATAAGATTTTGCTGTATGGACTGTACTTGTTTGATAAGTCTGTATTTTCTCAAGTGTTAACTTCTGAGATTATCGTTAGTCTCTCATGAAGAATTTTTCCCTTTGATTGCCTTTTAGTAGGTTTTGCCAGGATTCCTTGGCTTGTGCCAAAGAGTACATTAATTATTTTATAATGATAGTATTAGTATTAACTTTCAAAAGGTTTGAAAATGGTTTCATTTTTCCCAGAGTAGCTTCTGCTTTTTGCAAGACAAAAGTGGTATTTCATATATTGTGAATTCCAAAGTGTGCAAACAGTTGAGAGAACATTCTTTGTCATGATTTTCGTTGTCCTTCTGTCCGTATCTAAAGCTTTAGCTATGTTAGATTACCGTATCTCTTATACTCCAGTTTCTTCCTTTTCTTTTTTGTCTGACAATAGTAAGAAGCTCATAATATTGTAAGTTTTTTTCATTTGTTTTCTGTGTGATGAACTTAAAACTGGAAAATAGGCTTTTTATTTTATGAATTTGATAAACCTGTTAATTTTCTTATTTAGGAAAACCATTACGGCTGACTCTGCAAGCATGTGATGTAAAGGGAAAAGAAGATAAATCGGGGCCTGAAAACCTCCTTGTAGAGCCGTGGACTGGGGATGGTAAGAGCTCGGACTTAAAATCCAGAATATTCAACCAGAAACAAAGGCTGTTAACAAGGCTATGGTTCTGTTGCATATGTATTTATATATATTTGGTGCTACTCAATAGTTTAATGATATGGAAGACCTGTTAAAAAAAAAAAACAAACCAAAAAAAACCTCCGAAACACCAACAACAATTCTCTCCCCTCCCCCCAACAACAATATATAAATTTGGTTTTCCAACAAGGTGGATTTCTCAGGAGCCTGCTTATTGTAATAACTAAACAAACAAAGAAATGAGTGGACTTGGGGGAGAATTATTGATATTCTATGTGGAAGTCAGCAATTAGCTGTCACAAAGAAAATTATACTAGAGCACATTTTGTGGGTTGAAGTCATGAATCATTCACTGCCAGTTTCCCAAATATTGATGGAGAGATATGGTATAAATCATTGGAATTTTCAGAGACTGTATGTAACGCTAATTCTCCTTTAAAGCCCGTCTTTGTTAATGCAATGTTTTTATGTACTTGATACAACCTAAAGAATGAGGTTTGTGTTTCTTGACCTCCTTTTTAAATTAAATACCACCTAATCTTTTTAAAAAAAATTCTGTATTGTCTTGTGCAGCGCTACTGGTAAATGAAAGTTATTGTGATTGACAATCGGGCACATTCCGAATGCTTATTTTACCCCTTTGTTTGCTCATGTGTAGTGTTTGATTTTATTCTTTAGTTATTTTGTGGATTGTCTTCTGTTGTTTTATGGATCACAGTTTGGGGAACAATGAATCATACCAATGAATAGACCCACAAGCCAAAGTAATATTTGGGAGTTATTAATAACCTTTAATGGGGAAACACTCTTGAAATTGCTGCAGATAGTGCAGCCCCGGAGAGACACTGGCTGGAGACACCAGTGTATGCTCTTTGGGAGCATATACTAACGCGATACGGTCTTCTTACTTGTCTTTTACTCTTTTATTTGGAAACATTTCCTATTGCGCATTTCAGTTGAAAAGCGTCGTGGTTTTGTTTCTTCCTTTAGTCCACAACCTTAGTGTTCTCTTTCAAACAGCTTGCACTAGCAATCCTTCCAACCTCATTCCGTTCCCACTGCTGCTTTAGGTTTTCTTACTGAAACTGGGAAGACCAGAGCAAGTATCATTCTTTCTACTGGAACTGAGTCTTCATTTCAAGTGACACAAATTAGAATAAAGGTACGTAGTTCCTCTGTGCTTTTCAAGTAGAAGAATTGCTTTTATCCCCTAATGGTAGAGTTGAATTAGAATTTTTTTTGTATGAACAGAAATTTTAAATTAGTCATGCAATAATGTTATTTTGGGGTTTTACTTTTATGTAAGTCACAGGGAACGTGAGGAAATGGAGGTCTTAAATTCTTTCAGGGTAACACAAGCATGCAGTAAAACATTTCTTTTCTGTTGCTTTTATCTTTCTCTTGTAATATAGTCACGCCAGTGAGCCTTATGTGTGTGGTTTCTCTCTGAAGAGTATGTATTTATTTGTAGGATTATATACGTTATACTTAAAATAATTTTTCAAATCTGTGAATAGCAGATTTCAAGATATATAGCATGTGAGTTCAGTTTCAAATTCTTTTTAGAGACATCAGTGTAATTGGAACACTTGACGTGATTTTATCTGGTTTAAAAGCAAGATCTTGTGATTAAATCATGGCCAGGACAAAACTTCAGTGAGATTTCTGCAGCTGCATTTATTTATTTATTTATTTAAGACAAAGCAGTAGTTTTAATTCCTGGAACAAGGATACATATTTCAGTGTCAAAGACAATCAAATATAGATGGAATTCCGGCAAGTAAATTCTAATTGGAGCTGGAGAGGCAGCTAAGCTGTTTTGCAGTGTCATGATACTGGGATACGTAACTTTAGTTTTGTTTGTTTTTTTAAAAATTAAAGTATACAAAATTAGGATTAGTATGTGGATTGTAGTTAATATTAGGGTGGTAGCAGAGTGATAAGTGTGGCAGATGTTAACCACGTACATGATCCTGGTTCAGTGACTCGCAAAAGTTTTCATAACAATTCTCTAAATGTGTTTCATTTTTCTTTAGGTAAAAAGTGCAGTTCCAGAGATCGGTATTGTCAGGGTTTAGTTGCTTCCTTTTTTTCTGTGAAAGCAACACCTTCTTTTATTGCCAGCTTTTTAATACTGGATTTGTTCTTTTAGGTCCGAAGAGGTGCCATTGGGGCCCAGTGTGGGCTGGTGTTTGCGTATAATAGTGCTTCGGAAAAGTTCCACGCAGAGGAACACTTCAAAAGATTTGAAAGCTATGACAAATGGAAGCTGCGGGAATTCAAACAATTTTTAAAAAACAGGTATAGGTGGACTGTCTTGCAATGAATACATGGAATATAAATGCTACATTAGATCTCTTTGCAATGCCACTTGAACTACTGAGAATTGTCCCAAATGACTTAAAAATGGTGCATCATTTAATTGTTACTTGTTTGATTTTAATGAGCCTCAATGTTATGTGTTTGAGGAAATACGGATATAGCTGTTGTTTTCAACCCTTGATTTAAAGACCTTTTTAAAAAGGGATATAACAAAACAAGCTCTCTGCTTGAGATGCAGAGCACTGGTAACAGAAACAATTTGTAGGAAGATCATATGTTAATTAGCTTTTATTAAATTACTTTCTCAGAATTGTTGTTTAAGAGTTGAGGGGAGGTTAGGGACCGTGACTAGAAAGATTTCCTTAAATTTTCTTACCTTGCGTGTGATAGTTTGGGTATGCGGAAGTTTCTTTTGTCTCTGTTCTCATCTTTATATCCAGAACATGCTAAAAATACTTCGGTAGAATATCAACAGCTTTGCGCTTTTTTAAACTTTTTTTTTTACAAAGCTTGTTACATTCTTTTATACGTAGAAGCAGTTGTTCGTGTGATGATTTGGGAGATGATGATCCTATTGGCTGGTTTGAAGTGGAAGAAGAATGGGATGAAGTTGATGTCAAAATGCAGCAATGCAGAATTTCCCAAGTAAGAAACCATGACAATCCATTTTCCCAGTCACAGTGAGCAGAGGCTCGTCTCTGGGCTTTGTTGTAATCCCAGTTGAAATAAACCTAACTCTTTTTTTTGTGGAAGAACTCTTCTGGGTAGGTGTAAAAATCGACGGGCTTCTAGTCAAGTGAATGATGCAACTTCTGTCGCCTGAGTTCTATTCTTTTTCTCTGTACGTACGCATATATAGCTGTAGGTAAATGGTCCTTCAGGATCAAATTTAATGCAAAATTATGTGGTTATGCAGAGAGTAGTGGTTTTATCATGAGGAAATATTTCTAAAAAGGATGAATGATTGTTGCTTTGTTCTAATATATATATATATGAATTAACTGCTGCATAGTTACAGCATTTATTCTTTCAGAGCCAGGTTCTTCAACTCTTGTTTTAAGGGAAAAAAATGACTAAGCAGTTCCATCAGTTAGGGTGATTTTGTTGAAGAATGTGGGACCTTTGTTTCAAGAGTGGCAGAATATGGGTTTTGATTTGTAGTGCTTAAGTGGGGAAATCTGCTTTTCAGGCCCTGCGTTTATCTTGTTTCTGGAGGGATTTCTTGTGTAGTTCCCCAGTCCTTTTCTGTCCTGTGGAAATTAGCAGAAGTGGTGCACAGTTATAAGTCAACTGGGAATTTTTCTAAACTGGTCACTGCTTGCTAAGACGTTCCGCTGTTGTCTGTGTAACCCTTAGTCCCTGAGGCTTTTGAGTGTGTAGTTAATAAGTACATTTGGGTGGCAGAACTTGCTGTTCTCTTCAGCTTTGCGTTCTGTACCTCACTGTGGACAGACTGCATAAAAGTTATGTTTTCAATATTATATATTGATCCTCTGCTTGCTTTTAAACGCAGCTAATAATTTTTTAACCTGCAAAAATGCTGTAACTATTGAGCCAAGAACATAGAGTATGCAGAATGAACGGAACCGATAATGAATTAACTAACTTTGCAGATGCTTGTAGAGGTCACAGAACCATCACTGTGACTTTTTGGACGTGGGGAGAGTTCAAGCTTAGCCTGAATCTAAGGATCAGTATTTTAAACTTCTGGGGGTGACTGACAGGGAATAAGGCTTGCCCCCCCTACCCCACCGGCAGTTTCCTTGCATATGCGCGCTCATGTCTTTTAAAAGCCAAATTTGTACTAACTTTTAAAACAAATCTTATGCTTATATTCTTCCAGTACTTGATGATAAAGTTCTTGTGCACAAGACAAGACACAGCAGAACGGCTCGGAGTTCAAGGCCTGAATGTTCTTGGCTATCTTCGGCCAATGCGAGACGAGCCCAACAGGAGTATGAACTGCTTACAGTGCAGGAAGAGTGATGACGATACCGTTTGTGGCACAACTCTTCTCCTGAAGACACTTCATTTTATCCAGCAGCTGGCACAGGACCTGGTATTTTTACTTAGTTCTTTTTAAGCATGTATTTACCATGCTAAAAGTAATACGGCTATGCTAACAGTAGTTGTGAATGGTTAAGGTACTAGTGACTTAAAACCATGCAGCGGAGGAAGAAAAAAATGGTTTCTGGAAAATAGCATTCTGTGTATGTTTACTGAAGTTGAATAGGAATATGCACACTTTGGGTCCAGAGGAGAGTTAAGAACCATTTTTCAGCATCAGGTTACAATGGTGGGTGAAGCAGATGCAACCGAAGGATGCTCTACTGTCGGTTAGATAACATAGCTATTTCTGAAGCAAGCATGGGGGAAGGTCCTTAGAGGGGTAGCTAGAAAAGTCGCAGAGATTAAAACGTCCTCTCTTTATCTGAAATAATTCTGTAAATATCTAGGGTGAGATGTATACAATTGAGAGACGTGGCTGGTATGTGCTGATATATGTCAGCATGATGTACCCTGTTTTTGAGGATACATGTCAAAATTGTTTTTTATTCATACAGTGCGTGCATCTCTGCCTTTTCAGCTTCGATTTTGAACCATGGGCAGTCTTATTTTGGCTGTTACTTACTTTGAATCAAATTAGGTGAAGAGGTAGAGGTTGCAAAGTCTTTTGGTGGTGGAGGACAGGGATGGGGGACTGGACATGTGGAGAGAGGAGAGAGAGTCCTTATTAGTAGCTCTGGGAAGGGGAAGGTTTCAGCATGAACTATCGCATTTAGACAGTGGAAAATCCATGAAAGAACTTATACTGGAATTCACGTTGGCTGCACATTTATGGGAAACTAGGCCGCTTTAAGCCCAGTGCTGAGGGATTTACTTGTTATAAATGTGCTCTATCTAGAGTTAACTTTCTAATCCTGCATTTTCTTTGCCTTTTTAAAGGTTCAACAGAAGGAGAGTGGATTAAAATACAAGTCATTTTTAGATTTCACAGGCCTTGATTTGCAGCTGTTCTGGAACTTTTACAATAAACTTCACCAAAAGTAAGTCACTTCTTTACTGTGTGGTGAAGCACTAATCTGTGTGTGTATGTGTAAATCAAGTATGCTTGGTTTAGTTGCAGCAGTGTCTTCTTCCTAAACCACATTATTTACATAAATAACGTTTTCCTACTGCTGCCATATGTGTTTTAAACTATAATGTTATGTAGAAACTTGAGATGTAGATTAATTTAGCTGGGAGCTGTACTTTATTGCCTATGTGCTTTCTATTGAGTGTGTTTTATCCATCTGAGATAGATAATTCTATGAAAGTCACTATTGGATGCAAAAGAACTTATTTTCTAGTTTCTACTTCTGTTTGTTTTATGCTTTCTTACAGCCCAAGGGAAGAATGCATCTCTGCTCAAACACTGCTGCTGCAGCTTCTCCAGAGCTGCTTCTCTGCACTTACTGGAGACAATAAAACTGCTAAACCTCAAGAAACTTCTCAGAGCAAAACATCTGGTCACACAGAAGCTGCAGAAGAGCTTTATAGGCATCTGTGTGAAGGTAATTTATATTGACTATATTAACTGTTCTGTCTGTTCTGGCTTACAAGTGTGTTACAATAGTTACCATTTGGGAAAAGATATTAATTCCTAGAGGCCAAGTCAGCTCCTGTTCCTTTGTTTTCTCGTCAGGTCGGTGTGTGCTAATTAGTCTATCACAGTGAAATTTTCCTTGACCCTATGAAATGATTTTATAGACTTTCTGACAACATGTAGTCTGGCAACAGCTGCAACAGAAAACTTCTTTCAAACATGACGTTCAAGCATTGAATGAGCAGGGGATGTGATCTTTTAATTATAATGTTACTGGGGTTCATTTACTTCTGATACTTCATATAAATGATCTTACAAGGAGCTGTAAGGTTTACAGAAACACAGGGAAGATCTAGAGCCTGTGAAGAGAATGGGAATTACACCTTAGATTTCATTGGAAGTAGGATGGTACCCTCTTTATTCCGTCTCCTGAAAGCAAGCTAGAGATAAACCAGTTTATATAGAATCTGTCATATCTTGAAAACTTTATTAGCTTTGATAGTTGTCAAGTCTTCATGTTCCTAGAATTAATTTACTCAATGAATAAATATATCCTGAGAAAAATCTTTCTTGCTAGAAGTCAAGAAGTTTCCCCTCCTTTTCTGTGTGTATAATGGGATTGCAAAGGCTTGAAGTTGTGTAAATTAACATGTTTAATTCAGTTATGCCTCTGACGTGTTAGATGGAGTTTAATTTGGACTTGTAATTTTGTTTCCTTTTTGTATGAGCAGTAGTGGATATGGGGGACAGTAACTCCACGCCCATGAAAATGCTAAAAGAGGAAGTTAAGAACACCTTACTCAGCGGAGCTGCAGTCTTTTTCCCAGATAGACAGACCAGGCGACACCAGCTCTTCACCATGATGGTAAACCATTACATGAGAAATTGATACAGTACCTGCTTTCTTTATGCAGAAAAGAGGACAAATCTGAGTTCTTGTCAAATAACATATACTGTGTCCCATTAAAGTAAAAAACTTTTTTTTTTTTCTTTGCCTCTTTTTACCCTCCCCCTTCTCTCTCTCTCTGCAGCTTATCCAAAGAAAGAGGAGCTAACCCTGCCTTTCTTACCAAAAATGAATAGTAGAATGCAGAAATTAGAATTCTTTCTCACAGAGGAAGGAAACAGAACGTATCATAAAAAATAAATCTTTTTCCTTTTCTAGAAAAACATCACAGAGCAAGAACATAAGCAATCTGTGCATCTTGCCTTCAGATCCTTGTGTACCCACTTCAGGTAGGGGGTCCTGAAATTCAAAATCATTGTCTAATACCCCACATCTGTTAATAAGTTAATCTTTAATCCTTTTTAGAAATGTTATTCCCCTGGAAAATAATTGTCCAAAATACTCAACAGACGTTGCTTTAGAAAGGAGAGTACTACTACTTAATATGTTTATTAACTGAATAGCTAGCTAAAACTTTGTCCAAGGTTGGTACTGGAGTCACAGTATATTGCTCTTAGACTTCTCCTAGGCCGTCTTCCAGTTTTTAAGTGATTATTTGTCCATGATGATGGTTGGTATTGATTTAATTAGTCTAGAGTCATCAGAACCCAAACACTTTTGATTTTCATAGTAAAAAAAGAAAATACAGTAGGATCCCTACAGACTTGTCACAAGGATAACTAAATTTGTATTTTGGAACTGTGCTACTTGTTGTTGGTTAGTAAGATGATCTTTGTTTTGTAGCGATCAAGATCCAGGTGGACTCTTATTATTACCAGAGAAAGGAGTTTTTGCGAATTTTGACATAAGTGAAGTGCTGTCAGTCATGGATACCCTTCTGCTAGTGGCAGCAAGAGAGGTAACTGTCCTTGCATTGTTTCTCTTCCTACTTCTTTGCCATGATTTTTGCATGCGTTCAAACACAAGCTGCATGCCTGAGATGTATGCTGAAGAACTAGCTTTCCTGTTCTTCTGGATAAAACTATTCATAGTTATTCAAGTCTGTAGGATTAGGGTTTCCAACCAATTGAAATATTTTCCTTTAAGCATTAACATTTCATAATACTAGAGTAAATGATGTATAAGATGAGGATTTTTTCCTTAGCATTGAAAAGACTTTATGGCAGCCTATCAACACTAGGAAACAGAAGTAATCATCCCATATTGAGAGGTTAGAATTGGTCACGTCACTAAGGAAGGTGTAAATAGAGGAGGGTCATTTACATATGCAGAAAAAAATGTGCTGAGAACATCGAGTGACTCGTATGTAGCTATTCCTACTTAAAATTGCAATTTCTCAAAGCAAAATGCATTTATTGCTTCATGGTGTTATATGCTGCTTGTCAGTTGCATTTAATCTTTCTCGTGGGGTGATTGGGATGATAATGTCCATCACAGTTTACTTAGTACATGTAGTATGTCATTCTGCTGCAGAAGAGGATATCCTTTTCTTACATTCTTTATTTTTCAGTGTGAAATGATGATGCTGGATGTTGCACAGCAAGAGAGTGGCACAGTCTTGTCTTCCTTATTCTGGTCCGTTCAAGGTAGCCTCCTTTCATGGTGCTACCTGCAACTTAAGGGTAGCGATAATTCAGCCAAGGATCTTGCTGTAGGAATACTTAAAAACTGTAAGTGCTGGGATTGAATACAGAATTAAATGTGGTGTAATACAGGACTTTAAAATATGGTTTCTCAAATAGTAGTGTAATAAGGGTTCACCAGTGGTTGCCTGAGGCAATCCCATAACTGTCATAGCACTTCCAGTCTCTCTAGGACGTCTGTAGGTATATTGAGCAACTAGGAGTTTTAGCCATATTGATAATTTTAAGTTGGGAGGATCTTCAGAAAACATTTCAGTAAGTTTGTGGTGTCAAATACTGGGGAAAAGAAAAAAAAGAAATACAGTTACAGACTTCCGTTTGAACATTCTGCTTTCTTTAAATTTCCCTTATTTTGATACGCTTCTGTGTGGTGGTATGTATTTTCCTAGTTGTTGGTAAGACCAAGAAGAAAAGAAGAAGCTGAACACTTCTAAGGGGTGTTTTGCTACAGCTGTCTCTCTTTTTTTTTTTTTTTTTAGTACAGCAGCACAGTATTGGGTAGTTAATTGGGCCAAGTACTTAACGGAGATGTAATTTTATGTAAAATTACTTCATATTTATGTTATTTGTGTATAAATAAGTTTGTTATGTTCCTGTCTTACATTTTAAAATGGAGTAGGGCTATAGCTAAAAATTATTAGCCTTATTCGTTACTTAAGCTGCACGTGAGTTTACATAGAGAGGAAGCTACTTGATACACGGAGAATTTCAGCAGTCTTGGAGTGTTTGATTAAATTACTCATTGCTTCTCTTTTTATTTTTTTTAATATCGTTGATAAGCATAACTTGTTTCCACAATAGAAATATCACAGAAAACTTCTCTGAACTGTCTTGGCTCTTGAGTGTCACTGCCTTGGGGCAGCAGATGCCTTTCCTGCTCTCTGTCTTCTTGTGCACATCACCATGCACTTAAGTGTTTGATAAAGCAGGTTGTGGTAGCAAATCCTTAAGGTGGCTATTAAGGGTTTTTTTTCTCTTTAGATGTGGGCCAGTTCCTGTCAAATATCAGAACGATTTTGCAGTCACTTTTATCTCAATATAGTGGCAAAACAATAGTAGAAAAAATAAGTAACTCTGTCTTTGCTATGGCCACTCGTCAGCTGGTAAGTGACCATTGGGATTTTGTACTATTCCCGGGTAGCATGGCTATGGTTACGTGCATTTTCATGAGACCTGTGTTTTCTCCTAGGTCATCTTCTTGTTGGATTTTTGCACTTTAGACATTCCATACTGTACTCTGCTACAGGGATTCAGCACTTTGATAGAGCCATTGAAAAGCCTTTGTCGTGAGCCTCACAAGGTAACTAAAGATACAGGCACTATTAAGTACAGTGAAACAAAAGCAAAATTGCAGGAAAGATATCTCAGGTGATTCTATTGTAAGAGTTTGAAAGGAGCTGAAAAGCTTCTACAAGTATGGCAGGTGTAATGAAATACTGAGTGAGGAACTAGAAAATATGTCCGTACTGGTACGGAAGATGAGCAAAATGACCAGAAAGTGCAACTGGAATGAGAAGCCTGGAAGGCAGAAAGGAGGAGGGATTCTGAAAATGAAAGAGAAATTAAAAATAGCATGCGCTTAACATTTTTAGCTTTGTTGCTTGTGGTAATGCAAATAGTCTGTATGTCTGCAGTGTAGATGTTTAAATCTGCATTAGTCATCCAGACTGTCTTCTGTTATCACTGGAGACTTGTAGGCTCTTCTGGGGGGAGACTTTCTCCTCCCCGAGTAGACTAGATGAATTTTGCTTTAGAAATGCTTCTTTAACGTGGTTATCAAGGGCGTACTTATAACTAATTCAGGTGTAAATCAATGCTCTATCCTTTTTAATTCCACCTTGTATATACATCTGGCAAGTTGAAAGTATAGACACAAAAATCTAGTGTGGTAATTTTTTTTAATGCTTTACTTTCTCAAGAATGCATTTTCATTCTACAGATGGAAATGGAAAGCTGGCAGCAAGAACAGCCTGTAGTATTGCGAACATGGACAATGGAATCTCCTCATAACTATGAAAATAATTGCCATGAGGTCTCAGTCTTCCTATGTCATGGGGCAACTTACTTTGAGGTGGAATTTGATGAAAAATGTGAAACTGAAAGAAGGTAATGTAGTCTTGTGCTGTGTTAGATTCCAAAACCTGTTTGCGGAGGGCATGTTTTAATGTGCAAGGATACTTCCTGCGCTCTAAGCATGCCATTTTAGTTTCTTCATTGTTCTGAGTAATATACAATGTACTATTTTGAATGATTTCTCGTGCTGAAAGCCGCATCTCCTGGCAAATGTACAGACATGCTGTTTGTATGAATTCTGCTTCCTTTGGCCTTGATCTGTTTTGTGATATTGCTGTGACCACCACACTTCATGCTTGTGGTATTTACTTTGCCCTCTTTAGGCAAAACTATTGGCTTGGTTTCTCTTGGAAACGTATCAGGCTACTGCTTAGTTAAGACATGCCAGATGTTAAAATTGGCACCCATTACCAATTCTGAAGGGCTGGGAAAGTTCTGCAGGAAAGCAGGTCTGTTTGCTGGGACTATTGCATCGAAACATGGAATAAATTCCGTAGCAGTCACGTGAAAGCGCTGCAGGTGTGGTTCAGAAAGATGTGATAGGGTACTCTGAGATGCAGCACTTGTGAAAATCCAAAAGCAAACATTTTCCCCCAAAGCTTAAAAAGTAAATATGGAAGTAATGAATTGCAATTTTCACAGGTATGATTACCTGGAGTTTACTGATGCCAGAGGTGCAAAAACTCGTTACGATACAAAGGTTGGCACTGAGAAGTGGCCTAAGGTGAGCGTCTTTAAAATTCTGAACTAAGTGATAGATCCAATCTTAGGAAATTCTTACGATTCTTGTGGAAAACCAATTGTCTACAAGGATGTGTACTTTCATACTTGTGTGTATGTGTTTATTCCCTCTGAAAGCGGGGGGGCAGGAGGCGGGGAAGAAATTCTGCAATGATGCAGATAAAAGGAGTGAATGAGTAAAAATCCCTCTTTGTGGCTGGGATCAAAGGAGCAGTCAGTCAAAATGAAAAATAATAATCATGTCTAACTGCCAGTAACTACACGGGTAAAATTTATTCATTGACACTCTGCCCTCACAGTTCTTTACATCATGAGACAAGTGTAGTGCTTCCTGCAGCTACGCTCTTTCTTTAACGACACCTACTCAAATGGGATGCTTCTCTAGTGTTTTATGGCTCCATCTTCTAAAGCTCAATCATCTATAAAATTTCTCATTAAGCTATTAAATAGAAATTTTACCTGCTTAGTATTGTGGGTCTCTCATTCAGATGGTGGGGGAAATTAGATCTGTTATGGACAGAACATAATATTGAAAAACCACAGTTGCTGAAGGAAATTCATTACCCTGAAACGTCTTCCTGTCATGTACATTTGGCAAAATGACTGTTTTGTTGCTCTGTAGAAAGTGACCTTTAAGGCTGGCCCACGGCTGCAGTTTCTCTTTCACTCTGACAGCAGTAATAATGAGTGGGGCTACAAGTTTTCCGTCACTGCTTACGGCCTCCCAGATGTTGCCGTTTCTTGGGGCTTGGATTTACAGCTTCTTGTATCCCGGTTGATGGGGCGCTTGGCTTCCCGAAGTATGGCCCTGAAATCTCTACGAGGTGAGTGCATTTAATAGCTCCAGAAGTTGTGTTGCCATATAAAGAGGAGATACGAGGACCTTATGTTTCGCATCCCCTGTGAAAATAAAGTTCCTTTTGTATTTCTCTCTTGATGGACGATGGAAGACTTGCTGTATTGCTGCTTCACAAAGTTTGGTCACTGAGCTGTCCCCGCTCTTTGTGGCCAGGCTGGCCGCTGTTTGGTGGGACTGCTCTGAGAGTGTCACAGGGATCACTGTGGTGCCTCTAGTGTTCAGAAGCTGAGGTTAGGAAGACACAGACATCTGGAAATAATCATACTAAACTGAATTACATTTAGGAATTAATATCAGAGTTTGCCCAGTCTTCTGAACACAAATGATGTAAAGAGTTTCACGTGGGCATTTGGTATTGGTTTAAATTTGAATTTACAAATTAAGTTTGGCTAATTCCAGAAGTGAAGTACACTTAGCATTTGGGCCACTGAAGATAAGTAAAATATGAACTATGAGATGGGAGATAAAAAAAAAAGTTGTTTATTTCTTAATTTCAAAACCAGAACGTTTCTATCTTCCAAAATCTGAATTCATTCACCGCTTTGCAGAAATTAAACAAGGTTAAAGAGTTCTTGCTGCAGTCAGGTGGTCAGTACTTACCTTGGAAAATTAGGCAAGGACTTACCTGTGAATTTAGGGAACTAATTGAAGTGTTCTTATCATAAAATATTTTCTTCCTTTCTTAATATGAGCATGCTTACATATAGCAAATTATTATGTCTTTAGGAGGAGAAAAAGCTTTTAAACTCCCTTGCAAATTGGGGAATTTTTATGGTCATAAATACAGCAAAAATGTTTAATTTAAAGTCCTTCCATAATGTAACATATCATCACTATAAGATAAGCTATTGATGCTATCACTAAAGGAAGGGTACATCAGTTTTCTGCACCATATTAGAGAAACAGAAGTTAGAGAATGTTGTTAAATTACTTTTTCAGTCTATTTGTATTACCTTTTTTTCCCTACTGGATGTTTAACATTTATTATTTTCATTAATCTGTAAAAATGAACAAAAATATTTAGTAAGTGACGTGTCTGTTCTGAATTTCTTGCAGAACTAGGTAGTGAAGCAGACTTGCCTCCTTTGAAAGTAACATCAGTTCTTAATTCTCCTCTGTGGAAGCCTGTCTTCAGGCATCAGATGTGTCCCGAGGCGCTGCCGGGAGCCAGTCAAAGCAGCAAAACGCACCGAGATAAAAGAGAGGTACTTGTACCCACTGCTTTTGTTTCATTGGCATGAAATCCTTATGTATCACACAGTTTCATTCAGGCTTAATTAGTTGATACGTCCCTAAGCATATGCTGTTGTGCTAAAGTTGTCATCACTTGCACTGTTTAATTCAAATATAAAGGAGGAAAGAAACTTTGGCCTGTGCTCTTTATTATTTTCCATTTTCATAGAATGGTTGGGAGGGACCTTCAAAGATCATCTAATTCACCCCCCTGCCTTGGGCAGGGACATCCTTCATGAGATCAGGTTGCTCAGCTGTAGTAGAGATTCTGCAACTTGACTTAATTGTCAAATTAAATTTGTCAAATTAAAATTGAGCAGCAACAACTTTTCAGATAATGTTAAAGTAAATGTTTTCTAACATTCTTTCCAGGCTAGGAGCTCTCACCAAGATGACTGCCGTAACTTTCTTATCGACTTTGCAAAATCAGATCCTGCCCAGGACTTCAGTGGGCAAAAATCTGAACTTTTCAAAGGACTTACACAGGCATGTAAAAAACAGGCCCCAAAGACAGATATAGTTGCTGGTTCTACTGTTGATCAAGCTGTGAACTCAACATTTGCTGCTTTGGTGTATCTCACTCCAGAGTTATATGAGAAGCTCCAAAAATATGGTAACTAATATTAGACTGTCTTAATAATGAAGTTTGTAAAAGGCTATCTTATAGTTCAGTTTATAAACTTTGAAAAATCAGTTTAGTGTGACAATTTTAAAAAAGATGTTCTGTATAAAGAGGTCATCATTTAGGTAGAACTAGGTAAGCCTTACCTCTAGAGTGTTTATTTTTTATTAATGTATGCTTTTTATCTTCAGAGCTCTCTCCAAATATTAATAACCATCATAAGCTACTGACTAAGCCTTATAAGGATACACCCCAAGAGAGCAGTGGTGTCCTTTGGGGTTTTAATTCAGAACAATGTGGCTCCCAGTGATCACTGGTTCTTATATCATTTTCCACTCTCATCGTATCTTTTCTAAAAAGTCAGCACCAACTTAAGTATATTTTTAAATGCTGGGAGCGGAGGAGGTGTGAATTACCTTCCAAAATGTTACACTGCAGAAACTAAGCTTGGCATCCTCAAGATATGTTTTTGGGGTTTTTTTCATTATTTTTATTTTTTTAAATAAAAGGTAATGTTTTGCTTTTAACTTATATGATGTCCATTCTATTACAATTTATATATTTTCAGTAGGTAAAATGAACAACTTTTTAACTTAGACCTTCCTTCCTTTAAGCTTATTGAAATGTTTGTAGTATTGATAACAAGGTGTTACTTGCTTTTGAAGGGTTTCGTTTTAGGCTTTCACTTTCTGTCATAAAACATTTTACATTTTGAGCTATAAAGTTATGGGTAAAAATGATTGACACAGAGACTGACTTGAGGTCTAAAGCGGTTATTGCCTTCAGTCGTTTTTTCCATGTCTGACAGTTGATCTAATTTTCTGAGTAAGATTGAGAACAGTGGTAGCTCAGGAAAATATTAATGAGCAGATAAGATATCCATCCTAGGATTATGTTAATAGCTTCATCTGTGGGTCTTGCTGGGGCAGACTAACTTCAGAACCCATGATGCCATGTGCAGTGTGTACAAGCAGTGCTGAAAAGAAGAAGGAAAAAATTAAAAAAAAAAAATGGGGAATGGAAGAGGGAAAACTCTGAATAGGAATATCTTTTTTCTCCATAGTCATTGTCAGGACAGTTTTGATGGAAACTGTTTTGTCACGTCTTCAATTTCTGTAAATTGATCTTGAAAGTCCATTCCAGAATTTCATAGCATAAAGCAAAAAAGGAAAAAAAAATTAATAACTAAATACATCTCTAGAGCTTTAAGTTAATGCTAAGCATTTCTTGATTATTCTGCTATCAGTTTGCATTAGTGATATTTGCATGTATAAGGAGAGATTTTTATTTTCCGTGACTGCAGGCATCAATTTTGGGAGGAGATGAGAAAGATATTCATAATTTAACTTCGCAAATAACCCTGTCAAGGTGCAGTTTATGTATTTAAGGCATATGAAAGCTGGCAGGTTTTATTCCCTGCTTTTCTTACAGGCATAATTCCAAGCATTGACTAAGAGATGAAGGGAAGACTGTAGCATAATTTTAGTTAAGTAGTCAAGTTGTGTAAAAAATGGAGCTGCAAATAAATGGGGCTCTTCTTTCTCTCCTTTCCAGTCAACAGTGGAGGCAAGGTGCCCTTGAGTGAGGAGTTCGCACAAGTATATTCCCTGGCTGATTCCATTAGAATATGGATGGTAAGATCACTCAGGAGGATGTCTATTAATGTAATTTACCTTAATGTTTTACGATGTTAAGGAGTTGAGTGGAACCATGTTTTCTTTCTAGTGATCCTAGGTCAACTGTTTTCACTTAGTAAGAACATACATTCACTTCTAAACTCTGAACTTAAACATTTCAACACATTCTTGCACTCCCCTCCTTCACTCAGCCCCTGATGTATCATCATGAGTATTTAGGACTGAATTTGACTCCAGTAGATTTGTGTTACATTTCAGCAAGAATGAGTGGTGTTAAGTAGGAGGATTCGTACATAGCAGTTGGAGTTCTTTTGAGGTATAGCATAGAAAGAAATCAGTCTTAAACATCGTTCTTACAGTAATGCAGTGCTAACAGGAAAGGAAATAATCGCTTCTCTGACAAGCAAGTAACTGGCTTCAGTTCAGAGTATGTTTTTTGCATGTAATTTTCCTTGAAAGGTATACGTTGTGTCACGAGCTGGTGTTAGCAGCTCACAAGCTGGTGAGAGGTGTCTGTGTCATCACCTGCAGCTGCAGAGAGCCAGAACTCATTTAGACTTCCCTAGTCTGCAGGAGATTCTGAATGTTAACAACCGTGTGGCCTTTGAGAACAGCTAATTCAGTCTAATGCCCGCTTTTCTGCTACTCTTGTGAGCCCTTCAGAGGTGGGCCAGCCAAATTGTTTTTATTTTTTAAGCTCCTCCCTCCTCTTTCTTGCCCGCAAGAATTCTGGGCAGCTTGATACACTGGCGAGGCAGTGAGTGCAGGTGGATGTTACAATGAGTAAATGCATTGTACCCATTGCATGACAGGTCACGTTTGCATCCGAGAGCACTCACTTAGATGACATGGTGCTGTTGGAGAATCTTATCTCATGACTAGGTGTATGTTATTTCCTGAGCGGTGGGGGTAAAGGGGAAGCCTTTTTTTTTCTTGGAGGGCTGGTACACGTCAGTCACAAGACAGGGAAGGGTGCCAGCCTACAAACCTTGAGCATCTCTATATGAGGCTGTGTTATCTACTCTGATAGTTTGGGTATTGCTCTTTTGGACTACTGCCTGTTTTGTTCTGCAGTAGGGAACAGGAAATACTGTCATCTGTTCCTGAGCTTAAATTCCTTTAACGCGATGCAGTCTTCATACTGCCTTGCTGTATAGATATACAGGGGGATATACATACTTTAACTATTTTAACATCCTGTCTGCAGTTGGAAATGAAGCAGAAATCCCTGATGGGTAGGGGAAATGATACTGAGGAGAAGCAGAACACAGAAGCGAGTGAGGTGAACCCAGAAACTCTTGGTAAGTGTTGCCTTTCCAAATGTATAAGCATTCCAGGTAGTTTAGTAAGGCATTGCCTTGTAAATCGTAGTCATTGTTTTTGCTGTAAAAGGTAAGTTAGCAACTGGGGTTACTTTTTAATGCCTAAGAGTTAAACTAGTATACATTACATGAACTGTCTGGGATCCCATTCTGCTATTCTTTGCGGAAAATGGTATGTGAGAAAATTCTACAGGGAGTGACCTCTCACTTGGATCTCCTGGTTCTGAACTTAGGTTCATCTGTTTTTATAGATACTTGTTATCACAACTAACTAATGTTAGAATAGAGTGCGTTCTCATTGACCACTGTGTGCTTCATGTGGTTCAGTGCAATTACTCAAATTTAACATTTGGAAATCTAGAACTAAAAACTGATAGCATCATGATCAATATAATAAGAAAAACAGTGTTTTCTAGCTGTCTTGGCTCAGAAGAAACAAGATAAACCACTTGCTTCCTAAGCAGAAGATAGCAAGTTTAGCGTTCTGTTGTCATAATTTTAACTCTTCCAATTTTTATGCTACAGCAAAACTTTGTATGCAGAAGAGCCTTTTGCTACTGAATTTTTTGCCCGTAAGAGCAAAGACGAAAGATTCTGCTTCAGATAGTTTGGAAGCCCAAGATACTGATGATATCCAACCGTATGTCAGTGATAAATGCCAAAGAAAAGGTTCTGTTGTGGAGACAGACTTCCAGGCAGCACACTCATTGTCTTCCAATGGAGGAACTCATCCTGTTTCAAAAGAGGGGGGCCAAATGACACAATCTGATGTGAAGATTAAACAAGTTCCAGGCCCCCTCTCAACAGAAGAAGCATCTGCACTTCATAGCAAGCCTGCTGAGAATACAGTTTCACAGCAAGAAGATACATCATCACCTCCTTCCACTCCTACGCGGAAGTCTCAGTTCAGCCGTGGAAGACTAAGGCTGCTGTCTTTCAGATCAATGGAAGAGCCGAGAGCTGTGCCTACTGTGAAGGAGAAATATCCTATGCTGAAAAACACATTAGACTTTATTAAGGATCAATCACTTTCACATGAAAGGTAAGCAAATCGAAAATGTTGCCAATTTATAAAATACAGAAACTTGTCTTCAGACTCTTCAGATGGAATCAAATGTCTTTTAGCTGCAAGATAGCATTGAAAATCATGTTGTACGTAAATAGTTGTCAGATTTATGTATCAAACTTCAGTTATTCACAACCACGTAGGGGCTCCTAGAGAGTATTATTGCCTTTGATTCACTTCTATCATGTAGAACTTCAGAACTTGGAAAACGATTACTTGGCTGTTTCTTATTTTGCTTCCTGAGATCTGGTTGCAATGACGCTTTGCTTCTTATCTACAAACAGCGAAGACGTGGTATAGCAGTACTAGAAATCATTGATACCAAATACAGAATAGTTGCATGTCTCACTAAATTACCTGATATTCTGAGAATGTAAATCAAAAGGGAGATTTCCAGTTCTCAGTTTGTCTATTTTAGGCTCTAAAATTTGGACTGGTGCAGGAAGTCCTGGATTCTGGTTGAAACTTTACCACCCACTCCAACTGCAATGTCCCACTGCTGAAATGCAATTGAAAACTTAGATCCCAAACTCCTGCTTAACTAGTCAAGTACTTCTTGAATTGTGATTTATTTGGGTTACTTTAAGCACAATGTTTTGAAGTCCTCATAGATGTTTTTTGCTTTTCTTAGTGTTTTAAAGGTTCTTGCTTTGAGAAAATCCCAAGGGCAGAGTATTATGGAAGTGCTGAAGACAATCCGCCAGTGCCTAGACTCGCTTGGGCAGCCACACTGTTTTCATCCGCCGTGTGTACTTTTTCTCTTAGAACTTCTAGCCTGTCAGAAAGATTTTACAAAGTAAGTAATTATTTAGACAAGTCCCAGCCATGTGATTTAATGTCTTAGTCTCTGCGTTCTCCCAGTCATATGTATATTGAAAACAGTAGAAAGTTTCCATTATCCATGTGGATAATAATAATATGACCTGAGGATTAGTTTTTAGGCTACTGTGCATATCTTGCATGCTTCATTTAAAAAAAATATTTAATAACTATTTTCAAGTGGGACTAAGTTGTACAGCTGTTCATGCCAGTGGGTATCATGTGGTTGAATCGCAGTGTGGATAACTAGAAACATGTTCACAGTTCCAACCAGATCAAAACAAACTCAAAAAGATAGTGGAGTCTCCAGTTACTGCTTTAGTTTAAGTTCCTGTCTAATTCTAGATTGGTTTATTTCTCATCCACTAAGGCTGCAGTGATCTAACCCATTTAACTTGTAATTACTTACGTAGCATTGCATTTTTATAATTTTAGTGAACGTTATTTGTAAATCAAGGTAATACCTATCTGGCAGAAGAACTAACTTCCAAGAATGGTGCATGTTGTATCTTGTTAGTCGAGCATTTGCTTGTTCATGAAATTTCATAACTTTGAATGCAGTACCTGTACAAGACACACGTTATTGTGGGGTGGTACATTCCACTTGTGCGCCAGAAGCTAAAGCGATGGACGTGCAAGCCACGGTCTGAAGTGCTGTCTGCCAGTTGTAGGGGATACAGATACACATACTATAAAGAGGCAAAAAGATCAAATCGATTATATGCATGTACAACTAGAAGGCACCATCTCAAAGCAGCAGCTCATGAGCTATGCTGTTCTGGTTCATGAATTTAGGTCTGATTTCTATCATGTGTCTGGACAGTGCTGCCTGAAATTTGTCCACTGGTTTCTCACATGTCAAGAGCTTTTTATGCTCATCTTGCAGTGCACTGATTTCCTTTAAGATCCTGATTAGACTTTTGTTAAGCACCTTTTTAATTTGAAGGAATGTTCTTTTGTTTGTGCCATAAGGATATTCTCTTTGCCTGTTTTCTATCTTAACTTCTGATTCCCGGTACAGGATTCTTTTATTTTTCTTTGAAATTTTTCTTTGAACGTGGAAGACTGCATTTTAAACCAAACTAACATCCTTCCCACTTGCGGGGAGTGTTTAAAAGATTGGCTGTTTGTAAAATTTGCCCCAAAACATGCTACCTAAAATTTAGAAGTGAATTCTATTCTATTAAACTGAGTCTTTAATTTCTAGCTACTTTGGAAACTTGGAAGGTTGTGGTGCTGAGCTGCACAAAGAGATTCGAGAGTCCTACTATCAGCTTGTTTTGTTCCTGGTAAATTCTGTGAAGGGATTTAGTGCTATTAATGACAGGTACGGCACGTTGCTTGCATTATTTATGTGAGGTTTTTTTTCCTGTTCTCCCTCACCTCTTCCCTTGTCACTTGATAATTATTGTTTAATGTCTTAATTAAGTTTGACTATACTTTGCATTATTTACAGAACTAAATAAGGATCTTATGACCAAAAATGCCAAGTTATAGACTTATAATGCCAAGACTTATACTGTGCAGGAAAGCACAATAAATTTATCAATGTTCAAACTTTGACTTTTGACTTATTATTGCATTTTGTAGTTACAATTTTGCAATGTGTTTCTGAAGCTTAATAGTAAAATCTTAGAAATAGCAAATTTATTGTGGAATACTTTGGCAAGAGTAAAAACACAATAAATATCACAATTCTGCAACCATGCTTTAATGTTAGAGCTCATGTTTTTGTAGCATCCTGGTTAGAATTGTTGGAGTTTATAGTCAGGTGTTCTAAAAAAAATGAGAATTCCGTGACTGTATATAATGTCCATTTCCCTGCCAGTAACTTCCAAGTCCTTTGTCCAGTTTCAGCTGAAGATGGCAAAGGTTTCAAAGAGAACCAGTTTCCTGCAAATAGAAACTGCTTTGGTAGGGTTTTTGGACAAGATGATCTCCAAAGGTCCCTTCCAACCCTGACCATTCTGTGAAATATCAAGAAAATGTGGTATGGCAGAGACAGACCCTCTTGCTAATGCTCAGGCAACAGCATGAGCTTTGTCTCAACTGATTCCATAAAATACAACATCTTTATTTCAAATTGCATTGGCTTATTGGCTAAATTGTGTAAGTTTATGCATTAGTAACCCTGAGTTTCTGCCACAGAGTTAATCTAATGCAGAGTAAAGCCTGGAAATCGGTGTACGGTGATTTCTGCCCGCCCGCCCCCCCCAATATCCCCAAATATGCAGTTTCGGCTTTAGGTTGGAGTAGTCATGTTTTGTTTTGTTTTTCATTTAGATCGTTGCTTCCTGCCTTATCATGTGTGCAGACAACTCTCCTTCACCTTTTGGATATGAGCTGGGAACCAAGCGATCTTTCCTTCTTTGTTGAGATTCAGTTACCACACCTTCTAATGACTACATCACAAGAAAACATAAGTATTCATGACAGTGTCATTTGGTGAGTCAGGAAGAATGAGACTTTCACATGGTACTAACTATCGATACCATTTTTACCAAGAAAGGCTCCTGAACTTTGTGCTGGAACAAGCAGTAAAAATACCATTAACAAGTATGGCAAAATTTTGGCCAGTATCCAAGGTCTTAACTGAAGTATTTGAAAATTCTTGGAGCATTGCTAGTGCAAAAACTATTAAAATGTTATCTTTAACCTGATTACTGCTGGAACGTTTCACTTATTTAGCGGTGTAGCAGGAGGTAGATGATGCCGTTCCTTGTCTTGATAAATATCGAATGTTTTAACTCCTGCATGTTTCATCGTTATAGTAGTTGTATTTCTTACAGATGAGCAAATGTACAGGCCAAAAACCTTTTAACTGCTAGGGTTACCAAAAGCGTGGATTTTTCTGATTTTTGCATTATGCTCTCCATATATATTTAAGAACTTGTCACAGACGCAAGGAGCAGGTGTCTGCATGGTCATTTATTAACCAAGTGAACTGGGGTTCTCACAATTCTGGTTTTATTAGCATGTTATAGCACTTTGTTCTTTAAAAAAGAAAAATAAAAATTATCCCGAGTTATGTTAGAGAGAAGCCTGATTGCATTCAAACTTAATTTTGAGCTTGCTTTTCTTTTAGTCAGTGGAGTGAAGAAGATGAAATTGCAGACTACAAGCAAAACTGTGAGTGGATGGATGAATGTCAGGACGTAATGTTTGAGACCTGGTATGAAAAGATAGCTCAAGCTGATCCAGAGAAGCAGAGAAAGGTGACCTCATAATTTGCTTATTTATCTGCAGAAGGGGTAATTAGGAGGCTTTTAAAAGCATAAAGGAGAGAAAGGAATCTGACTTAAACTGACTTTTTTTTTTAATGAGTTGGATCCCTGGCTCCCTGTAGGCCTTCAAAAGTCTAAAATGATGAAAAGATCCCCGTCCTTTTTTGGCGGGGGAAGTGTTCTGCTTTTGTCTAAAAAGAGCTTGCTCAAAGTTAGAAAATAATACTCAAGTAAACTTTGTCCATTTCTTGCCCTAGATGCACATGTTTGTTGCTCGTTACTGTGACCTGTTAAACGTGGACATATCCTGTGATGGCTGTGATGAAATTGCACCATGGCACCGCTACCGCTGTCTGCAGTGCAATGACATGGATCTGTGTAAAACCTGTTTTCTTGGTAAGAATCATTAAAAAAAAAAACAAACCCAAAACAAACTCAAAACCCTATACTCGAAGGTAAAATAGTGTCTTCTAAATTATACGTAAAATAAAGACTTTTCTTATTGCTATTTTAGAAATGTTAAGCTTTTCCTAATCTGAACGTGAATTTGAAATTAAGAAAGATCCTTCATCAAAAATGGTTTACACGGAAATATTAAAATACTTCTTTCCAGGTGGAGTTAAACCCGAAGGACACGAGGATGACCATGAAATGGTTAACATGGAGTATGCCTGTGATCACTGTCAAGGAGTTATCATAGGTCGGAGAATGAACTGCAATGTCTGTGATGACTTTGACCTTTGCTATGGATGCTATTCTGCAAAGAAATACTCTGACAGGTATTAAATACGTGATTTTGTTCCCCCACTTGGCAGAAAAGCAGTAATATGCAACTAAGTACAGTCTGTCATTCTCAAGACGCTTCCTACAAGGTTGCGTCTGACCTCAGAAGATCTAGCAGGTGTCTTTCAGGGAAACATAACAAACATAGCACCTGTTCACCAAAAAATTTTGCAGTTTGGAAACCTGCCCCAACCTCTGAAATAGCTTAGAAGCAATTGTTTTCTAGCCAGGGCTGTGAAAGTTGCAGAAGGAGAGTTGTTGGCCCTGAATGACAGGATAGAAGAAATGAATAGTGCTGTGGTTAGAATACACAGGTTTTAGTGCTTGACACCAAAGATCTTATAAAATTTCATTTCTGGAGCAGGAGCTGTCGTGACAGATCAGGTTCTGTTAAAGGAGCACTACTGAAGTCAGTGAGGCTCTGACAATTTACCGCACTTGAAGGTCTACAGTTTGAAACTCTGGAATGTGCTGGTTTTTTCATAGTTTCCTGTAAAGGTGGTGTGTGTTACTAATTACATTGGTTAGCAAGAAAGTGGCTGCATTTCAAAATCATGTACCTTTCTCTTTCAGTCACTTGCCCACTCACAGCATCACAGTGTATCCGATGGTGACTATTCGAATCAGTGACCGGCAGAGGCTCATCCAGCCGTACGTCCACAATTATTCCTGGCTGTTGTTTGCAGCTTTGACTCTCTACAGTGCAGATCTGGCAAATGGGGAGGAAGTAGAAGGAGAGAAACTGGATCCACAGGTCCTCAGTCATGCCAGAGTTCTGCAACATCAGTGCATCCAGCTCATCGGAGACTGCTTGATGAAAGCCCAGCACGGAAAAGGTGAGTCAGCTCCTCCTTCACTGAAACAATGGTTTCTAGCAAGTGTCAGAAAAGTCTGTGATTACTCACTTGGAAGTTTCCAAAGGAAAGGGGAAGCTACTGTGTACTTCACTGAGAATAACTGTTTATGTTGAAAGCAAACGTAGAACAAGTGTCGTTCAGGGTCACTGCAACATGGAAAATAGGGTGCTTGAGAAAATTAATTTTATGCTTACATAAATATTGAAGACAACTTGGCAACTCTCTGGTTGTTTTTTTTTCCATCTCAGATGTTGTAAAGGGATCAATGAGCATAGCTGCATGTTCTGTTATTGTGTTGCTGGCAACTGAAGGACTTGAAGGAAAGCAAATAACTTGATGGAAAACGTTTTTTGTTCTGCATCTCTTGGCAAGAATTTTTTAACCTTATGTGTGGTATGAGATAGGTTTCTGGGGATGATGTCTGTTTGCCTGGAAATAAGGTTTTCTGTGAACCAAGACATACTACAGAAAATAGGGTGATATAATAGAGACCTACGTTGAATGTAACAAAAATTCTAGACTCAAGTTCAAATAATTTTACTGGTAGTTTTTTTGAGCAGTTCTAATACAGCTGAAATACCACCACCACATACTTATGCATACTCTTTATTTAATCCGTTTGGTTTTAGCATACAGTTTTATTCTATAGACGTCTTAAGTGGTGAGAAGATTAAAAGCTAAGACAAATTTCATTTGCCTGTCATAATTTACACTGTTGGGAGGTATCTCTAACACTTTTTTTTAATTAATTAAGACTTCTACCCTCATGATATCTTTGTGAGGTGGAAAACGTCACCACTATTATTTAATGGAACTACATAACTAAGTGAACATGACGTCTTTTTGATGGAGTTGATATTCAAAAGGAGTGTGTGAGGGGAAATTTGCAGTGCTCTTTCGAAATGTTTCACTTCTGGTTTTTGTCTATCTTGACACTCAACAGCTAAGTAGCTTTTATAACTTTCTTGCTTTCAGGTCTGAAAAATTTAGCTCTCCTCTGCATGTTACCGGAAGGTGAATCCTTCTCAGAGAATGAGACTGTTTCAGTCAGTCCTCCCACAGATGGTGCTCCAAAAAGCCATAGTGGTGATAAAGCAGTGAAGGGAAGAGATGAGAAGCCAAGCACAGGCTCTTTTATGCATTGTAATGTAAGTACCTGTTATTTACAGAACCCCCCATATCAATTAGACATGCGTTCTTCAGAAGCTTAATCACCCTATTCTGGATATGTAAGTGAAATAAAGGATAGTAATGATTGCCTTTGTAAGTAAAAGTTGGGGGGCCAAGGGAACAGTTGTTGGTTGGTTTGTTTTTCATTAGATCCAGCTGATCAAAGACGAAGGCATCGCCGTATGTTCTTACAGGCAACTGATTCACAAAGCGTTGGAGGGAAGGGGCAGAGATCGTCCTTTCTGAAAGGGCTGTCATTTCCCCTAGTCGTTAGCACTGTTTAGGTAGGAGAAGGAGTTTCCTACAGTTCTATACAGTATATAAAAAGTATTACAGTGCAGTAATTTTATGCATAGAGATTCAAGCAAAATAGAAAAATGCTATTTTCACTGAATGGAAGCTTAAGACACGTATACATCAAGAAGTTCTTAACCAAGAAAAGGTTTGGATATTCAAGGAAAAATGTCTGACAAATGCAGATGGCTTTTTTCCATGGCTGTTTCTGCAGCTATTAAATTTTGTTTTAATCTTTTAGCGTCTTTGTTTTATTTTTAGGGGAAAGGAGATACTCGCAGTGAAACCCAGTCTCCTGCAGAAGATAAAGTAGGAAAAGAAGGAAGTGAAAGCAAAGCTGTCTTTGCAAAGAAAGCTGTTTGGAGACAAGAGTCAGACTTGTCTGTGGATGATAATGTTTCTCCAACAGGTAAAAGATTATTTCTCATTTTCCCTGTCACAGAAACATCCATTCATATGCAAAGCAAACAGCTGTATTTTTTGTTCCTAACCCATTTTTGTGTATTTGCAAATGTCTTTACTGCAAGTGAGCTGCCTGCTTTGTAAAAACCTGCCAAGCGCACTGCTTTGAACAACTGCTACCTTGCAATCGGTTTGAAGGATTTTAGAAATGGGAGTAGAATTCCACTGATACATGTCCATGTATAGAGATTATAGTTCCTGTTGGTCTAACGCAATGCTTCTGAATTCCTAACCAGAAGTTGTGTCTTATTCTATTAAAGACTAGTATTGTTAGAATTATCGTAGTAAAATGGATCTGTCCCTAGTACTGTCCTTTATGTTTTTGAGTAGATGTGTAAATCTCTTTGCCTACTACCTTTTATACATTTTTATAAAGACTTGCTTTTCACATTCTAATTATGTTTTTAAAAAGAGGTTTTATACTTAGATTGTAATTATAAAAATTAAGCTATCACTTTTTTTTTTTTTAATTCTTAATGTCATTTTGGGGATTCTCTTCTTTTTTGTTTTAATTTAAAAAGCAGATGGCTGCATCTCGGAGGATTCAGCCCAGAAGCAAGCAGAGAAGGTTTTAATACCTAGCCAGGAACAAGTTTTTGCTGAATGCTCTCAGAAGAGGATTCTAGGATTGCTGGCAGCTATGTTACCACCTTTCAAATCAGTTAGTTCTTTTACTTTCAATCTGTGTAGTTTTCTAGATATCGCAAATAACGTGAAGAAAACTTATAGCAAATTAAATGTGGGACATGGGTCTTGTTCCTTATGTGTTATAAAATGTGAATCAGGATGTCTTAAGACATTTCACATTACTGAGGAATGTAAGAGCTCGTTCTTGCATGGGGGGAGAGGGAAGGGAATTTTAATTTATCTGTAAAGCAGTCTAGCTTAACTCTTCAATACCTGCAAAGTTTAAGCCATTAGCTTAGATTTACATGTCAGGTCATCTTAACAGGTCAACAACAGAAGTAGGAACCTAGTTTCTCATTTCCTTTCGTTCCAATTGAAAAAGCATTAGAACAGAAGATTTTTGTATGTGCTATGACTTTGATGAAAAGTCTTGTTTTCTTTCCCTGCCTTACTGAGATTTTTCTTTTTCCATAGGGCTCCACAATGTCTCTGATTAACCTGGAACAAATACTTCCACTGATGTTTCAGGTTGTAATCTCGAACGCTGGCCACCTAAATGAAACTTATCATTTAACATTGGGACTTCTGGGCCAGTTAATCCTGAGACTTATGCCTGCAGAGGTGGATGCTGCAGTGACCAAAGTCCTTTCAGCCAAACACAATTTGTTTGCTGCGGGAGATGGGTCTACAGTGCCAGAAGGCTGGAAGACAACTCATCTTCTGTTCAGTCTGGGAGCTGTGTGTTTAGACAGGTGCCTTTTACTTTAAACCTATCAGCTGCTCTCTGATGACTAAGAATAATTTTCTTTCTTGTGTGCCTCAGGCATATAGAGGCTTTTTAACAGAAAGTTGCTTAAAGCTGTACCCCCGTATCGTGGAAACGGCTTAGCATCTGCAGCCCTTGTTGGCGGTGAGAATCTCTTAATTGCCTTCCAAAAGAAGGCTGTCTGTTGAAGAGTGAATTAATTTTCTGTGCTTGCCTACATAGCGTGTTATGGTGGAAGAAGTAAGGTTTTGAAACTGAGCAAAAAACCAAAATATGGTCCTGTATTTTTTGTATGACGTTAATTCTCTCCCTTGAGTTACCTATCTCCTGTGTAACTTGGGAAAGGAGAGTGTGTCATGTGGTAACTGTCACCAGTGCCGAGTTCTGGATCTGGCCCTTTCATGTAAGAGTATTAGAGAGAGACATTTTTGTAGTGCACAGGAAATGGCCAGGATGGGCAGGGCAGGTCTTCTGTTTTGAAGATCTTGAGAAAGCTCTCAGGCATTCTAACATTAATATCATGCTTGTTAAATATGATAGCGTTGCTTTTCCATTGTAGCTATGTTTTATAGGGATGGTCCGTAAGCAAATAGAAAAGCACATGAAATTTAAAGGCAGAATATCCCCAGGATCAGCTGAGGGAAGGGAGTTTCTCAAAGACTAACTTTAGAGCAAGGAGGCCAGTCTCGTTAGATTATTTGTGTAGTTCACAGAGGGTAGTTAGTCACGTACATGGGAAATAAACCACTTGTGCAAAGAAAAACGTCTGAGCTCTAAACTAAAATTAGGAGTTAAAGGTAACAATGTTCAGGCACACTTTGATTTGTGACTGTAAACTCATTGAGAAAACAGAGTAATATTTATGCTCCAGTGATGAAAAACAAAACAGAATTCATATGTCAGCTGACGTGAAAGCTTCAAATATTTGGAAAAACATTTACATAATGATATGAAAGCTTATAGCTATGACGGATTAACAGTGATACACTGTCTTGAGGAAAAATAGTTTCAGGTAAGTCTGTAGTCAGCCCTCCTAATACAGCCTGCTCTTGCTTTCCAGTCGTGTAGGTCTGGACTGGGCAAGCTCCATGGCAGATATTCTTCGATCTTTGAACTCTTCTGCGCAGTGGCATAATGTGATCGCTGCTTTCACTGACCATTGCATTAAGCAACTGCCCTTCCAGCTAAAGCACACCAATATCTTCACTTTATTGGTGCTGGTTGGGTTTCCTGAGGTAAGTGGCCTATTGATACTACAGGAAACGAAATTGGTTAGAGTTTTTAGGTTTCTATTTCTAAATACTACGGATTTCATCAATTGGGGACATCCGTTGTAAAGTCAAAACACGGTGTATGTCAGAGTTCACATCTTTCCACTTGCGCACAATTCATGTTTATCTTATGAGGAATAACGTAGCTGGTTTTGCCTTGCATTTCTTTGAGTGCTACTTGTAACTATCATGAGAAAACCAGCTTAGTACATTTGAGTATCGAAAAGGGCTTTTTCTACAAGCAAAACACTCCAGTCTCACTCTTGATAGTCATTAACTCTGAGATATTGCCTTTGTAGCATTAAGCTGGTGGTTGTAGGCTTTTTTTTTTTTCTTAAACAAGTGAACTGCCATTTTTCTAAAGATCGACAAATCCCTGGCAGTGAGCAGATTGTTCAGCTAAAAAATGCAATACCAGGTATAAGCAAATGTAACCAATATAAAAGGTGACTGTGTATTTACAAATAAGTACTCCACATCGTAACTGAAACTTCTGCTGCAATTTCAGGTGCTGTGTATGGGGACTCGGTCTGTGTACATGGACAATGCTAATGAGCCTCATAACGTGATCATCCTGAAGCATTTCACTGAGAAAAACAGGGCAGTTGTAGTAGACATCAAAACCCGAAAGAGAAAAACAGGTTCTGTGACATTTTTGTTTTATCAAAGAATCGCAGAGTATTTCCTTAACAGTTTCTTATGGATACCCAAAAGCATATTTTGACTAGACCCCTTTGTGCGGGTCTGCAGAGTTTGAATTCCGTTACTAGTAAGTCACCTGATTTTCTGCTTTTAGGTTAAACCAAATTGTGAAGCTTCTGCAGTAAAGATTATGGAGACTCATTTTCTTTTTAAAACTCTGCCATTTATTTTTATTCAGAAAAGGATTTAGGAAACTGTTGAGACCGTTTTACTAACTGAGAAATCTCAGAAACAGGCTTTTGATTAAGCAATTGTTTCTGTTTTGAGATTTGCTTACCTCTTGTGTCTTAGCCTTTACAAACATGCGCTTAATGTTTTAAAACAATTGCAAATCTAAAAAATGTACATGCTGCCTCCGTGTACTTAAGTGCTGCTATATAAAGGAAAGGTACTCAGAGCCTGAACATTTTTGGGATAGTCTACTTTGTTGCTTAAAAAATACTCTGCATTTGTATGAAGTGCCTGTTTCCGCTGTGGGCAAGGTGTAGTACCTATGAGCAAATGAAGACCAAGAACAAACACAACTATAGCCATGAGTGATTGATTGCTTCTGAAATGATGCTGTGCTGACTGTTCTTTCCTGGTCCTGTAAAAAAGCATGCCATGAGGACAAGCCTCCCTCCTTTAATCATGTGCTTTATAAAATGTCAGGGGTCTTACCTTCGCTGCTTTCCTCCTGTCTGGAAGAACTTTTCAAAACAGTTTGGATACCCCTAAAATTTGACACAAAAATTAAAAGGAGCTATACAGCATGAAGTAGTGCATACTCCAGGAAATGTCTGGATCCTTTAGAATATTCAATGTTAGGGCATGTTGGTAGAATGTGTTGGTTGGTATGGTATCTAAAGGCACCAAAAAAACCCAACAACAAAACCCACCAGAAAACAATAACAAAAACCCAGAGACAGATGCTCCCTCCTGGGTCCCAGGCATTGTACCAGAATTTGCTTCCTGTATTTCACCTTGTTTAAAAGTTACTGAAGCTAAACATTTAACGTACAAATAATCAGTTGGATTTCTAGGAGCAAGGGCTTTCAGCTTTGGCACACGTGATCTAATATTGTGAAGTTAATGAAGCAATGGTTGTCCTAAGATATAAGTACTGAAGTTGTTTAAAAGACACTTGGAAAAATCAACAGACTAAACTGCTTTTTGATATTGAAGAAAGATTTGAATAGAAA
>VWZL01004016.1:431692-467296 GCA_013396915.1 Stercorarius parasiticus
CCCCCCCCCCCCCCTTGTTGACACTTTAAACAGTAAGACCAGGAAGTTTTACTTCATCATATCAACTGCAGGTCAGAATTTTCCCCATTTTAATTGTAAAATAGAACATGCGCTGCTTTGTGTGCTGTACTGTTTATGTGCAAATATGTGCAAAAAATCAGCTGTGGCCAGAAGTTACCTAGGGTTTTTTTAACTTCCACTGAAAAATGAAGTATTTTCTTGACCATACGATGAATCTGAGATAATTTTAGTACAAGACCATTATTAGAACGTACTTCATGTATGGATCATGTTCATGTCCCAGGCTACTCATATGTAGCGGTAAAGGGTGATTTCACAACGTTTTAGGACAAACCTAGTGAATTGTGTTTTTTCTCTCTTGCAGTGAAAGACTACCAGTTGATTCAGAAATGCGGACAAGAAGGCAGTGATTCCCAGACCCAGCTGAGACAGTACCTCCAGCACTTTGTGCTTATATCCACGCACCTTCTGCAGACCAGCATGGACAGCAGCTATGCTGAGGCAGTGGAAGCAACTTGGGTCTTGTCGCTCGCTCTAAAGGGGCTTTACAGAACACTTAAGGTATCTTTTGCCTGACACGTAGAATATAATAGATAAAGAAAAGTTCATATTCTACCTTGCGCTACAAGAACTTGGTAGCACAGGAACTTGGCTAAGCACATTGGGGAACTAACACATAGTTCATTGCTCTCACAGCTGGCTGCTTTTAACCCTTGTCTGTAGAGAGTTGAAAATGTTGGTAGGCTTTAAATAGCATTTGTGAGTCTGAGTTGAAAGTTGGATCGCTTTTTGTCTGGGGGGGCTGACCATTCATGAAAACTGAAGAAGAAATTTTATAGGGTTAACACTCCATGGGGTGAAGCTCACTTGCCCCTTTTCTTACTCCTGAAGTATTTGAAGAGGGGATCAGTATTTTATTGGGCTGTCAGAGCAAGACAGTTACCTAATTACTACTGTGTGTGTCATAGGTGATGCTCTTAAGGCATTCGAAGTGGGGTTTTGTATTTTGGGGTTTTTTAGGGACATGAAAGAAAAAGATTCCCAACGTAGTTCATCTGGGCAGGAAATTTGTCTGAGGCTGCGTGATAAGGCCTTGCAAGCATTGTGATGCATCATTCCCTTTTTACTTACTTGTTTGTGTCTGTCTGTGTGTGTAGATTCATGGTTTTAAGGAGATCCAAGCTGCCTTTCTTCAGTCTGGTTTACTCAAGCTTCTAGTGAAGAAATGTAGCAAAGGAACTGGCTTCAGCAAGACCTGGCTTCTCAGAGACTTGGAGGTAAGAAAAGTTATGTTTTGTAAAAAGTCAGGCTTTTTACATGTCATGAAAGGTTATGGCACTGCACTTCCCCTTTGTGAAGGAAGTCCCAAGAGAATTTCTAATTATTCTTTATAAAAATGTTCACTTAACTGTATCCCTGAATCTGCCTTCCTCTGTCCATCATAATTGTGTCATCATAATAGTCTAGCTTCTCTAAAGCAGGAGCTGATTTCAATTAATCTGATTGTATTTGCAAGATGAGGCATTACTCACCTTCTAAGTTTTTCTAATGAATTTCATTTGGACTGTTCTTGAAAATGCCATTCTTCAATTTAAAAAAATAATAATTAATCTTGAAGCAAAACATTTGGTGCATTACTCAGACGTGTACAAGGTATTACTGCAGCGCAGTATGGGGACATCAACATGCATGTGGGCACACTTTTTTTGAATGTTCATTAATTGCAGGAAGCTAAGTGTGGTTCAGCTGTTACTTATGTTTTACCATAGGCAAGAGTTGTGTTAATTCATACTTATGACTTTAGCAACAATAAGAGAGAGAAAGAGTAAAGCCCTGGAATTCTGAGAAGCTGCCCCAGGTGGTAGGTTAGAAACACTGCAGGATCAGATCTGGCGTGTGGGATCTCACTGCCTCCTGCCCTGCAGCCAGAGAGCCAGCCCTGACTCTGGGAGGTGTGTCCCACCTCATAGAATCATAGAATGGTTAGAGTTGGAAGGGACCTTAAAGATCATCTCGTTCCACCCCCTGTCCTGGGCAGGGACACCTCCTGCTAGACCAGGTTGCTCCAAGCCCCATCCCAGCATCCTACTGAGTGAACGGTCTGCCCTGAGCACTGCAGTGTCTCGCTGTAGCTCTGCCTGCATTACTCCTCAGAACTGAGGCTGGCGCAAATTGGAGGACCAGGAAAATGTGTAACGCTTCCTTCCTGTTAGGAGTACTAGTGTTGGCTGTGCTGAAGCCAAAGGGGTATTTTCAAAGGAGAAGAACGTGTAGGGGCATTGCGGGCTTCTTGGCGATAGTCACCTCTCCTCAGTTCTTGTCTAAGAATCCTTAAACCCTTGACGTACTGAAATGGTTAAATAATTATCTTCTCGACTTTTTACACTTTCGGCTGATCGCTTAAGTTGTCTTTGTAACAGCCTGGAAGGTGTAACTCATTTGTGAAGTGGGAAAGGATTTGGTTTTGTGTGTTAATTTGGTTTTGTTTTCTTTTTTTAGGTGCTGCTTCTCTTTAGAATAGCATGTGTTAAGCACTGTCCAAGTCTTATAATGTTCTTATAAAATGCTGATTGCAGATGCACTAATAATATTTACAGCTGTCACACCATATGCTACCTTTTTTTCTGCGCAGATTTTGTCAATAATGCTGTATTCCTCAAAGAAAGAGATCAGTTCCCTGGCTGAACGTGAGGATACTGAACTGGAAGAAAGGGAACAAGATCAAGATGTGGAGCAACCCATTGTTGGTCCTGTCGATTTAGAGCAGAACAAACTTGATCCTCTGGAGGGTTTGGATGAAGCCACCAAAATATGCTTCTTGGTACTTAAAACTTTTTTACCTCCTTTGAAGTTACTGTGAATTTGCTAGTTGCATAAAACGTTTGGTAGCTTATATGACTATTTTTCTTCTAAATTTACAGAATATGGGTCTGTGATTTCAATGTATCGCTACCTAAAGGAAATAAACCAGAACTACAGTAATGAACACTACGAAATCATTATAAAGCTTTTTGCTAAATTACTTTTAATTTTTATTAATCCATATATTAAGTTCATTAATTCTCTACCTATATGCTAAGTGCGAAAATAATACCTAGATCACCCTGAAAGAAACTCACAGTTCTTTTTCCCCTGTAATGTCATCTTGTTTGTTCTTTTTTTTTTTTTGTCTGCTTGCTTAGATGACACATGATGCACTTAATGCACCTCTCCATATTCTTCGAGCCATGTATGAATTGCAAATGAAAAGAACAGATTCTTTTTTCCTGGAAGTTCAAAAGAGGTATGTGAAAGCCCGGGCCCAGCAGAAAAACAAAGTTACTAGATGTGGGTGGTGATCTAAAATCTAATAGGTGCCAAACAGAAATTGTTCCAAGGATACGATTTGGTTTTCATGTGTGAAAAAGTAAGGAAATAAACTCCTACTAAGTTGTATTTATGGAAACGAGTCACCATCTTCTGAAATACATTGCATGTTCTTTTCAGTATGATAATTCCCATATGAAGATCTACTATGTCTCTAAATTATCCTAACTGGGGAAGAACGGAGAGCTTACACGTGGCTTCTAGTAATGAAAGCATGTCACGGAGCCACCATGTTCTCACAGAGATGAGCAATTTTATGACATTTAAAACCTTTGACTTGTTAGGACAGGGAAGCTAGTTAACATAATATGATAAATATAGGTAGAGTTTAATGACTCTTTCTAAAGCAGAAGGTGGGAAGATGTAATTTACGTTTAATTGCACTACTTTAGTTTGCATTACTTTTGAAACACGTTTGTGTATTTATTTCTTTTTTTCTCTTTTAAGGTTTGATGGAGACGTAATTACAACAGATGAGAGGATCCGAACACTGGCTCAGAAATGGCAACCCAGCAAGCGTTTGAGGTTGGAGGAGCAGAGTTCAAAAGCAGTGGATACAGATATGATCATCTTACCCTGTTTGGTACGTACCTCTCCTCAAAAAGGAGCAGTTGTGAAATAATTTAGGCATTGAGTGACTTCAGTTTTGTTTAATAACTTCAAACCTGGGATTTTTTTTCTTTAACATCTGAAGTGAACCGTTGATAGTGTTTTATGTCAGAATGAATGAGCAGGTACAACAAGAATCAAATATTTCTTCCTTGTAATTTTTTCCTCAAGGAAGTAAGAGAACTTGATTCTCAGGTCAGGAGAACAAATTGTGATTGCACGCTGTAATTTCTTCTCCTTGTATGAGAGAGATTGTATCTAATTACTGTAAGCTTATGCCGTGTTACTCTTCTAGCATATTATTGTTATCTTACAGTAATTTCAGCAGGACAAGGAAGCAATGAATTTGTCTTGCAAAGTAGACTCTACAATTGCAAGCTTTTGCATCCGATAGCCTGGTCCGACAGCTCTTTGCTGTATTTTGGGTGCTGATTCCTGGCTGTGCGGTATCACCAGCACAGTTGTCTGTCAGTTGCACAGCAAAGTGATCAAGGGCTTCCTGAAGTAGTTTCACATAATTATAATTAAAAAAAACCCAACAAGGCCTTACAACAGCTTATGCAAAGGCTGTGAAATAGCCACCCCTGGAAATTCTCCAAACTTAACTGGACAAAGCCTTGATTTTTGAATCAAGGCTCAGCTTTAAGTCAGATTTGGACCAAACGATTTCCAAAGGTCCCTCCCAACTCGCCTCATTCTGTGTCACAAATAGGATGGCACTTTGTTGCCTTGCCTCTGTAGGTCAGCTTAAATTAACACTTCTGGTTAGAATGCTAACTGCTGGTTCCACTCATGTGTACAGTCATGAATGCATCAGAGTATAGGGAAGTCTGTTGACGTAAACAGTCTTTTTGAGGAATTCTGTCCCTGTAGGTGCGTGAGAGATCACACTTTTGTGTTCTTTGTTGCATCTGATTTTCAGTATGTAAAAGACAAATTCATTGTAAATGCAGCTTGCAGTCCGAGGGACTGGTCAGATATCTAAACATATGGAAGTAAACTGTTGAGAGCCTATTTTCAAACTTGCATTTCTTTTTTGCAGTCGAAGCCTGCGCTCTGCGATAAAGCAACAGAAGAAACCAATCCGGTCGCCCAGAAACTGATAACCAACACCGAGAGTGATCTACAGCTTAGTTACGCCAAGCAGCGGCGCACTAAGAGTTCAATACTCCTGCACAAGGAGCTGGACTCTAGAAGTAAAAAGGCTGTGAGAGACTACCTGTATCGTGTAAATGAGGCAACTGCTGTTCTTTACGCCAGGCACGTGCTGGCGTCATTGTTAGCCGAGTGGCCGGATGATGTGGCGATAAATGAAGAAATCCTAGATCTTAGTGGCCCAGCGCATATGACATACATACTGGACATGCTTATGCAGCTAGAGGAAAAGCAGCTGTGGGAAAAAGTAAGTGGATTTCACCTATGCTTGTGAACAAGCCCTGTGCCTACATGCCACGAGACTCTGACTAACAAAAATACTTGCGGTTCCTTTTTTAAACTAAATCGAAACTCCAAAATTTAAATGAGTTCTGAAAAAGCAGTTGGAATCTATCAGTGTCTTAACGTACCGATTTTGCTCACAGAAAATGGAAAAACGAGCTTTTTGGAGACAGCTCTCAGTTGTGAAAGAGATATACGGGAAAATAAATCTTATACAGAAATCGGGAAAATAGGCAGTCCGTTTTGAAAGCGGCTTTTTGTTACATCTCAACGTGTATATTGTCATACCTGCTACTCCACTGAGGAGCTGACTGTTACCCTGGTGGAAATGATCGTGGAATGAAAATAGAATGTTGTAATGAAAATGTCAGCTCAGTGCTTCACAGCAATTGAAGCAAATCAAGGGCTGGGAGTCTTCAAAGGAGGGATAAAATAAACCGGAAGGCGTCGGTATGCCACTGAACCAATAGTGTGCTCTCACCTGGGCTTCAGCATGTGACCTGACTCCCTCATCTCATTTTAAAACAATTAAAAAAAAAAAAAAAAGAAAAAGAAGAGGCAGTATAACTGGAAGAGGTCTGGAGAAGGGTGTCAGGGTTATCATAGCCATGGAATAACTTCAGTATGAGGAACCAACTAGTTTTCTTCACTCCAGATCTTTGCCCTGTGAGGTCGTGGGGGGAGGAGGAGAAATGAAAAAGTCTGTTCCTCCCTCTCTGTAGTTTTAAAACAGTAAGCAGATACAAAAGTTAATAGCAAGTATTATTCCCTGGCCCTCCCGGTAAGAAAACAAAGGAGTGTCAGATTAAGGTAATAAGCGGCAGGTCCAAAACAAACCAAAAGAACTGGTTCTTGACACAGTATGTCATTGAAATTGTTGCCGCAGGGTGTTTATATAGGTTCAGAAAATGACAGGATGAACCGATAGAATAAAAAAATCTGTTAAGGCGTATTAAATTCAAAAGCGTAGCCTTTGTCTTCGGCTATTCTGCAAGTGTGTGGAGGCAAAGAATGCATTCAGGGAACTATGCTGCATACTGCCTTTGTTTTTTAAACTTCTTTTCCCCAAGAAATCAATTTTTGGCTGATTTGGAGATGAGCCTTTTGGGCTGAGCTTGCATTACATTTTATAGGAGGAGTTAGAAAACGGCAGGTGAAGAGGTGTAATGGGTTGCTATAATGACCTGGAAAGGGGCTCGAGTAGCAGGACTCTGATTCAGAGCTTTTGTGTGCTTTTGAAAAATAAGAAAAGTGGAGACTCCGGTTGTTTTGAGTTATCAGTGTGTCCTGATAGACTAGATGTGGTTTATTTGTATTTTTAAAGACACAGCTCTTGCATCTGGTGCTTTCAAACACTGCAGCCACTTAACTGGTACTTAATCATTCCGTCTTATACACGAGTTGTACATTTTGAAGGCTAAAACGTGATACTCCAGTTATCAAAAGCTGTAGATATAGAAGATAAAGGTGTCTCTTTAGTATGTTAACAAAATTGTTTGTCTTCCTTGTTTACAGCTTTTGTTTACTGTTTATTACTTTATGGATTAGCCTTGATTCTAGCATTTGTGGAAAGAGATGTAGCTAATAGCTGTCACGTTCTTATTAGATAAAGACTGAAAGATCTGGAACTGAGGACAGAGCAAAACCTGCACTTATGGAGAAGACACGTGTAGACATCGTTTGTGAATTTGTCTAGTTTCTTGCTAGTACCTCGGTTCTCTCTTGGGAAACGTTGTGCGGCTAGAAATGACGCGTGTCACTCACCAGCGCGTAAATCTGTAAATGTTGGTTTGGTGGCCGACTGTATTTACGTGAGGTGTTGCTTCTCCCCAGATTCTGCAGAAGGTGCTGCAGGGGTGCAGTGAGAGCATGCTGGGGACGATGGCGCTGACGGCCTGCCAGTTCATGGAGGAGCCCGGAATGGCCGTCCAGATGCGCGAATCTAAGCATCCTTATAACAACAATACGAATTTTGAGGTAAGTTGTACACGTACTGCAGTGGAGTGGATTTGCATGGTTTGGAGACTAGTTGAAAGCCATCGAGGTGGTTGGAGCAGGAGTTTCCCAGCGCTCCACGCTTACATCCAGGGGACTTCTGCACTCAAAGCACCTGAGAATCACCTCTTCAGTCTTGCTTTTGAAGAGGATGATGCCAAACGACCGAGGCCTTGCCCTGTGAAGAAACATGTTCAATAAGGCGCTTTTATGTAGTCCTAATTCAATCATGCAAAAAGTGTGTAACTTAAATGGTTTTACTAGGCGTGTGTTTGAAGCAGATTGTATACTTAAATGGTTTCAGGGCCTTAATGAGCAAATACTTCTACCCTTTCATCCAAAGGGCTGTTTCACTTGGCCTGTTACTTCCTTGTGCTGTTAGAAACAAGGAGTGGAGTCTGTCTTTGTTGTATTCCTCATTTTAGACTATCTTCTGACACAAACAGCTTCTGATTTTCTTTTCTTGCTACTGTTTGAAAGCATTTTTCTATTATGTATTGGTAAGTAACTATTGCCTCTGGGCAGTCTTGGGATTTTTTTTTTTTCCCTGCAGCTCTTAGACTTCCGATTCTTATTTTTAAAATGTGTATAAACCTTTAGGATATGGCAAAGAGGTCAATATCGGCAACGATTATCGCTTTTAAAAAAGCAAAGCGTTGCTAGCAGTTAATTTTTACACTCACCAACTAATGCAAACAATAGGCCATGCTTTACATTATTATTTTTATCAGGAGCTAATTTAACAAAAGAGGGTTTTTTGCCATGGAGATGCTGTACTATTTGTTATGTCTCCCTTGCTCGTATGGTGAAAGTTAAGTAGCTGGTTGGTAATATGGTATTGCAGTATACAAAGATGTTATGTTTATTTCTCAGGATAAAGTTCACATTCCCGGTGCTATCTACCTCTCGATCAAGTTTGACTCTCAATGTAATACAGAAGAAGGCTGTGATGAGTTGCTCATGTCCAGCAGCAGTGATTTCCAGCAGGATCGGCACAGCTTCAGTGGGTCTCCGCAGAAATGGAATGATTTTGAGCTTCCAGGTGAATATGCAGTGGTTCAAAGTGCAAATGCAGAGGGAATTGCTGGTATTCAGGACTCTTGAGAGAAACTACTGAAAGATGGCAGTCAAATGCAGATGTCCCTGAGATGTGGGGGGCAAAAACTCCTTTTCTTCTCCCAGTCTGTTTGCTCTGACATGCTGCTTTTGCGTTTGTTTCTTGAAAGTAGGCTTATCTGTTGTTCTGCTACTTGACCTTTTTTTTTCCACGCCTCAGTCAAAGCATGCACTTAGCTACTGGAAACAAATTTTAATCTTGATTCTGTTCCAACACAGTCCTTGTGCTGCACAATATTCACTTACATTGTTTCTGCCTTGTCTTACTTTCCACAGGAAGCACATTTTTAAAAAAAAAAACCAAAAAAAACCCCCAACAAACAGATAAGCTTATCTCTTGCCTGTGTGCTATAGTAGCGCTCAGAGCAAATAGAGTGTGTGCCAATGCCTTGTCTCCAATTGTTGACACAAAGAGTAGCTGAAAAAAATCCTTTTGACAACTTCAGCCAGTGTTCTCTGAGCACATTTTTGACAACGCCAGTAGCAAATGCTGTGAGCTGAAGGGCTGCATGGTCCCATGCTGATATGTGAAGCTGTTTTAACCCCCTGAGCACTGTAGCGTTGCAGGGAGCTCGAAACTTCGAGTACTGGCCAGCAGGGCAAGGGAGCTGATTCTGCCCCTCTGCTCTGCGCTGGTGAGACCCCACCTGGAGTACTGTGTCCGGCTCTGGAGCCCTCAGCACAAGAAGGACATGGAGCTGTTGGAGCAGGGCCAGAGGAGGCCACGAAGATGATCAAAGGGCTGGGGCACCTCTCCTATGAAGACAGGCTGAGAGAGTTGGGGGGTTCAGCCTGGGGAAGAGAAGGCTCCGGGGAGACCTTAGAGCCCCTTCCGTAATGTGAAGGGGGCCCAGAAGAAAGCTGGAGAGAGATGTTTTACAAGGACATGTAGTGTTAGGATGAGGGATAATGGCTTCAAACTGGAAGAGGGGAGATTGAGATTGAGTATTAGGAAGAAATTGTTTGCTGTGAGGGCGGTGAGCCCCTGGCCCAGGTTGCCCAGAGAAGCTGTGGCTGCCCCATCCCTGGAGGGGTTCAAGGCCAGGTTGGACGGGGCTTGGAGCAACCTGGGCTGGTGGGAGGTGTCCCTGCCCAGGGCAGGGGGTGCCACTGGGTGCGCTTTAAGGTCCCTTCCAACCCAAACCATTCCATGATTCTGTGATACTGTCAGTAGCTGTTAATAAATTTAGGAACTTTCTTAGCAAGCAGTTTAGGTCACAAGGTGCTAGTTAGAAACAAATGTGCGTCTGTAGAAATATTTTTGGATTTTTATGAATTTCTTGCTGTCCTCCTTTTCCTCCCAAAAAGTTGCAGACCTTTGCCAAGAAACTGAACTTTGAGGGCCATTGTTTTGGAGCAGCCTTGGCTGTGAAACTTGAGTTTCACCTTGTGAAACTTTTATTTCCAGCCAAGGCTGTCTGGGTTAAGGCTCTTCATTTCACTCAGCAGGCATTAGCTGGAACCAGGCATTTGAAGGCTTCTGGGCTTTTCACTTGATGGCAGGGCTTTCTCAGGACTCCTAGGAGTAGGATGGAGAAATGGCTTCATTTTGTGATGAAAAGGGGAACAGGTTTTAGATTTTTTTTTTTTTATTATTATTATTATTATTTAAAATCCTAAAAAATGTTTTCAAAATCTTTCTTCTCCATGAAACTTTGAAAATTCTGCTTCCCAGTGAAAACCAGCATGCTTGTCCCAGGGCGATAGGGTTTTTCATGGAACAGTCGGATATTCTAAGTTTTAAGCAGCTCTAATATTACAGAGCACTCTAGGTAAGGATGTATTTTCTTTGGCATTACAGCTAAGGGCCAGTGTTTATCTCTGTGAAGCTGTAGATACTGCAATGACAAGAACTTCTTGAATGTTCCACTGTCTGATTGTAAAATGGCCAAACATTTTGATAGTTCTTCCGCTTTTAAGTGGCTAAGTTTAACAGTTTTGCTCCCTAGAGTAACAGTGTGCAATTCAATGTTCTGACATGTAAAAGCAGGGCAACTTCACTTTCACATTTTTTTTAACCTTTAATAGTCTGTGAGCTTGGCTGTCTATGCAGAGGTTCTTTTTTCATAAATCATAACCAATCCATAAACACAATTGGAAAAGTGAAGTTTAACTGTGTACAGTGTAGAGTTTCTTTAACTCCCTCTTCTTCCATGTAGTTGACAACAATATACGAGACACTGTCCTGGTAACTATCTTTGTGCAGGGGAAATCATTCTGTGCTTTGCTTCAGCCTCCTGTTTATCATACTGTTCTGTGCATTTCATAATTACCACAAAGTAAAAGCTCACCTCTCTCGTATGGCGATATCCAGGATTAATTTATGACAGACTTTTCGTTTGGATTGTATTTGTGATAGTGAAAATAACTCGTCAGGTAATAATGTGGATTTTCTTCCTTCCCTTGTACACAGGGGACACACTCTACTACCGATTTACTTCTGACATGAGTAACACTGAGTGGGGTTATAAGTTTACAGTGACAGCGGGTCATCTTGGAAGGTTTCAGACAGGTAAGCACCACTCAGAATGTATCGGAAAGGACTTCTTCAAGTTATTTTGCCAAGCTTTGACAGACTTGTGGTTATCCCTTTTTATTGACTTAGAATTTGCTTTCTCCGGCGTTTTGGAAATAAGTGATTAGTTCAAGTTGAAACTTGACTGATGTCTCTTATGTGCTGTGACTTTATGCTAGAAATACCAAATCTTCACAGAGGTATGGAGATAACAATTACAATAATGGTTTTTGCGTTCAAAGTCTCGTTATATGACAGTAATTACACACAGGATTTAGTAAACACCCCAAGGTGCTGTAATTGGAAACAGAAATAATTGTAATTGTGTTTTTAAAAAGTAGTTATCCATTGGAACAGGCTGCTTCTGGATCTAGTTTCTAGATATAGCATGAAAGCTTTTGTCAGTTTATTTTAGAAATTAAATATTTTTAACGAAATTGAAGCTGCTGGATGACTTGTAGTCAGCAAAACTATAGCGAGGACCTGTGTTTTCTTTGCCTCATTTGGGCAAAACTTCTCTTTCAGATAGGATTCTTTCTAAGTTTTTTTTGCCCCAGAATAGACTTGTGATGTCAGGATGTAGTCTAGAACTATCTCAGAAATATTTTTTTTTTTGTATTTTTGTTCAATATGCCTTAACTTGGCAAAGCAATACTTTGTATGTGGAGAAAACTGAGCCTAGGAACAGATGAGTCCCTACGAAAGTAACAGCTATTTTATTTTATTTTTATTTTTTCCCAGGGTTTGAAATTCTAAAGCAGATGCTGTCTGAGGAAAGGGTAGTTCCTCACCTCCCGCTGGCCAAAATCTGGGAGTGGCAGGTGGGGGTAGCGTGCCGTCAGACGGGCCACCAGCGTTTGAAGGCTATCCACCTGCTCTTGAAGATAGTGCAGTGCAGCGCCCAGAGGTGAGTGACTAAGCTGATAATATTTTGAAGCCAGAAAACCGTGATTTGAAGTAGGTATTCTTCATTTGCCTTTTGGGTACAAACCACAGAGCCTTGACAGCGGAAACTTATAAGGGTTTTGTTTCAAAAACACTTTCTCTTCTTTCTTGGCTTTTAAAAAAGGTCCAATGAATTCAGATGTTGTTGTAAAGAAAAAAAAATCACCCCAAAACAGGACAAAAAAGCAGATTTCAATTCATTTTCTAGAAATTTATTCTCTTTGTATTAGGTTAACTTAAGAATTAAGGTGAGGATGGAGCAATAAACTGGTGAAATGATGATCTGATTCTCTATAAAGTAAATAACTTTTAAATTATTATTTTTAGTTGTACCACTAAGCCTGTAATTTGAGTTTCAGAAGGGATAGGTGCGCTAATGATTAAGTGTGTAGGACGTGTATTTTTTGTGAAAATACACATTCAAAAAAATGTTGAGCTTCTACAGTCTCTTGCAAATGTGCATAGTCACGTTAACTCGATAGAAAGGCAACAATGCTGGAATGCTGACACTTCTCTCGGTTATGTCCTTTTGGTTTTACAAAGTCATGAAAATAAGAGCATCCCCCTATCTTACTTGGATAAAGAGAAGTCAAAAAGTCTATTCACATATAGTAATAAAAACGGACAATTACATAGAACCGTTGCTTGACTCTCTGTAAATTTTAGGTACGTCGATCTACATCCAACTCCGAAAAAATTATTTTGGTATTATTTGTAGTCACTGATTTATTATCTTTTCAAGTTCCCTTAGGTTTTTGTCATCAGAAAATGTCTGCTTTGTCATGGGGACAACAAATTTAATTGCTAAAAGATCAAGTCTCCATTGTGCTTATAATATTTAACATTTTTCTTGTGTTAATCTGATGATAGATTCTGAAATTGAGTTTCGCCCCCTTTACCCCCTACTGAACGATATCTGTCATCTTATCTGTATGATAAGTGACATTTGATTAGCTGGCTTTAACTCGTCAGTAGGAAGGATGCAGGGTTGGAATTATTTTTAAAGCTATATATCAATTTTTGTCTGTCTGCCCTAAACAAGGGCATCGTCTGCCCAGCGCTGTAGTTCGGTTTTGTATAATTGCAGGCAGTGGAGCTCGAGCATTTAGCAAAGTGATATATGTAGGTTTTTTTAAGTCCTCATTTCAATGGCCAGTCAGTTTTAGAGATGTCATTTAGACATATTCATGGATATAAGATCTTCTCCACTTCACTGATTCAGAATGAAAGTCATTGTGCTGAAACACTTGACTCAATTTAGATTTGAAAATGCTTCTTGTGTTTCTTCCTTTATTTATACATCTGTCAAAACTGTGTGGTTTTATTCTCTTAAATTTGTTGGGTGTTTTTTTTGTTTTTTCTCCCCAAAACAGGCATAAGATCATGGTTACTCACTATTTCATTTAAATTACTTTTTTTCAGGGACTGTGACCTCACCTTGTTGAAGCCACTTTGGCAGCTTTTCACCCATATGGAAAACAACTTGTGTCATGACATGGCCAAGCCTGGTATTCTCCTTCCTCTTCATCGAGCACTCGCAGAACTCTTCTTTGTTACAGAAAACAGAGTTACTGTAAGCAGTTCCTCTCTTTGTGTCCCTCCTCTCCCCAGTGCTGGGAATGATACGTAGTTCCGTGTTAGACTAAATGCAGTTTTCCTTTATCTTGGCAAAGTCCATCAGAGCTTTAGCAACATCAAATGCTTCAGAAACATCAACGGCTTTCTCTTGCGGAATTTGGTCGCAGATTCTCATGGAGGGGCACAGTGGTGCCCTATCCATCGCGGGACCTTAAGTAATAGCCATGACTCTTCCTTGTGTGACTAAGGCGGAGGCCCTAAAGCTACTCTTTATTCTGAGAGGAATGCAGACTTAATAATTAATTCAAAGGCATTTGAATGTGGTTCTCCTTGAGTTGATTTTGAACATTACATATGAACAGTCTGTAATGAACTGATTTCTGTGGTCACAGACTGTGTCCAGGAGACGCTTGTGTGTATTTCTGATACCTTTGATTCTTGGGGACTGCTAAAATGATCAGCATTTTAACGTTAATTAGTAGGATGATATCTTTGGTAGAAATGTTGGTGTTCATTAACTGCTTTCTGGCTGCAGGAGCTTGGATCTCTACAGGAGTATTTGCTTGCCTTAAATACCGAAGATCATCTTCATCGCTGCACAGCACAGGTAATAAGATTGCACAACCCCAGAGATGTGTGATGTTGACGTATTTTTCTGGCAGATAGAAGATAATTTCTGATTGCCCAGTGGAGTTTTATAAAATAGGTATGAATGTACTTGGGCTTTACAGTACCATGACAGGCCTTTGAAACTGAGGAATGAACTGAGCACAAATGCTGGTCTTTAATAGTCAGATGATGTGCCGCAAACTGGCTGCCGGGTGTAACCAGGGATATCTGTTTTACCGATTTGACCTCTCAACTGCCAGAACATGGAAATGGGGAAGGGGCTGGTCTTTCAGCCGCTGGAAATGCAGTTTCCTTGCTGAAACCGCCTGGACGCGTGACAATTGCTGCCCTACCCAGGAGATGACCGGTTAGAAACAGGATGGTTATTTATCTATTTCTGTTTAATTTCATACAAGGATTTCTTTGCAGTTTTGGATTGGGGAGAATCTTTGGATGTGACTTTGTTTTTCCTTCTCTCCTCTAGGCCCTGAAAAACATTGCTGCTATCAGCCTTGCCATTAACTATCCAAACAAATCAACAAGTTTCTGGAATGTTTAATACTGGCTCAGGCCGGAGTGCATGGGATAGAGTAGTTTGTCCATAGGAACCTTGGAACAAACATCTTAACTCCGTTCAGGAAAAGTTCCTTCAGCTTCAGTGTATGAGCACTCTGCAGCCTTCCTTCCTTCCACCTTGATGTAGAATTTGTAAAAGTAAAAGCGCACTTCAATGAAAAAGCACATCTTGAAGTAACTCACGTGTCGCCTACAGTTATGTATGCACATATTGTAGCATGTTAGAGTAAACAGAACAATATTTTTTTTTATTCAGAGGAAGTAAGCGAAAGAAGGTAGCTGAAATATGAGAATGGAAGGCCCCCACGTTGGTATCATCTGCTCCCAAGGAAACTTGATGGATGGGACGTGACAGCTTTGAAAATACTGCTGAACTCGGAGTGATGCCGTCAGCAGCACCCATTCTGTATCATTGAAGTGAAATAGGCAAGCCAGAATCTGGCGGGCTGATGCAGAAACAGTCCACGCTTGAATCCTGTCATGTTTGCTTTTGTTTTGAAGGCTACTACCCAAGGAAAAGAACTTTAATTCTTACTAAACTACAGGTTGTAAAACAAATTCTGGGTGATTCATGTAGCAGTTAAAGGATTCCAGTTCCAGAGCATCCTCGTGCAAGAGGTTAATGTTCCTCCTGTTCTTTGATTTGATCAGCTGGATCATCTGTTCTTACCTTAATTTATCTCCAATGTGTTATTCTAAATAGTCCATTATTGCAGCGTGGAGAGCCGAGGCTGGCCTCCATTCACAAAGCAGTGGTAATATGAAGAACTGAGGAACTTACATGTTTCTCGAAGATCACATCTTTAAAAGATATTATTCACGAGGCATTTTTCTTTTAATTATTTCAATACCAGTGGCTTAGGAGGTCCTTCTCGGCAATGTTGGGAACCCAGACTCCCAGCACTCAGGGTGGGGGTTAATGATCAATCCAGTCTTATCTTATAGAGCAATAACTGCATTACTCTTAGTGAACATGGAATGAATTGCAGACCTTCTATGCTGAAATAAATTGGCTTTCTTCCTGCTCAACTACGCTGGTTGTTCCCTTTCCAAAGAGTTAAACAGAACATAGAAGGATTTGGGGTTGTATTTTGTATACGGTTTTACAGTATGTAGAGCTGGTCTTGTCAAGTATGAATTCAGAGAACTTTTTATGCTAATTATTTTCTTCTTCCCTTCCTCACCTCAACATTAGAATATGAAAAAAAAAAAAAAGGGGGCAACGAAAAGCTTCAGGAGTAACTGAATGTAAGTTGTGTAAAGGCAGTGGCTCTGTCAGAAGGGAATATGCGGATGGACCTTGTTTGCCCAGCAGGTGAGTGGTGCCTAAACAGCACTGTGCAGCGTGCACAGGAGCACCGCTCTGGGGGACGACCTCTGAATTTTGATGGTCTTATCAGCTGGGACTGTAATTTTAAGGGTGGTACAATTTCCCTCTGAGAGGGAAACATGCAGTAATACATCCCCCTTGTTTTTGGATGGCATCTAGTGCTGTAGTTAAAGACGTTTTGACTTCTGTTCAGCCAGGTGAGTGCAAAGTGAATGCTTCTTCAGGGGACGAGGTTGAATCGGAATGTGATTATTATGCCTGAAAGACTTAAAACTGAAGACCAAGAAGTGCTATGCTGAAGCCGTTGCCTTCAGGAATGGAGTGGCCCCCTTAGCAAATGAGAATGCCAGAATTCAGGAAAAATGTACTATTTATCAAAGATTGAGCGGAAGTGGAGAGATACTGCTCTGAAACCCTTCCTTGAGTATGCTGTAGTTGAAGGTTAAAGGCCTCCTTCCTTCCTGAACGAGATCACGATGGGAAGGGAATTACCCAAGTTGTGGCATATCTTTAACGTGTGGATCATTTTGTTCCCCCATCTGAGTAACGTATTTGAGTTCGCTGTCTCACCGCAGGGGAGGCTGAGGGATCCCTGAGGAACCAACTGTTTCACCCTTTCTGATAGCATGAACAGATTCTGAGCACCGGGAGTTGCTCCACCAAAATGAGACGCTCCTACGTCTATTCTAGGGAGTCGTATCGATGGGACAGGTGAGCGTTTTGAAATTGCTCTTGTTGAGCAGCAGGACTTTCTATTCACTGCCTCAGCAGTCGAGGATACGCAACGGGCTGATTTGCTAAGGCATGTAGCATGCTGCTGACATCTACCTGGTGTAGTCAAAGAAGGCTTTTTTCATTTTTTCACATCAGGGATGAAGACTGTAAATAAACCATTCATAGAACCTGTCACGGCTCTATCATATTCACATTTTTTTTCGTTGGACTGTCTTTTTGCTTTCTGTATGAAGACATGAGGCTGCAAGGATGACACAGGAGTGGCCAGTGTTCCTTACTAGGCGTTCCGCTTAACTTACTCTACCAGCAGTAACTGGCCTCGTGAGTCAGTCATCGTGCCCTGAAGGGACTGTCCAGGAACAGCGTCCACTAAATATAATTTCTACCCACTAGATGGAACTGAAGGACTGTGACCTGAGTTGACACTGAATCTGTTGCTGCCTTACAACTCAATCATTCATTACGGATTTTTAAGAGACAAGAAACACTGATTTTTTTTTTTAATTATTTTTTTTTCTGATAGTTTTAAAGAAAGAAAGGAAGAGAATACCAATAATGAATATTCATGATCAATCACATTTTGAAAATCCTGCAGCAGTTCCAAGTGGATGCGGATGATACTATTGAATAGTATAAAACTGTCTGGAAAACAGGTATGCTGAAAAAAATGTGCCTAATATAAAAAAAAAAAAATTTCCTGCCTGAATCACCTTTGATGTGTTTAAAACAAACTGCATTGTTCCTAATGATACATTTGACTTGCTTTCATTAAACACTTAAAAATGAGAGTTTTATAATTTCTTTTCTTACAGGTTTACTACTTTGCAATTTTTATCAGTTGTTTAAAATATATCAGACCTTTAGATTTATTCCAGTTCAGTTCAACATGTAAAAAGAAAGCTACAGATGTGGGTAAAATATGCAAATGAAGAGAAATATATTGTAAAAATTCTATAAAAACAAAGAAGTACAACACAGTGTCTGTTGTTTGTTTGCTTTTCTCTCTCCTCACTGACTGTTAAATGCTTGAATTTCCAGTGAGATCCAGGGCTTTTCTTACCGATCTTCGTTTTCAATGCTGTAAGCAAACCAGCTTTTCCTTACGCGGTCCGTGTGTGTATGAATGTATCTATATATCTCTGCTCTTGTATTGAACTAGGCAGGATACGTACTTCTGGAGTCATCTCTTAAATTCCAGCCCTGCTGTTTACATTCCAGTCCTTACCCTAAAAATGAAGTTTTCCCGTGGACATCCATTGCTTTCAGCGCCTGTGCTTGTTTACTTTCAGACCTGAAACACACGCTTGGGTCCCCAGATGTCTCATGTAAGCTGAGATTTATCTTAGTCTCTCTTGATTCTAGTTAGCGGTGTTTATCAGCGAAGGTGCTTGTACCTACCTAGTCCAATGGACTGAGTTTAAAGCTTATTTACCTTGAGCTTGGCTGGAGGAAAGGGCTGTTCAGGGAAGCATAAGTGAGGAAGTCGACATCCTTCTGTATTTACCTACAGCCCTAAGTTGTTTCCGCTGGTTTGGTGTGCTCAGAGAATGCTCTTATTAGGTAATTTTATTAAATACAAATAAATAGTGTGATTGCGAAGTTGTGGGACAGTGGGGACCATTCCCCGAGACAACCAGGTGTGAGGTTTCCGCTGGTGAAAGCAAGGTGATAAATCTAACAAATTCAGTTTAATCTGCCGTTAAACTTAGTGTGGTCCCAGGCACTGGAAATGTAACAGGTCACAACCATGATGTTTGGGAACCACTGTTTTTCAGATTAAGTTAATTAAGACTGGTTTTCTTTCAAGAGATCAAAATTCAGCTGCAAGCTAACTTACATGTGGGGGGCTCTTCTTAACCTACTTCTAGAGGGCTACACTGTTTAAAACGGGACTGGCCCAAATGCCTTGAGCTTTCACAGCCTGCTTCAGATGTAACATTTCCAGTGGGCCTTGTATCTCTGCACACATTAGGGCAAAACCTGCCCTTTTGTATCATTTTAAACCTGGAGTGACCGTCCATAAACCCCTGAAGGTACCCTGCTATAAGATCTGGGCGCATTGGAGCAGAGCAAGGCCAAATAATCTGATTCGGTACTTTCCCTTTCTAAGGGGGAGTGTGGTTTCTTGCAACCAGCAGCGAGTGGTGCCGGGTGCCTGCTGGGGATGCCACCAGCACAAGCATCGTACCTTGTTTTCAGGGGACAAACAACAACCGCAACCATGGGAGCCTGTAAAAAGCATGACCCTTACGTAAAAAGCATCTCCCTTAGGTAAAGCTACTAAAATGTGGGAAAACAGATTAATACATGTAAAGAGGATGCTTTTCAACACTGGGCCGGTTCGTCTGTAGGAGATCAGGCTGGATAATAACTGGAACAAAGACTGGGCATTGGTAAAATGGCCTGGAAAAACAGGAACTGTGCTGGGCTGTGTAGGGGGAAACAGAAATCTGTCCCACCTACGAATTTAAAGGGAAGAAGTCAGTTCCCATTCAAGTGAATAAGAGAGAAATCCACTGTGAATAGGGAAGGAATTAAGTAAGGGGTGAAGGAAGTGAGATTAAAGCTCATTCTTTCCATGACGGTCAGCTCTAATTTAATCAGGTCTATTCTGCAGTAATCTCTCCTGATTTTTACCAAAGAAAGCACAAATAATAAGAAGCTGGTACCCAGCTCAAACCCGTTGTGGCGGGGCTCACAAGTGGGTGTGCAGTCTAAGGAGGAAGAAACACTTGAAAAAAAACCCAAAAAACCTTATTTCCTCCAACTGGGAACATCAACAAGGGTTCCTGATAAATAGATGGAAATCTCAGTTTTGTAGTGCTCCTTAGCATTTAGGGATTTACTCTTTTTATATTCAAGGGCTGAGAACGTTTGGATTTAGAGAACACGGGAAAAGAAGTGGAGAAAGGATAAGTGGAGCCAGGGTCTTTCCATTTACGTGTCAAGCAGTTTGCTGGGGAGTTTCTCTTACCAAGGCTTTGCTGACAACTTTAATGATTTTTTTTTTTCCCCCAAAAAACAAACACAACTTGTTTCTTCTTCCATTCCCCACTTCACTGTCTGACTTTCCATAAATCTCACTGCATCTTTTATTTAACATTTGCAGTGCAAATAACAAATATTTAAGCTTGCATTGCATGGTAAAAAGTCAATTTTATGAAAATTAAAGAAGTGTAAAATTAAGGTGCCTGCCAATATTTGTCAGCGGTACCTTCTCTCGCAGGCTTATTTCCAAAACACTTTGTTAGCATCTCCTAGCACCTGGATTGTCAAATGTGCTTCCTCCGAGCCATTTTGGTACCTGCGTGTGCGCACGAGTGAGAGCTGGACGAGATGCTCCGTTCCATGCGCCGGGTTTGGACCACACCAGCAGTGACCTGACCGCCCTCTTCTCCTTCTCCTTCTCGCGCCCTGGGGAGCATTCCCCATCCCGACCTGCCCAAATCTGGGGTTTGGCTAATTGTGGTGAGCTTCGCTGTATTCTCTCCTCTGCTGGCGCTGGGCAGCGACTGGAGCAATGCGTTTTCAGTTGCCTCCTGTGACCTGCGTTAGTGCATCTCTGCCTCGCTGCAGGCTCCTCACAAAGCCACGTTTGGTGGCTCCTTCACTTGGAAGAGATGAGACAACTCTAAGGAGAAATAAACAGTTTTAAAAAAAAAAAACAAAAAAACCCTTATTTCCTCCAACTGAAGGCATCAAAAAGGGTGCCTGATAAAAAGATGGAAATCTCAGGCAGTTCCGTGGCACTCCTTAGCATTCAGAGGTGTATTCCTTTTACATTCAAGGGATGAGAATGTTTGGATTTAGGGAGCATGGGAAAAGAAGCGGAGGAAGTGCGGTGTTTCCTGGAGAGAACTAGCACCCCGGTTTGCTGTGGTTTCTGAAGACGGCCCGTTGCTGCTCTCGGGTGGTGGTTGCTTTCTCCCAGGAGGCGGTGGCAAGGTCGGTGCTAAACATCGCACCTCCTTACTGCTTCGCGCCTAATATCTCTTGGTAATGAGCCATTCCCCCCATCTTTAGCGCGCCCCTGTGGAGGTGGGCTGGGAGCTCAGCTTTCACCTCCCTGCCTTTCAGGCACCCAAAGGTTTTAACCTCCCCAACGACATAAAATTCCTAGGAACCAACAAAACACCTTATTGGAGTCCAAAGGAGCTGCTGTTCTGCTCCTTTAGTGGCACGTGAATCCCTGCAGCCGGAATGTGGACAAATGCGGAACAAAAAGTGCAGTGTGTTTTGGTAATTATTTCATTTAAATATATTTCCCGTGTGTTTTTAGCCAGAGCCGGTATGTGACAGTGGTTTGGGGGCCATGGGGTGGCTGCCCAGCGTTGCCCTGGGAGGGCTGTGCAGGTTGGAGCGCAGGTGCTGCCGTCAGCCGCGCGTTGCTGGAGCTCGCTCTGCATTTCTGGGTGACAGATCCCATGTTAATGCCTGAGAAATCCTGGGGAAATGCTTCCCCTTATGACTTTACACTTTCTAATCAGTAAAAGCATCCCATGCAGATTTTTCTCTCCAATACGTCGTCTCCCATGGTGTGACACCTGTAATAGGAGGACTTCAATATGCATATGTAGCTAGACATTTATTAGGACTTCATTTCATCACTGTGCTTATCTTGGATTAAATTAAATATGGAATTAAGGTGTAATCTTTAGCACATCTAGCTAAGTGTTTAAAGGTAGGCTTGAAATTGGTTTTGTTGCCTTGGACGGCACTGTTGATAGGAAGTTCACAAATGACGGCTTTCTCTTGCAAAGGCGGAAAATGAAGAGATGAATTCCTGAGTCGGGAGAAGTGTTGAGTCAGGAGACCTTTAGCCAAGCCTTTGCTTGAGAATAAGTCACGTCTGCGTCTCTTACCCGTCTCCTTTACATAAACCACCCACAGAAAACTCATTAATCAAAAATGTCAATGGTTTCACAGAACCCCCCCCCACTCACACCTTGGGTTATATGTTCCTCAGAGTAGCAGGTTGGGCTTTTTTCTCCCCACCAATTGTATTTCTCTTTTTTTTTTTAAAATGCTTTTGTTCCTTCATACCGTAAGTGTTAATATTTAAAGATGAAAAAAAAGCATTTCATCTTCCGTGGGGTCAGTTTTGGATACGCTGCTGGATTTTAAATGATGCTGCTTTGCCTTCAATAATTGTCCTTCCTGCGCGGCTCTGAAAAATTGTGTTTTCCTCCACTCGTTGGCCCCGCTCTCAAAATACACCAGGATGCGTTTGATCTTTTGGCACCTCCTTTTTCTGCAGAAGATGTTCTCGGCTTTTTCGAGGCTGGCGGTGTCTCGGAGGGTGTGCTCCTCGCTCGCCGCCCTCCCCAGCGCGCCCGCTCCCCGCTGCGGCTCCTGCCTCTTCCTTCCATGCAGGGAGGCGAATCTCCCGCGGAGGCAGGACCCCGGGGGCTGAAAATAGTCGCTTTATTTACCAGAAACTCAAAGGAAAGCAAATCCCTCCTGAATTTTGCACTAATAATGCTTAAAGCCAGCAGAGGCTGCTGCTGAGAGGTTATAGCTTTTCTTTAATTCATTCTGCACAGAGGCGAAAGGGGGGATCCATGGATGAGGAGCGTGGACCGATGTCCCCCTGCCTGTCCCCTGTGCTTGTCCTTGCTGTGCGCTATAGGAATTAGAGATGCTGCTCTGCTCCACAAGGTCTCCTCCCGGCCAAAATCAGTGTTAGAGGGGCATAAGGAAGATCCCTCCGGTTCCTTGGGGGTTTTTGCCTGCTTTCTTTCTGATGCTCAATGCACCTTCGTGTCCCCGGGCCAGCAAAGGCCGCAGGGCGGCCGCACAGCATGAGAGCCATCGGTGCTATTGCCTGCGTCAGGGAGAGCAGCTGCTGCTGTTGCAGGGTTTCTTCTGCAAAATACAATCCCGCGTTTACTTCCCAGCTCATTGCCTCAAGCGCATCCCGAGCCCTCGCCAGCTGGGAACAGCATGTCCCGCGGCGGGGACGGGGAAGCGCCTGTTCTGGGTATGACGATGAGGGTGACACACGGCCCCGGCGGCGCTGCCCGCCCCCGCGGCGGCTGTTGGCAGCACTGGGTGCAGGCTCTGCCCGACGCCGCTGCCCACGGGCCACCGCGGGGAAAAGCTGGGTGCCCGCCTGGGCTGCTGGTGGTCCGGGCATGGGTCAGGTGGAGACACACCGGCTCTTGTGGCTAAAAGCAGCTCTGCAGCTCCTCCGTGTTGCAGACCCTGTGCGTGTCGCTGCCGGGACAGCTCTGCCCTTTGCAATACATGTTTTATTCCTGGGCAAGAGGAGTTTTCTTTCCCTGCTCTCGATATCCCCCAGGAAGCAGCTCACCGCCCCTCGCCTCGCCCGGGGTGCTGCACCCCACAGCACCCCACAGCACCCCACAGCGCTGGCCTGACCTGGGCTCATGTCCGGATCTTTCCTCCCCTCGGGATGCGGCTCTCACCACACGAGTGACCCACTGACCGTTTTACTGCCCTGATGCCACCGTGGGCTGTCGGTGTCTGCAGTCCATCATCTGCCCAAGGAAGCCTTTGGCTTTTATTTCCTTTAAGACTTTTCCTCCTTTGAGGATTTCAGAGAAGGGCAGAGCATCGCCTGGCTCAGCAAGACTTCGGCCCCGCTTGCGCTAACGGAGAGCAGCAATCGCTTCCCTCGCACAGGCGTAAGCTGCAGGTGACCGTCTCAACTCAACCTCTGGCTTATGATTTTTACACCACCCTTTGCACGGGGCTGTTGGGAACCTCCCGGGGAAAGAAGGCAGATCCCTGCTGCACCCATAAAGCTGCCTGTGGCCTCCTCTTCTATTCCAGGGACCAGTTCCCACCACACTCCTGTGGTTGCCCGTGTAGCATCTTCTGCTGCCGGGAGCTGCCGTGCCCTGGGCGGCCCTCTGGCTGCCAGATACCAAAGGGAGAGGCACCACCACGTGCTTGTTCTCTCAGACACCCTCAGGCTCCCACACTAGCCCTGAAATAGAAAATTTGCTTGCTGGTGAGGTCTGGGCTCCTTACCCTGGGCTGCTGCGAGCTTCAGGCATGTTCATGTGGTGTTGAGCGGCTGTATGAGGAGTCACGCAGTTGTTAGCGCTAGTCCACGGCTTCAATTGCAAACTAGTCTTTTGGTAAGTCTTGTAGTGATAGGACGAGGGGCAATGGCTTAAACTAGAGCAGGGCAGGTTTAGATGAGCCATTAGGAAGAAGTTCTTTACACTGAGGGGGGTGAGACACTGGCCCAGGTTGCCCAGATCGGGGGTGGAGGCCCCATCCCTGGAGACATTCAAGGCCAGGCTGGATGAGGCTCTGAGCAACCTGATCTAGTTAAAGATGTCCCTGCTCACTGCAGGGGGGTTGGACGAGATGGCCTTTAAAGGTCCCTTCCAGCCCAACACATTCTGTGATTCTACGGATAGGTCAAAACAGACAATGGCAGCTCAGCCCCAGCTTGTGAGCCATTCGGTTTGGTGTTCAGGAGCGCTCATATGCGGCAAAACTCAACCTGAGTGTGACTCCCTCTGGGCAAAGGCTGGTTTTTGTGTCCCACCCCCCCTGTCCCCCAGCAGCTCCCCAAGCCTTGCTCTGCTGCCACCACGGCGCAGCTCGGCCCTTTGATCCTCCCTTCTGGTGGCACAGCCAAGCTCCCGTCGCAGACGTGCCTCTGGGACAGCTGACACAGCCAAAGGGGGGTTTTGCTGAGCCAGAGCCCCCCTCTTCTGCAGGGGCCGTGGGAGGGGGAAGGCAGGACAGGCCAGTGCACCCTGGATGCAGTGGGATGGCTCAGGCATGGAGCTGACCTGCTGCCGCTGATGGCTTTGCTTTGGGCACTGCCGTGGGGGCCCAGCCCCGCGGGAGCATCTCGCCTCTCCCGCTGCAGGTGCCTGGGAGAAGGGAGGGAGACTGGAGGGGAGCACCCGGCGCAGGCACCGGGCACAGCACTTACAACCCCCCCGGGGCCTTTGGAGACCCCTACAAGCCTGCGAGCACTAGCCCCAGGCTGTGACTGCAAACGGTGACACTGGAAAAGCAGCGTCCTGGTCGGGCAGAGACGGGGGGATCCCCCAGATAAAGCGTCCCCTTTGGGGGATAGAGCCGGGGCCCTGCTGCGGTGCTGGGAGCGGTGGAGCAGCCCCGTGCCCGACCACCCCCTTCCCGCCCACCGCCGAGGAATCCCACCCCAGCTCAGGCACTGGGGATGCTGGTTTGTGCAACATGCACGTTCCCCCATCCCGCTTTTGCAGCTGCTGTGTCCCGTGTCAGCCCCGGCGCCTTCCCAGGGAGCTCTGCCAGCTCATAAACCACTTTTAATCTCTAAAGAAGGTCTTTTGTGCAGCCTTTTGTCAACAGGGCCTGTCCCATTGCTATAGCTACGGCCCCTTTGCTGCCGGACACACCTGTTTGTTTTTCCAGCTCCTTTCTGTTGCTGTCAGATTTCTCCGCCACCTAAATAAAAATACCGAGAAAAGCCCTGCCCTGGTCCTGCACCCTCATCACCTTCCCCATTATGGAAACTCCTCGCTCCCCCGCGACTGGTTTTCTGCAAGCAGCGGCTTCAAACCAGCCTGCCCAGCAAGGCTCTGGTTTTCTGCCTTTTCCCCTTAAAATTACTGTGCCAGTGGTGGAGCGGGGGCTGGGGACGGCATGGTTTGCAGCGAGGTCCCTGGGAAGGGCCTCCTTGGGAAGGGCCGGGGCTGGTGATGTCCCCATAGCCCCTCAGCAGGAATTTTGCAGATTCCGAGTGCTTTACCCCCCACACACCGTGCATAAAACACCCCAAAATTAGTGGTTTCGGGGTATGGGCCTCATGCACCTGCTCGGGCAGCAGGAACGGCCCCCGCTCCCGGGCCACAGCGCAGCGTGAGGGAAAGTTTTCCCCCCGAGCACCCTGGCTCTGTGCTCTCCCCGGGCACCCAGAGCCTTCCCAGGGGTTTGCGTCACTCTTTAGGGTCATTAAAAAAAAGAAAATATACTGCCTTCACGGGCTGTGGCTGCTGCGTGCCCAGAGGAAAACGCCCAGAGGTGGAAAGGATCCCAGGGGAATTTCCTTTCGTTTGCCAGCCCTTCCCCTGCGCAGGGCGTCGCTCCTGCGCCAGGTTCGGGACAGCGATTCGCGATGGATATCAAAAGCATTTCCGTCAGCAAAGAGGGCTTATCTTCATCTTTACTGGGGCAACCTGACCATAAAGATCTTGCTTTCGTCTTCCTGCATTTCATTTCTCCCCTGACCAGATGCAGCTGGGGTTTGTCCCTGGCTCCGGGGCCGTGGGATCCGCCGTTTGGGCACGGCCGAGCTGCCGGTATTTGCTTTCCCCGCTCCCTGCACCGGCTTCGGCGCGGCTGAGTCACGCTCCCCGCTGCCGGCTGAATCACCGCTGTGCCGAGATCACCCAGAAACCTCCGGAGCCGGGCAGAGAAATCCACCCCCGGGCTGCGAGGTTTCGTCCCACAGCGCCGGAGCTCCGGCCCTTTCTGCTGGCACCCAAAGGGATGCTGGAAAGGAGTGGGGAGAAGCCTCGGGGGACACCCAGCCCTGGCCAAGTGCGAAGGTGTCATGGTCCTGGTGACAAGGATGAGCTGGAGGCGGGGAGCAAGTTTCCAGAATTTGGCCTTGCTTTTGCCACAAGCTGGCAATGAAATAATTAAATGGAACCTCCTTATTCCACGCGCATGTTATTGCTATTTATTGTCCTGCTGCTTTGGCGCCGCTTCTAAATATTTAATGTGCTGGAAATTGTATTTTTGATTAATGGGATCTATTCGACACATGATGCCTGTGTTACCATTTGCAAAAAAAAAAAAAAAAGACCTTGAATGCTCTTCATAAAACAAGGTTGGGTTTAGCAACGCCACCGGGGCCCCGTCTGGCCCCATGCTGGGCACCCCCCCGGGCAGCTGCTGCCCCCAGGCGCCGCGTTACAGCTGCCAAAGCTTGCCTAAAATTCCAGCTGTTTTGGATCCGCTATAAAACGAGCCACGTCCCCGAAGCCAGCGCTGTGGGGACAGGCACGAGGGCTGCTGTGGGTTTGCAGCGGTGCCGCACATCTGGAGCACAGGAACACCTGGGGAGGGATGGAGCAGGTTTGGGGTGCGGAAGCAGGAAAGGCAGGGGGAACAGCTGGAGCGTGTTAGCGATGCTCCGGCTCTCCTGCTGCTCGTCGCCCCGCGGTCAGACAAACCCAAGCTGCCGTTGGGTGGAAAACAGGCTTTTTTGGGAGAAATCGGTCACGCTCAGACGGATGTTTCTGTAAGCGAAGCGAGCTGTGGGGAGCGCGGCGTGCGGTGAGGCAGCGGCTGCTGACCTGCCCCGCTATCGGATTTGTCTTTTAAAAAAAAAAAAAACAAAAAACCACATCCAGTTTTGATATTTAAGATTTCCAGCAATGGAAAATTCACGGCAGCCGCAGGGCTGGGGAGCCAGGCGCTAATTGGCGGAACTTGTAGAAAAAGCGTCCCTCCAGCTCTTTTCCATTGGAAAATCCAAAAGCTTTCTCCAACTGTTGATTTCTCATAAAAACTAAAGCAAAACACACTGGGTGGGGAGGCAGGGGTGAGGGAAGATCTTGACAATGTTGGAGCAGCCCTTTTCACTCCGTCGGGACAAATATTTACATTTTTTCATTTTCAAGTTACTCTTGTTTGGAAATCATTTGTTTTATATTGCACTCTGTTACCACGCTTTGAAAAATCACAAAGAAAACAAAGTGATTTTGCAGAAATACAATGTTTTTGGCCAAAGCAGAACGATTTTTTTTTTTCCCCTAATTTTCCCTGGGAACGTTGACATTTTCCAACTCAGAAATTTCAGAGCGATCTCTTGTCCCCGTTTATCCAGCTAGATCGTGTAATAGTAATTCTTAAAGGGTTAATAAGTCTTTTAATAATTTTTCAATCGATCCTCAGCATCCGCCAGGCGCTTGCACTGCCTGGTTCTCGGGACTGGAGCCATCTGCGACGCTTCCTACCGCCGTGCTCAAACCCACCCGGAGCATCTGCTGCTCCTGTCGCTGGCATTGCTGTGATTTAGTAAATCAGTCAGAAATCGTTAATGAACGAGTGCTGCAGGTAGCACCTATAGATCTTGCAAGTAGCATTTGAAAGGAAAACCTTCTCCTCTTGCAAACGTCTCTCCGGGGCATTGTCCCCCTCGGTGGAGGCTGTAACATCCTTCCAGGCGTGAATCGCGGCGGTTATTTTCCCTGCAATGGAGAGGGTGGGAGTGATTTGGGTAATTAGCACTGGGAATACGACCGTGACTAACGAGGCCGGGCGAGGGCTGTGTGGCTACATCCCTGCCCACCGTGGGAATACGCTCTGTATTTCTCATGGAGCGAGAGATGAGAGGTGACAGTCCTGGGGAAAGCTGCAGGCTCAGAAATGGCTCTTAATCATCGGCGTGACATCACACCATGGCAAAATCCAGTCTCGGCTTGGGATTTTCCTTTGGGAGGTGGATTTGAGGCCCACTGAAGTGACTATCCCCATCGTCCCGGGTTGCAGTAAGGAGGACACGAGTGCTTTGCATCCCAAAATTGATGATGCCACACGTGTCCCCAGGGCAGCGGCTCCAGCGTTGCCATCCTCGCCATGCCTGTCCTTCCCAAAATCTGCCTCTGCTCCTGCCCACCCAAACTCCTCCAATCCCAACGTCTTTCCTGCTGCGACCGAAGCGTGTTGCCATGCATCCCGGCACCCATGGGCAAGGAAAGGCCCCATCCCTTTTGTCCTGCGGCGCCATTCCCAGTGGGAGCTTTGCTGCGGGGGGTCTGGGGAAGGATGGGGAGCCAATGCCCCTTCCCAGCAGCCTGAACCTCCCTGTCCCTGGGAACGTGCTCAAGAAAAGCCACCATTGAGACCATCCTGTGCTCCGACCATGGAGAAACCGGCCCCGATGGGCATCAGCAGCTCCCAGCTCCCTCGGGACTGTGAGTTTGGGGACAGGCAGCTCACTGTCCCCGAGCTTTCTGCTGGGAAACTTCCCTTTTGGTGAAAACCTGCATCAGGTCGGGGGAAGCTAATCCAGGCTCGCAGGTGTAGGCCGTTGGTTCAGGTGTCTGGGTTAGGGCTAAGCCCTGCCTAATGAATAGGGATGGAAAAGGACCATTCCCTCCTTTAAAAGCCCTCTGCGGGGAGCCCATATCCCCAGTGATGTCCTGCCTGTGGTGGGATGTGCAGCACTGGCTCATGTGGGCTCTCACTCCCCTTCCAGTGGGTCCGGTGTCACCTCCCACCCCGCGTCTCCTGTTCCTGCCTCCAGCTCTCCTGGTGAGCAGCTTTTCCAGTTCTCTGGTTCTTTGTGCAGCTTTTTGGGATGCTGCCCCAGTCCGAGGCCTCCAGACAGGGACCCCGGGGCTGTGGGTGCAGCTGCTCCCAGCACCGACCCCCCCCCCGATGCTGAGCTCCTGGGGGCCAGTGTGAACAGGGGCTCCTGCTGCACCCCCACGTCCTGGTCCTGTGGCATCAGCTGGGCACCAGTGCTTGGGGCAGGGGAATGGGTACCCGCTCCTCCATCCCTTTTCGGGATGCTCTGGGGAAGAGGCTCAGCAAAGCCCAGGGGAGGCCGGCGGGGGAAAAATGGAGTGCCCAGGCGATGCTGGGGGGGTTTTGGCTCATGTGGGGCTGTCTGATCCTACCTGTTCCCCCCCTCCCCTCTGGCACATCCCCTCGCTCGAGCGCTTCCTTCCTCCCGGCCCGTTTTTCCAGCGACGCTTCTCCCCTGCTGCTGTCTCCTGTCCCAGCAGCTGTTCCGTAGCACCAGCTATTTTGACTACTCGGTTAACTATTTATCCAGATGGAGCAGGTCCGTTGTCGTGTGCCTGGCATGTTTTTTCCATATACAAATTCTGCGCCGCAGCAGAGAGGACGAAACCCAACAAGCTCTGCGAGTCGTCCTGAGCACTGGGTGTGCCGTTTCGGCTGGCGTTCAGCCCCCCGCCCCCGATACCAGCCCCTGCTCCAGCCCTGCCTGTGCCCCCTTTTATGGTGAATTCAGGGGTTTTTAACTCCCCAATCCCCCTCTTTCCCTTGCACCATCAGACCTCGCCCCGACCCGGCTGCAATAAGGAACTGGCGTGCCTTTATTTTCCTAGCACTTAGTTTTAATCAAATGCAAATCCTAAATGCTTTGCAACCCCAGCGGCCCGTGCAGATGTTAATTGCCGGGGCTGGGGGTGCTGTTTGCCGCCCTGTGGCCATTCCTGGCTTTCCCAAAAGCTGGGTCCTGCCAGGTCCCCATCCTTCAGCAAGGGACCTCAGGGAGGATTTTGGGACCTGGGCACAATCCCAGGGGCATGAGCGCTTCACTGGGGCTTGGGGGATAAGTCTCCTATTAGGGCACAAACCCACTGAAGAGCTCAGCTCCCAAATATGCTGCTTTTTTACCCATTTCGGGAAGAAATTCTTTGCTGTGAGGGGGGTGAGCCCCTGGCCCAGGTTGCCCAGAGAAGCTGTGGCTGCCCCATCCCTGGAGGGGTTCAAGGCCAGGTTGGCCGGGGCTTGGAGCAACCTGGGCTGGTGGGAGGTGTCCCTGCCCAGGGCAGGGGGTGGCACTGGGTGGTCCTTAAGGTCCCTTCTAATCTGAACCATTCTGGGATTCCGCTACTAGAGAAAGATTCTTGGCTTAAAGACGCCTTTTCCCCAGCAGGGTGGTGCGATCGCCTCTCCGACCCTCAGAGCCCCCCATCTCCATTAGGGACAAGAAATGGCTTCACGTGAGCACCTCCCTCAGCAAATTTCCTGGAGGATTTTTTGCCTCTATCCCAGGCTCCAGCAGGACTGAGGATTTCCCCAGGAGCAGAAGCGATGGCTGGTGGCCAGTGGAGACGAAGGTGCCCGCAGTCCCCTGGACCAGGCTGGGCTGCTCAGCGGCATTTGCATTGAAAATCCCGACTTTGAAATGCAAAAAAAGTGCCCGGCTGCGATGGGAGACATTGCAGCAGGGAGCTTATAGCAAAGCCTAAGTATTAATTCAGAAACTTTGTGTTTTCCCTCTGCTCTTGAATTTCGCAATATTTATTTCCTTTGCTCCCTCCTGGGCTGGGGACAAGCAAGGGCAGCCCCTGGCTCTGGAGGGGACGTTTCTCACCACGTCCCAGCAAAACAAGCCGAAATTCAGAAAACCATGCCAAAACTCCCTCCTTCGGCAAGATTTTTCTTTTCGTTGCGGAGAGCCTGGACTTTCCGAAGTGCACTTGTCGCTTGGTGCATGAAAGGAAAGTTGGCAGCTCTCCGGGCTATTGTCAACCCCCTTATGAAAGCCAAGGATTTCGGCTGCGTTTTCTACCCGCTGACCTTATCGAGGATTTGCATACTCTTGGCACTTCTTCATGCCATCGGGGTGTTTGCATGGTGCAAAATGCTGGTGGCACCGGGGTGAGGGCTCCTTGCCCCAGTGGCACCAGCCCCTTGCAGGGGCACATCCCCTGTGCGAGGGTATTTTAGTGGAGATAAGTGACTCCCGGCATCATTTATTTAGCAAATTCCCTGCTATTTCTTCTGTTCGTGAGTTGCCAGCCAAGATTTGCTGAGCGGCTCCTTCTTACTTTTTGCTTATGGTTGGTTGCTGGAGGTTGTGCAGCCCTGGGGACCTCGAGTGTCAGGTCTCAGCCGCAGAGCACAGGGTTTGCCCTCAGCGCATCTCCTCCTGATATTCCCACCCTGCTTCTTAGCATGTCTGCGAAAATACCTGTGAAAGTTGATGCAAAGACGCCTCAGAGAGGGTGTGCAGGCAGGGATGGCCGCTCTGGTGCCTTGTCCCCAAGGGTGTCCTCCAGAAAGAGCTCAGCAGCACATGTCGGGGTCTGTTGGCCTCCATGGGAAGTTATCGCATGCGGAGGTCTCCTGATGCTACGAGGCAGGACCAAACCCCTGGGGATTCACAGTGGCCATCCTTCTTTTGGAGTGAATTTAATATCACAGCTGAGCCCCACTGTGTGCTTGAGCAATGCTAAGCTGATGTCCCAGGAAGGTTTTTGGGCCCAGGTTGGCCGTTTATAGAAGGTAAGCGGGTCCTGTGCCAGGAGAGCAAGTTTTCAGGAGCAGGGGCTTGGTATGTAGATGATGCAGAACCCATTCCCGGGCTACAGCAAGCACTGCGGGTACGCATCCCATGAGCTGCCCGAGGTTTGGGTCACACTGCTGGGCCTTCACGTAGTGGGTCGTGGAGCTCGTTCATGGGGGATGAGGGACACACCGTGGGCTGGGTCATCTTCTCCCGCTTGAGGGCTCTTGGGCAGGAGCAAAGCGCTGGGTGCATTGGTGAGAGGTTTAATACTTGGGGGGGTCTGGGGCTTCGCATGTGCCCTGGGAGAGGGTACCTATGAGGACCCCGCTGCCCCCCTGGGACACAGCGGTGGCAGTTTGTGCTTCATCTGTGCCCCACAGCCCTTGCTGGCATCCTAGGGAGCCCTCACATGGAGATGACTGGGCAGGGACCGGACGCAGGGAAAGGACAGACGTGGGGCCACGATGTTGCCTCTGTGAGACCCACACCGTCCTGAAGCAGAGCCCCCAAAGCCTTTCCCTGGTGGACCATCAGGGTCCATGGGGCCGGGATCGCTGGGTGCAGACACAGCAAGGATTTGTCCCTGCGGATTTGCGTGATGTAAGAGTGAGATCAGGTCAAAAAGATTTCTCTTTGGTCTGTGCTGCCTGTGGGGGGCATGCTGGTACCCCAGGATGCCACCAACCCATCCCCGCATCCTGTCCCTGCAGCGGGAGTGACCGGTCCCGCCATGTTTGTGTGAAACACAAGTGCACCTTTGGCTGGCAGCCACCGAGCAGCAGTGCGAGGGTGTTGGGCTTCCTCAAGGCCGGCTGGCCATGCAGATAAGCGCCGGAGCAGGAAGCAGCTCACTCCGTGCTGGGCTGGAGCGAGTTTTGGGTCCCCGGGGGGTGGGGGGCTGGGGTTGCAAGCTGAAGGGCTCCAGAGCTCCTCACCAGCAGGATGGTGGTGGTGGTGGGGATGTCCCTGGGGTTTGTCTCCCACTTTCCTGCAAGGTCTTCTCCAGGGGATGGTCCCAGTGTGGGTGTGGTGTGACTGGAGGATGCAGCAGGAGGAGGCAGGGCAGCACCTGCCAACACCCCCATCCTACGGCCACATAACCATCCTGGCTGTGACCCCAGGCAAAACATGAGTGTCATGGCATGAGCACCCAAGGTCTGTGCCACCCCCACCCCAGCGAGACAAGTCCTGGGTTGCATCAAAAGAAGCGTGGCCAGCAGATCCAGAGAGGTGATTCTGCCCCTCTACTCTGCGCTGGTGAGACCCCACCCGGAGTACTGTGTCCAGCTCTGGAGCCCTCAGCACAAGAAGGACATGGAGCTGTTGGACCGGGTCCAGAGGAGGGCCACGAAGTTGATCAAAGGGCTGGAGCCCCTCTGCTGTGAGGACAGGCTGAGAGAGTTGGGGGGTTCAGCCTGGGGAAGAGAAGGCTCCGGGGGGACCTTAGAGCCCCTTCCAGTCCCTAAAGGGGGCCTACAGGAAGGATGGGGAGGGGCTGTTTGCAAGGACATGGAGCGATAGGACGAGGGGCAATGGTTTTAAACTAGAGCAGGGCAGGTTTAGATGAGCCATTAGGAAGAAGTTCTTTACAATGAGGGTGGTGAGACACTGGAACAGGTTGCCCAGAGAGGGGGTGGAGGCCCCATCCCTGGAGACGTTCAAGGCCAGGCTGGATGAGGCTCTGAGCAACCTGATCTAGTTGAAGATGTCCCTGCTCGCTGCAGGGGGGTTGGACTAGATGGCCTTTAGAGGTCCCTTCCAACCCAACACATTCTGTGATTCTATGAAATCCCCCCATTTCGTGGGGAAACGCAGGCATTGCTCTGACCAGATACAAGGACATCTTGTGCTCAGGGTCCACAGCATCACCATTAATAGCCAATCTGCCGGGGGAAAGGGAGTCTTTTGCATGCTTTGCATAGATAATTGAGTGATTTCCTAATGCCAGGGACTTGCTGGGGCACAGAAGACCCCTCTGCCCCAGCCGGCTCTGCTGCTGATGGCAGAGCAAGGCGTTAGGAGCTGCATGTATTCAGCGCGGCCACCGCTGAGGTTTGTGGCTATGTTTTGCCAACAGCATTGCGTGGTGCACAAGAAAGATCCTAATCTAGTTCATTTTAAAAAAAAAAAAAAAAGCCAAACCAGCCCAAAGTTATCTCCGCCAGCCAAGTCTGCAAACACAGGGAAAATTCCTGCACCCTCTGCAAACCAGCCTCTGCCTTCCTCCTTGCTGGAGATAATTGCTCCGACCATCAGCAAGCTGCTCCCGCCAATGCTTGGCCGGGACGTGGTGTCCCAGGGACTGGCTGCTTCCCCGGGGCCGGTAGCGCAGGCACAGCCAGCGAGAGGTTTCCCTGCTGCCATCTCGGAGGTGGGATTTGCTTTTAGAGGGGAGTGGGATTAACTGGTGACTGTGGCTGCAGGCTGCAGGAGGGTTTGCACAATGGCAGCTCTTATTAAAATACCCGAATAGTTGATTTTTCCTATGGGGCTTTTGCACGGAAGCTTTCCTGGAGGGGAAAAAAAATTAATTGGGGTAAAAAATTAAATTAATTGAAGTAATAAAACAAGGGGTGCACACAGGGCTGAGCACCAGCTAACCCCAGCACATCCCCTACAGCAGCTACGTATCTTCTTTTCTTTTTTTTAATGGAGGAAAGAGCAATTGTTTGGCTCAGCAAGGCCAGAATTAGCCCTGCCGAGCCTGGGGTCAGGTCTGCGGTGAGCTGGAGGAGAGCGACCTGACTCACACAGTCACTGGCAGATCATTTAGGGGTTTTATTTCTTTATTGGTGATTAATGGCAGTGTTTCGTTTCTAATGGAAGGAAATAAGGAGGAAATGGTTTCTGGCCTTCATTTGTCAGGGATTTGTTTAAACGGGTGCTCGCATTCCCTGGAAATAGGTCACGGTTGTGTATTTTCAGGGAGAAGAAGCTGGTTGGGCTGGATGTCAGATGTTTGGACGGCGGAGCGCTCGCAGGTTTTCCTCCCCTCGCCTTTCCCATCCCCATCCTCTCGGCCCTGCGCCAGGGACGCCCTGCGTCCGCCTGCCGGGGGACGGGGCGAGATGGTCTGCGGTTCCCAGCCAAAGCGGCCTCTGAATGCTATTTCCAGGCTGCACAGGGGAGCACCTGTTATTTAGGTGGAAATTAATTTTCCTGGCACCTCCCTGCGGCGGGGCTCTGCATGGGGTGTGCGAGGAGGGTGCATCGCCTCTGGGAGATGTGTCCCCCCCGAGTGGTTTTGGAGCCAGTAGTCATCGAGCATGTTTTAGAAGAGAAATCCCATTTTTGAATGGAATGATGATGTTGCCCACAACTCCCCCTGCAAAACAGGGGCTGCGAAGAGTCTGGTTCAGGCTCCCAAAAGTCCCAAACCTCACGTGGATCCTGTGCAGGTGTTTTAGAGGCTTCAAGATGGAGCACCATCAGGATGGTGGGCCTCACGGCTGTCTAAAGAGCCCTGAAACACTGGCCCTTGCTGTGCCTGGGGCCCAGGGCTGTGAACAGCCCCACTGGCACGGCTTTGCAGGGTGGGGGTGTAGTCATGGCTGGTTTGGGGGTATGGGAAATACAAGGCCACCGGCTGTATTGGGCAGGCAGGGCAACGCCCGCTGGTAGCTGCTGTGGGACAGCAAGGCCACCCGCAGCCCGGGCTGCGTCCCCAGCAGCGTGGGCAGCAGGGCGAGGGGGGGATTCTGCCCCTCTGCTCCGCTCTGTGAGACCCCCCTGCAGTGCTGCCTCCAGCGCTGGGGCACCAACAGCAGAAGGACACGGAGCTGTTGGAGCGGGGCC
>VWZL01004016.1:467365-480523 GCA_013396915.1 Stercorarius parasiticus
CGGGGCTTGGAGCAACCTGGGCTGGTGGGAGGTGTCCCTGCCCAGGGCAGGGGGTGCCACTGGCTGGGCTTTAAGGTCCCTTCCAACCCAAACCATTCTATGAAAATAAAGAGATCTCCAGCCAGCTACGTGTGTCTGGATTTGGATGATATTGGGGAAACCAATATCTTTTTTGAGTAGAACAGTCAAAACCCTTCGCTGCCGGTGCATTCGCCTGTAGGTGGCCTGTGGAGGTGGGAATCTGCCGTAAGATGTCCTGGCAAAGCTCGGGGCAGTGGCTGGCTCCTGCGGGGTGAAGGATGCTCCCCCGGGAGGTAAGACTGGGGTGGCCATGCCAGTGGGCCATGGCAAAGCCACTGTCCCACATCCTCACCGCTGCCAGGGCAGCAGCAGCAGAGACAGTGTCACCGCTGCTGGAGCCTTTGCCTTGTGCCGTGTCTCGTGTGTTGGCCATGTGGTGGGATGCAGCAGGGAGACTTGGGGTGGGGTTTAATGGGGTTTGCCCTTCATTGCTGCGCCAGCATTGTGGTCAGACTGGAGCTGGGGGAGAGATTCAGGGATAGAGATGTCTGGTGCTTTATATACCAATTTCTGGTCATTTTGTGCATTAACATTGAGATGTTTCTGTGAGTTCAGAGCTTGGGGCTGGGGCTGAGCAAAGCCAGGGCCTCAGGTCACTTGAGGTGGCTCTCACCGCCGTCACAAAACCCACAGCAGACATACATTTTGATGTCTTTGAGGCCCATGTGAGCCAAAAGTGTTATTGATAACTGAGATCTGAGCCATTTAAAAGATGCATTTGTGCACTGGAAGGACTCAGCCTTTGTAAAAGTTACTCATCTTCCTCTTCCTGTGAAATAACACCAGTCCTTGTAGCCGTCCATCCCCAGCATCGCTGCGCGCTCTCAGCCTGGCCAGGCAGCCGGAGCCCGAAAATCCTAGCAACAATGACATTGTTTTCTATATTTGCATCACTTAAGGCTGAGCAGAACCGATGACACACCATGGAGCTGGCAGTGAAGCTGGTATTGATGCCATCTGCAGAGAGCCGCCTCCTCACCATGTTAAAATTAAATTTACTTAACTGTTTGGTTTGTGGTTCTCTGGGGCCGGCATGCAGGGTGCTCGTGGTGGGCACTGGGGTGCCCGGCCAGGAAACCAGGGTGGCCCCAAACTGGGGGATGCTCTTTACATCTTGCACCAAGCGCGGATGTGGAGATATCACATCTTGTCCTGTTCCTTGGCGCACGTTCTGTGCACAGTCACCTTCCAGACATCACACCCTTCCCATGAGCAGTTTCCAGCAGCAAATGTTCTTGTGATTTTTTTCTTTCTTTTTTTTTTTTTTCTTTTTATCACAGGCTGCTTCTGATGTGGGAGACAAGGGCTCAGCTCTGCTCTGTCTTCAGAGATGCAGGCTGGGAGGCTTGCAAATCCTCCTAGGCTTTGTGCACCTTTGGATGCTTACGTTGTAAAAGGAAATTTGACTTTCTTTATTTTCCTTAAAGTGCACTTGGGGTCTTGTGGCCTTGTGTGATCAGGTTGACTGCGGGGAGAGAGCTTCTGGCCTCCTAAGAAGCACACGGACTTGTTGGAGCGGGTCCAGAGGAGGCCCCGGAGACGCTGGGAGGGCTGGAGCCCCTCTGCTGGGAGGACAGGCTGAGAGAGCTGGGGGGGTTCAGCCTGGAGAAGAGAAGGCTCCGGGGAGACCTTCCAGCCCCTTCCAGTCCCTCAAGGGGCTCCAGGAAAGCTGGGGAGGGACTCTGGAGCAGGGAGGGGAGCCATGGGACGAGGGGAACGGTTGTAGACTGGAAGAGGGGAGATTGAGATGAGATATCAGGAAGAAATTCTTTGCTGTGAGGGGGGTGAGCCCCTGGCCCAGGCTGCCCAGAGCAGCTGTGGCTGCCCCATCCCTGGAGGGGTTCAAGGCCAGGTTGGCCGGGGCTTGGAGCAACCTGGGCTGGTGGGAGGTGTCCCTGCCCAGGGCAGGGGAGTGGGACTGGCTGGGCTTTAAGGTCCCTTCCAACCCAAACCATTCCATGATTCATAGGGAAGCTTGAAAATAGGCAAGTGTCATCTTACAGGCTGGGAAAGCAGAAAGGAAAGACCATGGCCTTTGTTTTTGAGTTTTGGGGGGTGTTTTGTTGTGCAGAACCATGGGCCTTCGGATGCCTGTGGAGAGCAGTGCAGGGTCTCTCCCAGCCCGACTTTGTGGAAAGCTGAGAGCGATCAGGGTCAGGTTCCTGGTGATCCCTTAGAGATGCCAAAACTTCCAGCCCAGCCGAGCTCCCACCAGGCACGGCTATTCAGGGGGATGAAGGAAGCCAAGTCCTACCGCCGCATCCCATGAGTAGCAGGAGATGCCCTGTGTGGTCCTCCCTCCGGAGCTGTGAGTTTGGGCCTTAGAGTAATGAATTTGTTTGGTTTTGTTGGTTTTTTTTTTAATAAAATGCTGGATTCTAAATGCATGAATTCTGGGGTTTGCATTTGGAGAGCTCTTGCTGCATGTCTCCAGCTAGAAACTTGGATCCAAGACTGGTGTGAGAGACTTCCAGGAGACGAGGTGGGCAGGCACGCAGCACACCCACTCGCATGAAACCCCTCATCCCCCCCGCAGGGGACGTGGCACAGCCCCACAATGCCGTTGGGGCTGCGGTGTGCCAGTGTGGGTCCCGCATCTCCTGCCACAGCACCGGGGGACAGGCACAAGGTGAGGAAATTGGGGGAACACGGTGGCGGCTGTGGGCCAATTGCATCCCTCTGCCCTCCTCCTGCCCGGCCCCGCGGCGAGCCAGGGAGCAGAGAGAGAACAGCAAAATCTCAGCTGGGACGTGTAAATGAAACAGCAGAGGGATGAGGATGGGGCCAGCTCGGTTCAGTCGCTGGGGTTGTGCTCGGTAGCAGTGACGCCATCGGCAAAAGGTGAACTTTAAAATCTCTGACTGCTCCTCACTGCCGGGGAGTGGAGCCAGGTCAGCCGAGGGTTTATTTCCCTACCCGTAGAGGACTACTTTTGCTTAGCAAATGTTGAAGACTTATGGATGTTAAAAATAATCAAAGCAAGCCAAAACCATCCCATCCCCGATGGCCCCACGAGCAGGCAGCCCTGCATCGAGCCAGCCCCAAAGGAGCCCGTTTCCCTTTAAAAATGATTTTCTAGTTCCTTGGTGTAGGACCGATGCTTTTCACTTTGTTGACTTGCGTTTCCTCTTTGCAGCTTTGTGCAGGAATAAAAGAAGCGGCTTTGGGAGAGGAGTTATCCCATGGGTCTCATCTTTTTCCCTTGAGCTTTGGGGTTTACTTTCCTCCCTGGTCCTGCCGGGCGCCGAGCCCAGCGCAGACCTGGGCCAACGGGGAGTGTTTCCCAGGGCCATTGCTGGGAGCAGAGGCCATCCCATGGCCACAGAGCTCTGGCCAGGTGGCACTTTAAGCATCATAAATTTTGGCTTTCCCACCCCACGAGGTTCCAGAGGCGGCTGCCTTTGCCTCACGTGCCCAGCAGCAGAGCCACTCGGCATCCTCAGCCCTCTTGGGCCTGGTGGTCTGGGGTTCAGCAGGAGCCGCGGCATCCTGGGGCGATGGAGAGGGTTTTCTCGGTGGCGGGTGCTTTTGCCACCTGGGCTGAGCGTGGGAGAACACCGCCAGCTCTGTTTTAATTGGCAGTAGTCATTAGGCCCTGCGAGTGCTGGGCTTGATTATTGCTGCCGGCGTTTACGAGAGGGTACGTTTTTCGCTCTCGCGGTGAGGGCAGGAGCCAGGAGAAGCCTCCGCGGCTGTGCCAGGGCTGAGTCACCCGGGTTAGGAGGAAAGGAGTGTGTGTGGGGGGAATTAAACAGTCAGTCATGCTTTCAGCAAGCCTGAAATCATGTGTGATATTTTTATTTGCAGATTCCCAGCTTCGATTTTTGTGGCAAGGGTTGTTCCCGACGTCCCGACCGCAGTGACGCCGCACCGGTGCCGGGGGCGGTGAGCGAAGCCTGGCTCCACCTCACCAGCATCCCAGAGCCCCTGCTCTCCCCGGCCCAACGAGACAGGGACTTGGGGGGACATCTTGGCAGCTAATTTGCTTTGCAGCCCCTTGATCACCCAGGGGAAGGTGGAGATCCCAGGAAAGCCATCTGCCAGGGCAGGGAATTGTCTGCAAATAAGAAGTGGGTTTTGGGAAAGCCCGGGGTTGGAGGCAGCCCACTGGGATGGAGCCTCTGTGCTCGGGTGAACAAGCCGCACTTCATTAAAAAATATATATAAAAAAATAAAAGCAGGCAGAATTGGCCCCTGGTTTGAGGAGGACAAGGTGTGATGTTTCCCCTCGGTGAAGCAACAACGGCTTTGCATGAGGTTTGGGGTCTGCGGGGCGGCTGTGGGATGGTGAGGACCAGCCAGAGCCGCTGCCAGCGGAAGCGATGCCCGCGGCGGTGGCCCTGGCTGGGGACCAGGCTGGACCCGCACACACACAGCCGAGATGTGGCTAATGTTGTGGCAAGTTGGCGAGTCCCCCCGCCCCCCCCAAAGCTCTCCTGGGCCATCCCAGCCTGAGGCAACACCGGAGCCATTGCTCACGATGTTACCTAAGTCTCAGGAAAGTGTTTGCTCCTCAAGTCCTGGTCCCTGGGGCCTGCAAAGAAGAGACTTTCAAAGGGTTGGGGTTTTTTTTGGCTTGTTTTCTTTATTTTTGTTTCCTTAACCCCTGGTTTCTGGGCACAGGCACGGCTTTGAACCCACTTGGTCCAAGCCCAGCAAGAAGGTAAGAACAACTAAAGCAATTTGACTCGGAGGGATGCTCAGGCATGATGTCTGAGCTGGGAAACCATCACCAGTTCCTTGAGCTGGAAAAAAAAACAGGCAAAAAATGGTGGGGGGGGAAAAAAGCTTTACATCTCCCACAAAGGCCATCGCCTTCGGTGTGAGCAGCCGTCAGCGTTTCTGGGCTCAGCATCCAAACCCAAACGAACAGCAATTGCACGTGTTCTTCCTCTGTGGAGCCAAAAGCTGTTCCTGTCATGCTATATATTTGCTCTCTGATTGATGTAGTATATATATTTATTTTTTTTCAGGGAAGAGAATCGGAGAAACTGACAGCAGTGTGTTAAGTATTTGGCAAACAATTTCTTTTATGTTGCGCGTAGGTAGCGCTCGATATATTTGCGAGCTATATATAGCTAAATACATATATATCTCACCCCACATAATGTTTCCACTTTTTTGCAGACTACCTGCAAAACACAGACACAATCAGAAGCTGCAAATACAGTCATTACACCGCCGACCGACAGCCAATCCTCTAAAGCTTTTTGATGCAAAACACTTCTGTGTTTTCCAGGGAAAGACAATGGGATTTTAGTCCTGTCTTGGCCATCCTGCAGGCAGGGATGGGAAAGACATCAGGGATGGTGCCTGTTTTTCGAGGTATCAATGCACCCAAAAGAATAAAGTGTCCTGGAGCGGAACCTGTGAGTTGGTAGCTCATGGCAAATTTCCAGGTGTTTGAGACATTTTCTTGGTGCAGGCATCAAATTGGTGTGGTGGCGGCGGGGCTTCTCCTTTCAAGACAAAAAATAAAGTAAAAAATTTTGGGAAAGGGAGCTCAACAAATGAAACCTTTCTTTTATAATTTTTTTTTTTTTATTCCTACCCATCCTAAACAGAGCTAAGTCTGTGTCACTTTAAAGGGAAAAAAATCCCATTTTTTTATTATTTAGGAAGTGTTGGAACAAGATCCTGGGACTTTTGGGGAAAAAAAAAAAAATATGCTGCTGCTTTTTATTTTCCCCTGTTCCTTCCAGCTTGACCCCCCAGTCAAACTGGTCCCTTCTGCTCCTGGATGCATTTTTTTTTTGCTAAAAAAGCATCATTACTGCGGTATTTTCCTGATTTGCAGAGAAATTCACAGCCTAAACCGTCCATCCTGACACTGTACAGAAATGTGCTGGGTTACCTTTTTTTTTTTCTCGTGGGCTTCCCTGCCTCAAAGGGGAGGTTTGTGGAGGTTTATCTGGTTTTCCTTTGTTCGGCGCTCACGAAAGAGAAAGAGGAAGGAAACCCGCCATCGCTCGGCCTGATGCTCGGTTAAAAATAGCAGGGCTGGCTGGGCCGGGGTTCCCGTCCTCGCTAAAGGTCACTTCCCCCAGTGCCACTGCTGAAAATATGCCACCAAATGTCCCATTTTGGCACATTTTTGATTGTTTGGAGGCAGCAAAGAGCTCGGGGGAAGGAGGGATGCTCACTGCCCGGCAAAGCTCAGCTCTGGGCTGTGCGTGGGTTTTATTTTCCACCCTAGTGAACCGGGTCCAGGGTCCCCTCCTCGGGGTCGGGATGTGACAGCCACGGTGGGATTTTCACAGCTGAAGAGCTGAACCTGGCATGTCCTGGCTCCCTCCGCTGCAAGGAGAGCATCCCGCTGGCTGGTGCATGGGTCCTGCTCCCCCCCAGCCCCGCCGTGCTTTTTTATTTTTTATTTTTATTTTTTAAGTTTTAAAAAAACAATTAAAATTTGAAATTTTTAAAAAAGAATAAAATTATTTTTATTTTTCCCTGTGCTGCTCGGCTGCTGCCCGAGATCAGGGCGGTCCCGGGGCTCAGCAGCGCAGCCTCGGTGGCTTGCAAGGGGAGACGGTGCAGGGCAGGGGACCAGCTCCGGTCCTGCCTTCAGCATCGCTCGGTGTGGGCAGCCAATCTCCTAGGAAACCGTGGGAAGGACTCGGTGCAGTCACGAACCCCCCCTCCCCGTTTCCCCATTTCCCACCCTCCAGACCTGGGAACCAGCCTTAAAAAGAGATTGTATGTTAAAGGAACAGCTCCAGTGAATTATCCCATGCAGCTTGTTGGGTGCCGATGTCCTCTTCTCTTCCAAAAAGGCTGCTTGATGCTGGGATGGGCACCCTCCTCCCGTCCCCACAGCAGCCCCTCTTCGATGGGGCCGGGATGCAGGAGGGCATCCCTTCGGGCAGCACTGTGGTCAGTTTTACAATGCAGGTCACATCCCTCCGGCTGGAAAAGCCACCTCCTACAAGCATTTTTGGGTTCAAAGCCACCATGATGTTTTTGTCCGTTATCGAGGGAAATCTGCGGCTGGAGGGGGCCGGTTCCTGGCGCTGTGATATTGTGCCATTCCTGCTTAGTAGGAGAGAGGAAAGGCGTCTCAGATGTGAAAGGAAGAGAGGCGAAACCCCTCTGATGCTGGTTCGGCGCCGAGCATGCCGGCCAGCCCTTACCCTCCGCTCGGTGGATGTTGCATCTCCATGGAGAGCCAGAATCGTTCGTTCTGCCTAGTTAAAACCAGACGTTTTTCCATTTTAGGCTTGTGCTTTTGCTGGAGGGAAACATGGAGTGAAATTTTGCCCGTAGCGAGAGGGCTGAATTAACCGCCTCAACCACAGGCCCAGCCCCAGGTATGTGCAGGGCTCTCGGCTTGTTTGGTGCTGCCTTGGAGCCTCCTGTTGTGTTATTTGTTTTCGCCGTTTCCTAAACTCCAGCAAAACCCCCAGGAATGACACGCCACAAACACAGGGGTTTTTTTCCAGGAGGTATTTTGCATCAGGGAAAAATCCATCTGAGCGCCGGAGTGTCACGATGTTCCCCCTTCAATGGATATTAATGTATTTTCCTACCTTTGAAAGGGATCGGAATACAGTTTTTTAAAAAAATAATAATTGCCCAGTATAGGTCTGGATTCATAAACAGAGGCTCCTAAGTGTGCTGCTGCTGTCTGCGGGGCAAATGCCAGGGAGTTCGGAAATGCTACAGGATCCTCGTTAAAATCCTGCAGAACTTGGGCGATGGCTCCAGAAATGCCCCGATCGGGGCATTGCACGTAGGAAATCCCCACTTCCAGCTTAATTACAGACACAGCCATGAAAGCAGAGGCAACCTCAATGCAAATGCTTCATAGCTGCCACTGTAAATATTGCCTGACAATGGGAATCCCATTCCTCGTAGCCATTTGTGGTGGGAGCAGAGCTGGAAAATAGGGCAACTGCCCCTCACATCGCCTCCCGACAGAAACCGCTCGTCCATATGGACCGTTCCTCCTGATTTTCCCCAGACGCAACCCCCCGCCTGCCCTGGAATCCTGTGCTGGCCAGGTGTTCCCAGGATCTCCGGCTCCCTGCATCCGTGGCCCCAGGCGGGTTCTGCAGAGCCGGGATTGCTGCAGCATCATCCCCTGTGCTCCGGCGGGATGCTCGGCAGAGCTGATGCTTCCCTGCCACCTTCAACGGACGCCTTTATGCTCTGAGAAGCCAAATCCTGATGGATCATCACACTCCTACACCACTTTAAGGTGCACAGGACACACAGCCAAGGGTATATATTTCCAGCATAGGTGGAAATACCGGAGCTCCAGCATCGCGGCGGTGAGGGTTGATGTTTTGGTGCTCTTTGGATCCAGCCCTCGGGGAGCAATATTGGCCTGGAGCTGCTGGGAGCCCTGGCCGGGGGATTAAAAATAAACCCCTAAGCCTGGCTCCGAAAGGTCAGCTGGCATGTAACATTTAGAAGAGCCTCAAACTGTTATTTCAAGGAGTATTATTTTTTTTTTTCTCCATAGGAAAAGCAAATTTCAAAGCTGCCATGGAAAAAAAAAGCCATTCCCGACTCTCCCCTGTGGATGGGGATTCTCTGAAGGTGAACTGGGGGGATGTGGTGGGAGAAAGCCTGGGAGTGGGATGGCAAATGGCAGTGGCACTGTCAGCCTTAATTAATTAATGGTGACAGCGTGTGACAGCCCCAGCAGCAGGGGAGGGTGCTGGGGCAGGACACGGGGCAGCAGCGCGCAGCCCCAGGTTGCTTTATGAAGGTGAGAGCTGTTGACAGAAGGGATTTGTAGCTCCTTGCGTGGCATTAGCCTCTCTGTTTGGGGCGGTTAACCCTGAATTTGTTTTTTTTAGGCTCACAGCTCCTCTCCTGGGGGCAACCCAAGGGACATACGAGTGTGGGGCTGCAGGGCTGTGCTGGGGGGGTTAAACGAGATTCCCAAAACGGTGTTAAATGCACACGCCAAGGGCTGGCTCCTGCATCTACCACCCCCTCGTAACTCCCCTCCGAACTAAGACGAACTCGACCTGAGTGAGGAGCGCAGGAGTGGACCCTTAACCCGTGTTGCCGCAGAAACAAAGAGGAGGAAATACAGTCAACCGAAAGCTCTGCGTGTTTTCTCCCATCCTTCAAGCCGTAATTACCACTGACAGTCCTTAAGCCCGTGGTTCGCCTGTGCTCAGGCTCGGTCAGCGTGGGTTATCCATCGCGCTGCGCCTGCCGGAGCCCGGTTACCAGCACACAGGCTGCTCCCTCAGCCTTTCCGGCAAACCTAATTTTTTCCCCATCTCCAAGGAACGAAGTGGAGACAAAAGATTAATCTTCCAGGGACTGTAAAACCCTTGGGGCGAGGAGTGTGGCGTCGGTCCGGCGCTGCTGGCAGCCTCTCTGCCGTCCCTGGCCGTCCCCGTTCCCCTCGCCCCCAGCCCAGGAGCACGGCAGTGCAAAGCCGCGGCTTTTGGGAGAATTAGTCCCAATTTCCTCTTGTAGAAACAAGATCACAATCAAAACCGGCTGTCGACTTCCATGCCTCGAACGGCGCTCAGTCAGTGCTGGCTGGGCCCGGCTCCCCCTCCCGCACCGCGAAAAAAATCTCCTCAGAAGCTTGGGAGGTGTTAAACCCACTCCTTTCTTGTTTTTATGACCCTCTTAAGCTTGTCTACCTCCAAAAATTATGACTGGGGAGAAGCCAAGATAAATAAGGAAGTTTGCCTTTCATTTCTGGGCTGACGTGCTGCAGAAGGGAATCCCCCAAAGCCTGGGGGCTGCCCGGGATGGAGCCCTGCTCCCCCAGCACGGCTCGCTCCAGTGGCCACGGGGCCTTCGCTTACAATAGTGGGGGTATTTTCACTCCAGATCCTTTTCCCTCACTGGTGATTATTGGACCGACTAATTTACAGCTGCAAGACGCTAATAATTTTCATGGATTGTTTAATTATGGGTGGGGTGGATGGTGCTGCCTATTACTAGGGCTGACAGATGGTCCCTTTGTAACTCTGTTCTCAGTCACTCCCAGCTCTGACAAACTTTAACTTTCGGAGCTGGGACATTGCCTTGGCGCTCTCTTTCAGTACAGGGACTAGCATCACCCAGTGAAACTGGGAGGAGCAGGAACAACAGGAGTGGGTCTTCATGCGGTGCCAGTGGAGCCATGGGGTGCCCTGCCTGGGGGCAGGGAGGTGGCATGTCCCCAGTGGTGGCCAAGATGAGGGCTTGGAGGAGACATCATTAGCCGTTAATGAATAAAATGCTCAAACGCTGGGAGGGCGCTAGTGGAAAATGCCGTAGGTGCCTGTCTGTGCCTTGCCCGGTGGCAGGGGCTCACGGTGGGGTGGGTCGCTGCTGGGGAGCCACTGGAGGGACCCGTGGTCTGTGCCGCTGCGGTTGCAGAACGTGATAAACGGATCAGGAGATGCAAGGGAAAGAAGTGAGCCTCCTGGTTGGACGTACACCGTCACGCAACTTGACCTCGGTGTGTCTCACCTCAGTTCTTCATCTGCACAAGGAGCATTAAATCAGACCCTCGCCTTCTCGGGTGCAGGTGAAGGCGGTTTGTGGTGTAGGGCCTTGCCTGCATCACGCCCAGAAGGACACGAAGAACCTTCTTTCCAAAACCCTTCCTCTAGGGGCAGCGTGTTTGCCCTGGAGCAGGGTGACAGGGATGGGGCAGCTGCCTGACAGTGGGCTCCCACCCACCCAGCTGGGTGAAGCTGGGGCTGGCCCGACCCCCCCTGCTAAAGAAGCTGCTTTGAGGCCATCTCCCAGGTTTTGGGGATTATTTATTGCATCAAGTCCTCTGTGCACCTTGTCAAGACAATGTCATATTTTAATAATACCAGATTGCATCGGTTCTCCCCAGGCACCCGGTGGAACTGCTCAGCCCCATGAGCCAGAGAGCCCCGGCCGAGGGCAGTACTATGGCCCAGGGGGCTCAGCGGCAGAAACACCACTTTTCAGCCCAAAATGGTGACGGGAGGCAGATGAACACCAGAGCTTGAAGCGAGGCCAGACGGCAGTGCTAGGAGCTGGGCTTCCTGCAGCAGCTTGTCGAGAGCACCCCTCCACCTCCCACGCCATCGTCTGCGGTGAACCGAAAAAAATGAGTTTAACAAACTCAAAAAAATGAACCTAGGTTTCCTTCAGGACCTCCGCTCCAGCAGGAGCTGCAAAACATTTTCTATAAATGCATCTACATAGAAGTAAATAAGCTAGAGCTCCTCCCCGAGATGTCTGCTGCCACTTCCTCGCACTTGCTGCTGTCCCCGAGCTCTGTTTTGGGTACGTTTCCACAGAAGTTGAGTTTGTCACCCCCAGCTGTCTCGCCTCTCGGCCCGTTCCTGTTCCCCGCGGCTGGAGAGCGGCACCAGTTGCCATCGGCTTCTCCCAGCGGCATGTGCAGTGGGAAAACTGGAAGTACCTGAAAAGTCAGAAGTCGGTGTTCACGTGGGGACAGTCACCAGGAGCGGGTTTTAGCCGGGTCACAGAAAAACTGCTCGAGTGAAGGGGCCGGTTAGGCGCAATACATGGAAAAGTCCTGCAGATGTGGGTGGTGGTGGTGGTCACCCTTAGCTGGGTTGTACCGTGGATTTGGGGGGCAACCCCCCTATTCCAGAGGAGGGTAACTCCTCACCTTGCTGCTGCTGGTCTCTGCTGCACGGGGGATCTGCTAGAAACAGTCATTTTGCTGCTAGAAACAGTCATTTATGTAGCCGATTGCAAGCAAGTGTTGCAAAAGAGTGATGTCAAGCGTTTGTGTTGTGTAACCAGGGTGCTGGTCCCTCCTGAGCCGAGCAGGAAGGTGCAGGGACGTGGCTAAATAGGGCGGCGAGGGGGCTCGGGGCCAGCCCTGCTGGGCTGAATTGCTGCAAAACCATGAGAGCTCCAGAATGAGCCCGTTTGCTCGAATACGGATGCTCTGCCTTCTGCCACGGGGATGAGGAGTGTGAAGCAGAGGCATGATGCCCCGGGATGTCCAGGACATGCACAGTGAGACCGATGCTCAGGTTTTACCATGTGCAAGGTGCCTTGGTTCCTTCCTGCCTCTCCCTGTAGTGACATTTTACGTTTCAGGGTTCAAAAGACGAAGGCGGTGCAGCACAGCTGCGCCTCTCCGGATATGGTACACCGATGGGGACAGTGTCGGTGGTGTTTTTCACAAGTGTCAGGCAGTGATTTGTAATTCCAGGGCTCCCGCTGCTGTCAGACACTGCCCCTGATCCCTCAGGGGGACATGGACGTGGACCTGGTCTGCTCCCAGCAGGGCAGGAGGTACGGGGTTGGGGCATGCTCAGCTTCCAGCTGGTCTTCCAGCGTCAGAGAGGACCTTCTCACAGCCCACGCTTTGAGCCTTCAGCACAGGAAGGACATGGACCTGTTGGAGTGCATCCAGAGGAGGCCCCGGAGATGCTGGGAGGGCTGGAGCCCCTCTGCTGGGAGGACAGGCTGAGAGAGCTGGGGGGGTTCAGCCTGGAGAAGAGAAGGCTCCGGGGAGACCTTCCAGCCCCTTCCAGTCCCTCAAGGGGCTCCAGGAAAGCTGGGGAGGGACTCTGGAGCAGGGAGGGGAGCCATGGGGCGAGGGGGAAGGGTTTTACACTGAAAGAGGGGAGATTTAGACTGGATATAAGGAAGAAATCTCTTACAACGAGGGTGGTGAAACACTGGAGCGGGTTGTCTGGAGAAGTGGTAGATGCCCCAAGCCCTGGAAACATTCCAGGTCAGGCTGGACAGGGTAACGACCTGATTTAGTCGCAGATGTCCCTGCTCATGGCAGGGGGGATGGACCAGGTGATTTTTAAAGGTCCCTTCCAACCCAAACTGTTCCATGATTCTATGATTTGCCCGGGCAGGGGCTAAGCAACGCCTTCCCCTATCTCCCAGCACCTGAATGAGCACCCACCACCCTGGCTTCCCCTCCAGCGGGAGGATTTCCCTGGCTTCCAGCATCACTTCCGAGAAGTTTGGAAATAATTTAAAAAATATTACAAAGGTTGGGGCGGGGGGCGGAGGAAGAGGGACGTTTGAAGGGGCCCAGCCTACGCTGCACAGGGCCAGGTGCCAGAGCCCGGGGGGGTCCCCGGGGCTGCCCCGCTGTGGCGGGGGGGGACACACGCTGAGGGCGGCGGCCCC
>VWZL01004016.1:480841-537588 GCA_013396915.1 Stercorarius parasiticus
GGGGGGGACACACGGATATGTCGCCGGGAGAGAGGGGGAAGTTTATGCATTGCTTGTGGGTGAAAGGGGGAAGCCCCGAAATTGGGGTGGGGGGTGTTGCGGTGGGGGGGCCCCGCTTGCCGCTGCCCTGGCTGGCTGTGGGTGCTGCCATGGAAGAGGAAGGGGTGGCCAGGGGGAGATAGGGTGGTGGGACATGTGCTGGCTTCATGGTGTGCTGTGCTGGCCTGGAGAACCCTCTTTAAGCAGCTTCTTGAGCTTGATAAGGGGAAATTTTAAACTTGTGTTTTCTAAGTGCTCAGTGCGCACAGAAGGAACTTGCTGGGGTGCCCGAGCTTCCCCGGGTAAATACTGATTTTGCTTGCTCAGGCTGTGACGGGAGGTAGGTCATTAACTCGGTATACGGAAACAGGAGGGGTTTAGGGTGAGTTTTCTCCGGTGCTGTGGTGTAGCAAGCCCTTTCTCGAACTTGTGCAAGGAGCTAAGTGTGTAAATGCTCTCCTGTGTTGGAGCTTGTTGCATCTCCTTTTCACTTGATCCTCGTGGACGAGGCTCAGGGAAGCCCGAGCGGCTGCTGGCAGGATTGCTGTATGCATCGTTCTTTGTCGGGAGGGGTGCGTTGGGTGGGATGGGAGGGCTGTGCCTCCTCCAGACGAGCGCTGTGAGCAGTGTTCCTGCGTGCTGGACTGTGCTCCGGCTCCCCCTTCCCCACAGAACCCCCCACACCAGGCGGCTTCTGCTCCGCTCCCCGAGTCAGCGTGGTCAGGGCTGGGTTGGGAGGTCTTGACATGGAGCATCACACCTGCCCTCATCTGACCTGATTTTGGAGGAGGGCAGCTGGGGACCCCTCTGGTTAGCTGGGAAGGGGGCAATCCCTTTGCTTTTGGGGGGCTGAATGCAAAACGTATCCTTAACAAAGAGGTCTGATTTCAAGGTATAATTACTCCCAAGGTTTCTGTGCCATCCCTCGGTCCCATGGGAACGTGGGGATGACGGGCCGTACAGGTGGCCTGTGCTGTGCAGCAGTGCGTCACCTGCAGGCATCGCTGTGGCGGGGCTCGCCGTGGCTTCATTCTCCTGTTTGCCCAAGTGAATCATCGCTGCTGAGTCAGGCACGTTGGCTGCTTGGTGGCACCGGGCTCTCTGCCTTGAAAAAGGTAGCTTGAACATATGACGTAGGTGCAAAGCAAAGGGTTAGTGGTGGCAATTAGTTTGTCTTTTTCTATATTATGTTTTTTCTTCTTCCTTCCCCCTCTTGCAAGCAATGGCGCTGTGTTTGCCTTTCTCTGCAGTTTTGCTTCCCATATGGTTCAGTGTTGGGTTTCTTGCAGGCTCTTGGTTCACAAGGGCTTCTGACTTTGGGGACATCCCGTGGCTTTCGCATTCAAAGCAGAGCTCGGCGTCTCCTATATAGCGCAGCGCGCAGTGGTGTGCGCGGACGTTGAGAGCAGTAATGTGGGCAGTGCGACCATCAGTGAAAATGTGGCTGAAGACTTTTTAAGAATGTTGACTTTTTGCGATTTTTTTTTTTGTTTGTGTGTGTGTGCAGTGTTTATCTTTTTCTTGTGGTGCGGATGAGATACGGACAGGTTAGCATAGCTTAAAATCCTGCAGGATGGCACCCTGCATGCTTTGTTTGGTGTAAAACCTCGATGTTAAGCAAATAGCCTTTTTTCCCAGCATGGCGAGAAGTTCCAGGTTGGGTGGTGGCAGCAGGAGCTCATCTCCCCGACTGTGCCGGGGTGCCCTTGGGTGCCCCGTTGGGGAGGGATGCTGCGGGCGAGGGATGCTGTGGGGAGCACGGGTCTTGAAGATGGCCTGTATCAAATTGCATTTTAATTTAGGCTTAATTAAGCTCCGGCAGCAGAAGTGCGGGGCAGTTTGGCGACTCGCTTGAGCTCGCGCGGAAGGGGGAAGAACATTCAAATGCTGCGTGGCTCGAGGTGCAGAGCAGACCTTCAGCTCCAGCTAGTTTCATTTTCGCACCCTCCTCTCTCGCATTCATTCATTTCCTTCTAAACCTGAAATCAAACTGCCAGTGCGGTCGTGAATCACAATCTAAAATACATCATCTTTCTTAAAAACTGCCTCCCGACATACTTTAGAGAGCTGCTCTCTGCTTTTTTTTTTTATTGTGTCAATGCATTTAAAAAATACGAGCTGCAATGAGCTCCAACATTAAGTGAGAAGCAGTGCCCATTGGCATGTTTTATAGTTAAAAAAAAAAAAGTAGTATTTTTTTGGAGGGGGTATTCTTTTAGAGCCTAAAATTGCTTTTTCCATTCCAGTGCTCATATTTACATTTGCAGGAGGAAACAGAGAGCAATACTGATTAATTCATATCTCCAGTTCGTGGCTTGGCAGCCAGGCAGCGAGATATAGATTACTGGGCTGGAGGAAGATATTTCTCCATTAGGAAGAGCTCGTGTTCTAGTTTCAGATCTGTCATCGGCGCTGTCAGCATGGCCCTTTCGTTTGCCAAGGAAACTGGAGAAGCCGCAGAACATTTAGGTCTCACCGTGGCGATTCTCAAAAGGCTCCTGAACCTCCAAAGTCCGTTTTAACTAATAAACACGCTGCGATGCTCCACGTGCGCTCCCCTACGCCCCCTCCCATCCATCAGCACCCAGCTCCACAGGTTGCTTTTATTCCTCAACACTTAAAAAAAACACAAGAGCGAAAAAAATGTGCATATCTTGTTTTATAACAGACTGAGCAGAGGATACAGGGGTGCAAACGTTTTTCTTTCTAAATCTAAAGCCAGGGGCACCGTTTACCCTGGAATTATTCCAGTTTTGCCAAGGAATGATAGATGTAAACAGGAGTCGCCCCACGGACAGTCAAGTGATTTTTCTGTTTTAAATATAGCTCCGATTTCTCTCTTCTAAATGGATTTCCATGTGTAAATGAGCATCCATTTCAGGCAGGATGTTGCCGGCATTAATGCATACGCATGATTTTATTTGCTTCATGAGTAGCCTAAATGGACTGTGAATGTCAGTGGAGTCACGCATTCGACTGTGGGCAGCATAGGGGCGTTTATCTCCTCTCGCCTGTCCTCCCTCCTTCCCGCGGGAGCCCCACTGCAGTTGGGAATGTCGGCGGCAGGACCGGACCTGGGGTGTTCCCCATCCCCTCCTTCGCCCTCGCCGCTCCGGGGCTGACCCCAGCCTGGTACCCGCTGCTTTTCAGCCTCCCGCGCCACGCCGCAAGGTGCGACAGTAACAGCATTTAGGTGGTGGCTGGTTCAGGTGTCGTTCGAGCCAGCTTCAGCCCGGGGTGAACTCAAAGCCATGAGTAAATTGGCTTTTCTTCGGTAGCGCACCTCTCCACAGCTCCGTAAAGTTTATTTCGGGATCTCGGAGCCCTCGTGTGTATTTTCCCATGTGTGTGTGCCTGAGCCTAGCTGGGTCGGAGGAGGAGATGTCCCCAAGCCCAAATCGAGCCCGTGGTGTGTTGCTGCTCTCCCCAAACCCACCGAGGCTCATCACGAAGAGCTTTCCGCTCTTCGGCGTGAGAGCGTGTCCCAGCCCCTGTTTTGCTAGAAGCAACTGCAAAAAGCACTGATTATATTCTTTATTTCCATCCTTTTCCCAGCCTATACCCTGGGCTGCATCTGCATGTCTATATTATATGTCCATGGGCACGTGCTTGTGTATATACACCCATCGGCACACACGTGTGCATGCATATTTAGGTCCATCGCACACGCGGTGTGCATATAGATGCACAGGCACACGCGTGTGTATGCACGCGTCCCTGCGCGTACTCTAATCGCGGCGCGTTATTTAATGTCGGATTAGCTGCTGGTGGTTGCTAACCAGCCAAGGTTACACTCCAACTCTCTCCACAATAAAAAAAAAAAAAAATAAAAAAATAAAATTCTGTTTCACGCTGAAATATTTGAGCTGCCGGTAAGGAGAGGAAAGGCAGCATTTTCTGACTCATCTAACTCTGCTCTCTGTTCCCCTGCGCATCGCCCACCTTTTCCACCCCCGAAACACACGCTTAACAGTCTGATTCATAAACATGCTACGAGGATGGTGGGGCGGTGGTGGTTTTTTTTGTTTTTTTTTTTCCTCCTCCTCCAAATCCTTTCCCTTAGGAGAAATGCTGAGGCATTAAAACCTTGCGAGCACCTTCAGATTTTGGAGAGACCACATGAAATTTTCCTAATTGGACAAGAGGCAAGTCGGGATTTTCATCCTTGTGCCGCTCTCTGAGGCTACCCGCTTTCATACCTACCTTTAAAAAAAAATTGTGAATAAAGAGCAATGTTCAGAAAGACTGATGCCTGCTCTTAAAATGTTGTAGGAACAAGGGGAGGGAGCATTTCCAGGGCTGGGAGGAGAGGCCGGGGCTGTGCTGGGGGGGGAGGGATTTTACATGCAGGTCTCGTGTGTCCCCCTGGGGCTGGCCTCCCCTGTTGCACAAGTGTTGCTTCATTAACATTTTCATTTCGTTGCTGGTTTTAAAGCTGGGGGTGGTGGAGCTGGTGCTACAAAACACTGGTTGAGGAGGGGTCGGAGGCACTGCGGATGCCGGCTTGGGATGTGCTGTTTCCAGAGAGGGGTTGGAATGGGTACTCCAAAAACACCATTAGCAGCAAAATAATCCTAAGGCATTATCTTATAGAGCCTAATCCTTTTCCCTGGTATTTCAGGTCTATTTTGACCTCCCTACTCCAGCCGAATGTTTTTGGCCAACCCGGTGCAGTCCTCGCCATCACCATGTAGCCACACATCTGCTCTTTGCCTTTTCAGTGATACTGGTCTTTCTGCATGTTTTAAGCCTTTTCTAATTGCCAGATCTGGTTCGAAGCTATTGAGTCGCATTTCGGTGGTCCTGTCCCTCCAGGGTAAATCTCTGAAACATTGATATTTATGTTGCAAGTATGGTTTTTTCTTTTATTTTTCTTTTTAAAGCTTCCCCTCAAAACCTTTTTCTGGAGTAAAAAGCATCACCCGACGCCTGGCGTTGCTTGTGCTTTCTTCCTACCAAGGAGAATTTTAATTTTTGAGAAGCGTCCAAGTGGCTGCCTTTTCGCTCTGCGTTTGATCTTCTCCTGCGAAAGGGATGGTGTGAAAGCAGGAGGCTCCTGGCTGCTGCTGAATCGCCCCCGTCCTGCCGGTGGGGTCTGTCCTGGCACATCCGTAGCCCGGCAATGCCCCCAGCACGGAGCCCCGCGGGACATCCCCGCTGGGTGCCCGAAACTGCAGATGCTGGTGTGAAGCAGGGCTGAGCACGGGCGACTTCAAGCCGATGGTAGATGTGTTCTGGTGGTGGTAGCACTTAGGAGCTGGGGTGAGCACGGCCGACTCGCGCCCTCCCCGATGCACGAAACCTCCCCCGAGAGCGGGGTTCCCATCGCCCTGCTGCGATCTGCAGCGGGATCCCAACGGCTTGTCAGAAACCTCTCAGGGCTGATGGGGCTGCACGCAACGCTAAGATGCTTTCATTTTCCCAGGCCTGAAAAATGAAGGGTTTTTTGGTTTGGTTTTGTTTTGTTTTTCATATATTCAAACCTCTGGAGGAGCCAGCTTTGATTTTTTTTTTTTTTTTTCTCCTACGTGCAGCATTTGCAGAGTTGGGTGGGATGCTGATGCCCCTCCAAAATGTTTTGGTTTTTTTTAGGGTTATTCTTTGTAAGCCATGAGGCAGACGTTGAGTGTTTGCACCCCACTCCTATTTAATTTTTTTTTTCTCTGCGAAAAGCCCATTAGGGCACCTGGGGAGCTCTGGCACGTGGAGCAGCTCTCCCTGCCCCTTGGCTCGTTCTGCTAATTGCAGCCAGCGGTGGTGCGAAGAGGAGGACGTTGTCTCCTGGGCTGGCTGGTTTGACGGGGGTTAGCTCAACCTGGTCTAGCGGGAGGTGTCCCTGCCCATGGCAGGGGGTTGGAACTACATGATCTTTAAGGTCCCTTCCAACCCAACCCATTCCATGAGTCTATGAACAGCAGGGTGATACAGAGGGGGAAGCGCTTGGGAGCGGGTTGTGGACCAGGAGATGAGCTGCTGGGCTGATATTTTCAATTACAGGGTGGAAATATTAAGGCAGGGTGTGATTATCAGGAGAGGGAAGGATTTTTCTGGTTGCCTCTTCTATCTTTTCTTTCTTTTTCACCCCTTTTATTTTCCTCCCCTTCCCCTGGTTCTCACGTAGCACTTGTGGAGGACCTTCCATTGCATCTCAGACAGGATGAAGGCAGCCCCTCCTGGTCAGTCAGGACACCTCAGGCAGGAGAACCAGCTGGTGATGGGGGGACTGGGAGGACTGGGAAAGGTGGGGGGGATGGAGGAGAGGGGCCCACGGCCGCTGTGGGTGGGCAGGCAGCAGCAGGGCAGCGTTGGCTGGTCTCAGTCCGACCCAGTGCAATATTAATACCCAGAAAGCACCAACCCCCCCATCCCACCTCCATTTATTATTGTACATATGATTTTTTTTAAATTTTTTTTTTGCCAGTATTGTGACTCATGATCTTTTTTTATATCTCAGTGTTGGTAGTATTGGAGGTAGGAAGTATAACAGTAACCTATATTAAAAAAAATAAATAAATAATTCCTGACGGCTCGGTGGGGCTGCTGTCTGAACCAGTTACCTCGCTGGAAAACAGGTAGCAGAGATCTGGGCTGGAAGTGTAGAAATGTTGAAGAGCCGGAGCCAAAAAGCAATAGAGAAAATTGTGGTTACTTGAGTATTTCCATGACGTGAGCGTGCGCCAGAGGCTCCTCCGTGGGCGGTTAACCCCTCGCGGGCAGGGCTGCAGGCAGCTGCCTGCTCCCCCAGCGTCCGCGCAAGGACCACGCGGGTGGTGATGAGCAACGCTGGGGCAGGAGACTCATTATTCCTCCCAGGATCAATGCAATTAATGCTAATGGGTCTTTTCCAAGGCGGGTGGCTTGCCGGAGTTGAGCCAGTCATCTCATGAAAGAAGGATCGGATTTGGATCTAAAGTGTTGCTCTTTTGAAGAGGAGTTGAATTAATCCTTGCTAGCAATTAAGCTCATGTCTATAACTAGCATTTGCTGTTATTTTGTGGGAACCTCCCGGGTTTTGAGGTTTGGCTGCTTGTTATCACTCTATGAAAGCCTTTTCTCCTTCTCACCCGCAGAGGTGGTAAGTCCGAGGTCAGGCTGTGGTTTGGTAGCCCTCCCATCTACCTCCCAGGACATGGTCCATGCCCACGTCCTGCGTGGGCCAACCAGGCGTCAGGCTGCTTCGGGGCACGCAATGGCTCAAACCTGAAATTTTGTACCTCTTTTTGAAGTCTAGACCTATAGTACCCCTAAATCCAGGTGCCTCCGCTCTGATCATCCAAATCCTCCTAAAATTTAAACGTTCAGCAACCTGCTGGAGGTACCGAGGCAGGTCTTGGCTTCATCACCTGTGCTCCGACGTGAACCCATTTGAGACTTTTTTTTTATACATTTGTATGCATATATATTTGTATATATATTTGTGTGTGTGTCCCATTTGAGATTATATATATGCACTTATGTCCCATTTGAGATTATATGTACATATCTCTCACCCATTTGAGATTATATGTATATATTTTTTATTTCTTTTCTCCCTACGCTAACATTTGCAAGTCGCCGTGGGACGCCTTTGCATAAAAGACCCCTTTATGGAGGCAAAACAAAACACAGGCAATAAAAAGATGTTTTTTCCCTGTCAAGAGCTGACAGGTCCATGCCGAGGGGTGAAGGCACTCGAGGATGGGTGACACGGTGCCGGTGGCCCAGCCCAGCCACGCGGCAGGGTCACCGTCAGCATCGGAGGTGCGATGTTTTGGGGAGGAAATCCGCTTCTTGCTCTTGCGTGTCCCCTGTGCCCCTGGGTTCCTGTCCGTGGTATTTTTGCTTCGGGTGTTTCCTGCTATTTAGCCACTATGTGTATTTTAAACCAGCGTGCGGGGGGAGGCGGGGAAGGGATGTGAGTTAATTCGGACCGAAGGGCAGGGTTGTGTTGGGCGTCCTTGTCCGGGTGGGGGACGCGGGGCCGGGGGTAGCCCCAGCGATGATGGATTTTTCCCCATCCCAGTGAAACCAGCTCCAGCGCATCCCTGTGGTCCCCAGAGCCGCCGGCCGTGGCCGTACTGCTGCCAGGAGCTGGGTGGGAAAACTGTCCCTTGTGCTGGGACCAGTCCCCACGGCCAGTCCATGTGCTCCTGGGGGAAAGGATGGCCAAAATGTCTTTTTTTTTTTTTTCTCTTTCTTCCCCCCCCATCTTATTGGAGAAAATCCCTGGAGTTCTTGCAGAGCCGCCCTCCAAGCAAATGCAAGGGTTGTGTGTTGTATGTTGTGTATTTGCTTTTTTATATTTCGTTGTTTTTGTTGTTTTGTTTTTTGTTCTTCTGGTTTGGAAACAGTTTTTCTTGCATTTGTTGCTGATAAAAATCAGTTATTTTTTTGGGAGGGGTGCGTGGGCGGGGGAGATTCTCTCCTCTGCTCCCTTCGGCATGGGGAGCGAAAGCGCAGAGATCCTCACGGAGGAACACAATTAGCTGAGCAGTGACTCCGGCCACTCCGGCCATGGCCGAAAAAAAAGGGATTTGCCCTGTAAAACGTCAGCTCAGCTGGATTTTGGCGAGCAGGCAGCACCCGTCCCCGGGAGACGGGCAGCCGGGGTCGGGATAACCTTCCCTTTACCTGACACTTTTCTTTTTCCATTCTGCAACCTCCAAGTCAACAGAAGGTCTAAAATAAGGAAAATGTGGGGAGTGAGTGGAAAAATAAAAATAAAAACAGCCGGCTGAGCAGTGCGGGGTGGGATGGAGCTGCGTCCCTGGCCCTCCGGCTCCTGCCGCCGCAGGGGCTTCCCCTCCTTTGGGGTTTTGCAGGTTTTCTGGGCTTGTGCACGCTTTGGAGTGTGGAAAACAGGGACCCTCTGTTGCCTGTGGGTAAATGGAAACCCCATGAGAGGAGCAGTCGTGTTTTGATCCACTCCTCTCCGGAGGGGAGTCCTGTTCTGCGGTGCCGGCTCAGGCCTCTTCTGGAGCTCCGCTTTTATCTGTAGAAGCCTAATTCAAATTATTCTTCCCTTTTTCACCCCTTTTTGACATAAATGTATATAGGTATCTATGTATATATACATATATATAAAAAAAAGATTTTGTTCTTATATACAAATGTATATAGGTATTGTATATATACACATTTATATATTATTTCATCCTTATTCTCAAATATATATAGGTATCCGTGTGTGTGTGTATATATATATGTATATATAAAAAAATATTTCACCCTTATGCTCAAATATATATATAGGTATCTATGCATACATATATATAATATTTCATCCTTATGCTCAAATATATATATAGATATCTCTGCATATATACGTGTGTGTGTGTATATATGTATATAATGTATCATCCTTATGGACACGCACACAGATATTATACATAGTTGGAAGGAGATGGTGGAAAAAGCCTAGACGGGACTCATGTTTCCAGGGATCTCTGAGTATCTGGCTCCAGGAAAGGAACTACTTCAGCTACACAGAGATGCGTGATCCCCAGAGAGTTCATCCATGAAAATTATTAATTGTCCAACTCGCCCCTTTTTCCCATCCAGAAGAGCAGATCTCTTCTATCCTACAGAAATTTTTTTCTCCTGATATAATCTAAACTAAGGGCAGCGTAGACTTCATTTTCCATGAAAACCCATCCAAGAGGATTGCTGAAAATAGACCGCGCTCTGAGAACAGATCCCAGAAAAAGCGAGTGTGTGTGTCGGGGGGAGCCAGGTCAGCCGGGGCAAGGAGTTCTGCAAAAAAATTAATCATAATAGTAATCTCGGTTTGAGTTAATTGAGTTGAAAAGCAGCTCATCGGCACCCATGTGGGCTGGGGTCGGAGGACGCACCGCCCTGCAGATACACTGGCCGTGTTTTATCAGCCTGATTTTATTTACCAGCAGATGGGAGACGGGTTGAGATGCCCCATTCAAACTTTCAGATTTTACAAGGATTTGCTGTGGCAGAGGCATTTCCTCCAGAAAACGAACAAATGGGAAAAACATCCCTCCAAACCCACTCCCTCCGGACCTCTGCGCTTTTAGGATGGAGTCAGCTCCCTTCGGTCGCGAGCTTGGGGCAGGGTCTGCTTCCAACTTGGCGTGCAAAATTCGGGTTTTCCTGATCCATAAATATGCATCTCAGCTCGTACGCTGTGGCTTGGCTACAGGTGGCAGGATTGATTAAAACAGAGCTATTAAAATAGCAGCTTTTGGGGCGGTGAGACTGAGCAGGTTCCTCATCTTGGCAGGGAATGGGAGAAAAAATTCGTTTGGATTTAGAAGTACTATCTTGTAGTTATTTTTTGTTATTTTTTCTTCTTTTTAAATTGTGGTTACTGGTTTGGGGCATTGCATTTGGGGGGTTTCATCTTGCAAACGGGGAATGCGCTGGGGTTACCGCGGGGGGAAGGTAACCCCTGCCCTGTCTGCCTTGTCCCGGGGCGCTGGGTACCGGTGTTTGAATGCCGAGGGCCCCTGGCGCGGCCGCTCCCCGCGGGGCGGTGGGAGAGGTGCCCCTGAGCAGGGATGCTGCCGGCGGGATGCGCCTGAGCTGCTCGGCCGCTGCTGGGGGCGACGACCAGGAGCCACCCGCGCTTCCCACAGCACTTGGCTAGCGGAATGTTTTAGTTACATTTATTATTTATTTTTCTCATTTATCTTTCTTATTTATTTTTCATATTTATTTTTTAAAAATTATTATTTTTATTATTATTTTATTTTGCATGCCATGCAAGTGTCATATCCTCAGTGGTTGCTTACAGCCTCACCGAAGATACTGCGCTCGGTGTAAACGCTCACCAGATCCTCGGGGAGTCATTTTTGGGGGATGCATTCCCCCCCCGCCCCAAGCAATGGCAGCCCTTTGCTGCATCTCTCCTCCAGGAGCAAATACATCCTATTTTGAAAATGCATCCTAGTCTCATTCTTACCTGCCTTTTAAGCCCCAATATCATTTTTTTTTTCCTGTTTTTTAGGAAAAAAAAACCCAAATACTGTCCCGCCTTGGTACTCCCCAAGTCTTGCAGAGTTCAGATGGGAGGCACAGCCCAATTTTCGGTGCTGAAATTCCTCCTTGGGAATATTTGAAGCCTCCCGGTGCCGGGCAGGGTCGGGCGGCCGAGCTGACCCGGCATCGTGGGGCATCGCCGGGGCTCCTGGCTCTGCCACCCCCGCGGGGTTTGGTTTCCTAAAGTATTCCCCGACGCTGCCAGGAAAATGTTATTAAACTTTCTGTTGCCGGGTGTTGGGCTGGTTGCGAGAGGCCAGTTTGTGGTGGTGCGGGGTGGTCCGTCGTGCCTGGAGGGGTTACAGATTCCCTGTAGCATTTTTCCCTGGCCTGGCTGGTGCTTTTCTGCCTCCGTGCTGGGTTGGAGGGCGTTTGGCTGCGGGTGATGTCTAGGCATCCCAGTTGTGATGCAGGGAGCAGCCGAGCGCAGGAGGCTTCAGCGGAGCCCAAAAGGGTGAAAAAGTGTCACTGGGCAAAAATCCCCAGTTTACTTAGTACTTACCACTGTAATGGGAAATTAGCTGACAGAATAGTTTTAGGGCAATAAAGGAGGAAATAAAATGATATCTGTAGGGTGCAAGAACCGGATACGCTGAAATTGCAGCGTGCCCCTCGGTTGGGGTTGTGGCGGTTCTGGCAGAAGGTTCCCAAACGCAGCAGATTCGCTCCTTTGCCTTTTCCTGAGTTTACGGAAGGGGTCTGCTCGAAGCAGAGATAACGAGCTAAAAACAACGCCAACACAACCCCAATACTAAAAAAAACCCCACCCCAGCTTAAGCTTTATTTTATTGAAGCTCCTGTAGTGGCTTCATTTTTTTTTTATTTTTTTTTTTTTCCAAAACCTGTTACTATTTAAACGCAGATTTTTAGCTTTTCCACCCGGGAGCCGGAGCTGGAAATTCTTTCCACTGCGTTGGTGCAGGAGGGAACAAACCACTGCTTTTAGTTTGCTCAAATAATCCATCCCAGGCTGGAGCCGCGGGTTTCCTCCGCCCCGCTCCCTCCCACTCCCAAAACCAGCCCCGGGATCCGCTGCGGGTGCCGGCGGGACAGGGGTGGGGGGGACGAGGCCACCTCTCACAGCCCCATTTCCCCAGGGTTTTCCCCCTAAATTTCCCCAAGACTTTGTTCTTGCAAACACCGCGTGGGCACCGGAGCTGCAAGTCTGACCGCCAGCTTCGTTTTTGGGGGCAAAATGGGCAAAATAATCTTATTTTCATAGCATTAAGAAAAGGAGGTGGTTTGTCGGTGGGGAAATTATTTGCTTTTCACCGTGGCGTGGGAGGAGGATGCCCGGGACCCCCTGCGCCGTGGCAGAGGGAAGCTCGGGCTGTCCAACCTTTTGGTGATGAGCCGTTTCCAAGAATAAAGGAAGGGAAGTTTGGGGTGGGATGGGCAAAGTTTTCCGTATTTATTTCACTCAGCTCCACGGACCGTCGGTCCGATGCTGCGCTCCCACCTCCATCCCCGTTTCCCTCTCCCTGGACAGTGGGACATGGTGGTGGTGGCTGATCCTTCAGCTCGGGGACGCGCTGATTTTCTGGGGAAAAGGAGATACTGCGGGGCCGGATTTGCACGGTGCATCACTGCTGTTGAGCGGCACATCCAGGATAACCCCGTTTCCTATTCCCTGACCTGCTGAGATAAGCTCAGGTGGCCAGAAATGGAACAAATGAGCCTTTCAGCTTCTCCCCTCCGACTGCAGCGGTGGGGCTGTGGGTGCCCCAAGGCACCGATTCTCCCCTGGGACCTGTCACCACCCTGGAGGGATGGATGGTGTTGGATGGGATTGGAAGAGCAGCCTGAGGGTGGGACAAGCCATCGCTCCGGTGCCCCGTCTGCCATGGGAAGCCCTGTGTGCCAAACCAGGCATTTTGGGGGCTGCTTTTATTGCCCCTGTGACCCAAACCAGAAACTTTGGGGGCTGATTTTATTGCCAGCCGTTTACAACATCCTGGTGCCAGCCAGAAAACCAGTTGGATCATTTCACCCTAAAGTATGGCCTGGAAAACAGCAAGGGCATTTCTGGCCCTTAAAGCTCTGCTAACCATCCTCACGGGCCCCCCCGCCATCCCTCACCTGCTGCCATCCCCAGCACTTCCGCTGGCCCCAAATTTGCTTATTTTTGGGGCTGTGGATCCCCCGGCCAGGCGGGGCACTGGGATTTTGCAGGGCTGGAGCAGGGATGAGCGCTGGGGAGTTACAGGAAGAGCAAACCACCGGTGTTTGCCGTGGGAGGGGGGGGTTGTATCTCGAGCCTTTCATCTTCCTGCCGCCTTTCGAAGCAGCCCCGAGCGAGCGGCTGTCGCGGGCAGCCGGCGTAACCAAAACTCGCCCAGCGCGCAGGAAAAAGCAGCTGCGAGGTGGTAAGCAAATAAGGTGCAGGGGGGGAACCGGAGGTGCTTCCCCCACCCGCGGCACACCCAGGGCCACCACCGCCTTCGCTCAGGAGGGAAAGACACCGGAGGAAAAGCACCGGTGGCTTTGGGACCAGCTCCTTGGGGGTGATGGAGGACACGGGGAAGAGATGGATCCTCTGGTGGTGCAAGGCAGAGCTTGGCCGTGGCCGCCCGGCACAAGGATGGGGATGTTCCTAGTGCGGTGCCTGCACTCGTTTTTAATGCAGGGTGAATTGGTGTTTTCCTTGGGTCACAGGGCTCGGTGCAGCTCGGTCACAGGGTTCACATGCTGCAGAACGCGGTTACCCAGGGACACGATCGCCACGCGTGGGCCGTTGGGGCGTGCGAGACACTGCTCTGCCAGCCCTGCCTTCGCCTCCATGCCTTCGCCTCCATGCCTTCGCCTCCATGCCTTCGCCTCCATCCCTTTGCCGTTCCCTCTGTCAGGGCCATCCAGCCCCCCCTGTGCTGGGGGTGCCCCAGGGCTGCCCCCCGCCCCTCTGCGATCCGGATGGCTGGCTCCTGGGTTTTTTAATATATGGGTTGTTTTATTTTTGGTAAACAGCAAGCTCAGCTCTGCAGCATCCTTATCTCCTCATCTCGCTGGAGGGGCACATGGTGTCTGTGGGTCCGGCTTCCCCTCCGGCCAGGCCGAGGGGTGCCGGGGTGGGTGGAGGGTGAGACCACGACCGAAGCCCGGCTTGTTCTGCAGAAGCTGAAACAACCTCAGAAAGTCCCTTCAGCTGCACCCCGAAGGTCCTGCTTTTCCCGAGCAGAGCTGCAGCCTTGCTGGTCGGAGCCCAGGCGAGACGCGAGGCGTTCGGGATGCTGCAGGGATGCAGCAGTGTTCGGGAAGCTCAGGCATGAAGCCGCACATAAAAGCAAAGTCGTGTGGGTTAATTTAATTAATGCGTAGCCAAGGCATGTAGATAGCTATGCTTTGTCCTCTGTGAACATCCGGCAGCATGAGCACCACTAGGTTTGGAGTGTTTGTCATCCCAGATAACACTAAAACCCCCGGGATTATTTATGACTGCTCGTTTTTTACACTTCTGCAGCTCAGGCGGGACCGTGCAAGGTGAGGAGCGGCTTCGCGCCTCCGTCCCCAGGCGGGAGTGACACCAAGCAGGTGATGGGCTGAGCTCGCCTTAAAGCAACCCGGCAGAAGCCTCTGGCGGTTGCGCAATGCGGCAGCTGCGCGGAGCGCCGGGGGGTGTCAGCGAGGATGAAGCAGAGCAGACGCCCCTCCGCCACGGGACCCTTCCAGCGCAGCCTCTCCTGGGAAAGGCAGCCAGTTAAAATAACAATTTATTCTGCCCGGTGACTTGTGGGACGGTGGAAGGATCCCAGAGCAGCCCTGCCTGGGTTCCTGCTTTGTGTCACGGGAGGGGAGCTGCTCTCCCAGCTGGGGATGTTTTAGGGGTTTTCTTACTCTTTTCACTGCTTTCTTGGGTCCCTTTTTCCTGCCTGTTGACAAAGTCTGGGAGTCGGATGCGTCCCTTGTTTTGCCCATCTATTTCCCCTTCCCTGCATATGGAAAAAGAAATTAAAGGCAGGAAAAAAAAAAGAAAAAGAAAAAAGACGATTTTATGATACAGAAATATGGCTTGAAGGGAGTTCATTGAGGCAGAGGGCTGGGCCTGGGCATGGTGCTCACCGTTATCCGCAGTGCTGGGCACCGTGCTGCCACCCTTCCCTCATCGACTGGCAGCAGGAGGGTTTCCCATAAGGAAAATCTGATTTGATCCGAGGGAAGCTCCCGAAACAGTGGGGGTGACGGTATTTCAGCATTCACTTTGCAAGATGTGTGCTGTTGTGGGTCGCACGCTGGGTCTGAGCGCGCACCAGGGTTTGCTTCACCGTGTGCTGGCCTGGGAGAAAGTGTCACCCCGTGCCTCCGTTTCCCCGAAAGCCGAGCGGGATGGGATAAGCTCAGTGCGCGATGGAGAAGCGCCGGCTGCTGTAGGGCTGTGCTGCTCCGGGGATTTTTCATCCTGTTACAGCAGGAGAAACTCAAACATTCCCTTAAGGCGACCCCAACGCCACCCTGTCGCGTTTTACATGTTTGCTTTGGCGCGGAGAGCGGGTCAGGGTCTCCCCGGGGGCACGAGGGCTGTCGCAGAGCACCGGGGCGGCAGCCTGCGCGCCTCCCTCCTGGGTGGCACCCGTGTTTATTTACCTTTTCATCACCTGATTACCGTGCCCTGCCATGTTGCAGGCGCCAGCCCGCGGGCTGCCAGCCCTGTTTGAGTTGGCAGGAGCCGGAGATTAACCTCCGGCTTAAATAGCCCAACAGCAACCCCGCGTCTGCCCGGGGTGGCTGGGCTCGTTGCATGCCCTTAAACCATCTTGTATCGAGATTTTGCAGCCCAGCTCGGGCCACGGTCACCGTGTGTCGCGGTGGCGCAGCGAGGAAAGCAGCTGTGATGTGACAAGCTCAGAGCACGTTGCAAATCCTCAGCAGTCGCTGGAGCTCGGCTGTGTTGTGAGCCCCTGCAAGGCAAAGCCTGGTGGAGTCGGGGCTGCATCTCTCCGCTCCATAACCCAGAAGAGAGCACGCTCTCCTGCTTCTGGGAATGCTCCTGTGACATCCAGGCACCCATTGCCCTGTATTGGTATCCGCTTTCTTGGCTCTGGTCTCCAAATCCATGATGCAGAAGAGCAGGAGAGGAGAAATTGCAGATTCGCGTCCGCAAGCTGCGGGTCCCGCAGCGGGACTGCTCGGCTCGGGGAGCTGAAAATTTATAGTGTGAGTGGGTGGCCCCTTTTTGGGATCCTTTGAGCAACCGTTATCGCTTTCTACCCTCGGTGGTGTTACTGCATTTGTCTCCTGGCCGTGTCGGGGAGCTCGGGCACAGAGCAGGATCTCCGTGCCGAGCTCTCAGCCACCCACCAAAGAAAGGGGCTATTCAGGTGCCAGCCGGGAGTTTCCATTCCAGCCTGTCTGCGCTCACCGTGGCATCCCAAGGGAATTGCGGATTTGGGATTTTGCTGGTTCCCTGCCTGCGGTGGGTTTCCTGGCGGGGTAGGACATGGCAGCGGTGCCAGCTCTGCTGCGGTGCCAGCTCTGCTGCCGTGCCCGGTGCCGCAGGGGTGACACGTCAAACTTGGGTTTTGGTGAGTAGCAAACCCTCTTGTTTCTAGTGAGACTGTGGAAGTGAGAGGGAGAGGCTTCGGCCCCAAACAATCCTGTTTTCTGATGAGTTTTGATCGGTTCAGACCCCAAAATGTGAGTTTATTGTGACTTGCTACCTTTTTTCTCTGGGTATTTGGTGCAAAATGGGCGCTGAGCTGCCACGTGAAGGGAGTCGGTGATGGCAGGGGAGGTGCCTGGTTCTCACTCTGCTCAAAATTGGGGTTTTTTTTGGGAGGCGCCTACAGCAGCACCGCTAATGTTTGGGGCTTGGTGCCAGCGACGGCATGGTGTCACTCTGCCACCGGCGGTATTTCGGCTGGCTGCCCCCGCCACGCGTTTCCTCCTGAGTTTGCGGAAACCCATTTTCATGCTTTAATCAAGAGCTCATGCAAAGTCCCCGCTCTGCAAACGCCGCGGCTCTTCATGCAAACGCCGGGCGGGAGAGGCACCAAGAGGCCGGCGGCGTTTCAGGTGGCTGCTCAGGGTGGAAAGTCACCCCTGGGCACCCCCCCGGCAGAGCCGAGACCTGCGGGAGCCCCAGACGCCTCCCTCGGGGCACCCACCTGCCCCCAGCCCTCTCGCCTCGCACGTTTGCACCCTTAAAATGGAGCCTGGATGGAAATAGCAGCAGCAGATCTCTTCTACTTTTAATTTTGGTGGTTCTCTGGGCTGGGGAGAGGAAGCCGGGGGTGGAGAGGAGCCGGCTGCAAAAGGGAGAAGAGCCACTTTCCTTCTGACACGCTCCGCAGAGCGATTCGAAATGTTGAAGCCGTTCCAAGATTATGTATTTTTAATTTTTTTTTTTTTTTTTTTTTGGCTATAAGAATAATTATAGGCGTTACGTAGTGGTCTGTCTGTTCCTCGCGATGACGCGGGATCGGAGTAGCCTTATCTAGGAGGGACATGGGGACATGGGCTTAAACCAACTCATAGTAATTGCGTCTGTGAGCAGCGAGGAGCTGGTGCAGTTTGAAGCGTAAACACGTTCGGGCTTCTTGTTTTCACTGGTTTGTTCAGTGAAGGTGGGTTTGGTTTGGGGTTTTTTTTTTGTTTTTTTTTTTTTTTTTCCTTTTCTCATTTCTCTGAATGAAAATAGGTGATGGAAAACAGCCGAGCAGGTTTCGCTTCCTGCCCTCGCTCAGGGCCCCGCGCTGGGGGTGCTCAGAGACACCCCGTGTTCGGTCCAGCAACGGGGCATCGAGCGTGTCTGCCTTGGGCCGACTCCTCTTGAGCTTCAGCCGGTCCCTTATTCCCTCCCAGAAACGCAAGGAGCTGGAGCAACATCTTGTTTTATTGTCACACACCCCATGGGGCGCAGAAGGGGGTGGCGGGCAGTGGAGGCTTTGGGGCAGCTCTTCAGGAGGTTTCTGCCTCAATTTTTCCCTGTGGGGAGGTTTGGGGTTGGGATTTTCTGCCCGGTTCCCTCCCGCCTCAGAGCACCAGCGGATGGAGGCAGTGGGTACCCTGCACCACGTCACCTCGGTGCTGGGGCCCCCCTGTCCCTTGCAGCGCTGTGCGATGCCTTTGAGCCACCAGCACAGCCCTCCCCGGGGCTCGCTGATGCCTGGCTATGGCTTGGGTTCCTCCACCTCCAGCGAGCTCTGCTGGGATCAGCGAATCCTGGATTTCCTTTTCCATGAGACAGCAGCAAAGTCCGCGTTTCCTCACCTCGGGCAGTTGGCGGAGGTTTTGGTCCGGCTGCCAGCTCCCTTGGGAGCCGCTCTGCGGGCAACCAAAGGGTTCGCCCCGAATGTGGGAACAGTGGGTGCAAATGGAGACCAGCACCTATCAGCAGCCAAAACCGGGGGGGTCACTCCTGAGCCCTCTCTGGGTGCAGGACCTTGCAGTCCTCGGCCAAACCTTGCCGATGGCGGGGCCAGCGCACCCATAGCTGGGAGGAAGCAGAGCGATGCCCTTGGTGGCTACTGGGGTTTGTGCCTTGCCCAGCTTGCCCTTTGGCGCGTGTGGCGTGTGAAGGTAACTGTCACCCCATGGGGACATGGGAGTCTTGGGTCCTCGGGTGACACCTGCTCTGGGTGACCCTGCTCTGGCAGGGGGGTTGGACTAGGTGATCTCCAGAGGTCCCTTCCAGCCCTGTGATTCTGTGGCAGGCATTCGGGAGCCCTTGGGGCTTTTTCAGGTCGTGCAGGTGACTGGGCTTGGGTTTGGCTGGGAGCAGTGTGGATGGGGGCTCTGCACCCACCGGGGCGAATTCGGGAGGACGGTTTGCACCATCTGAGCATCAGCTTTGGACTTCTTTCCTGGAGCGTTGCAGGCTGTGAAGTACAACTGAGTAATAGGAAACGTGGTCTGAAAGTCACAGTCCCGCAGCGGGTCCGTATTGGGTTTCTGGCAGGGCGTTTTACGGGATGGTTGGAGCTCTGTGTCCTGGATTTGCAGAGGGCAGCTCCCGAGGAGTATTTTTTCGGCAGGCTGAGTGCAGGAATAAATGCTGCCGGAGCCGCTCGCTGCAGGGAAATGATGTTTCCCTGGTGCGGGAGCATCCCGTGCTGCTTAGCGGGTGTCAGACTGAGAAGTTCGAGGACAAGCTGTCTTGATGCGGGAGCATGTGCAGAGCGAGTTGCATTTTGGGGTACTGAATGGACTTCTGGGGTGCAAGGGAAGGGATTGCTAATCTGGGCCTAAAGCACTAATTAATCTTTTTATGTTTATCATTTTTTCCTTTGTTACGCTTGCTGGGCTGTTGATGAAAACCCCCAGAGCTCCCTGCAGAAGAAGGTAAGTCATGGGCTGGAGGGGAGGCTGCCTTGAGTCTGGGTGGAGGGTGCCGGGGACGAGGAGGGGACAGCCTTCAGGGTCCTTTAATCTTGCTTTTAACCCCAGAGAAAGGCGGGCTGAGAGCAGAGCTTGCCTCTGATGGCAAGGCTACCAGCTGCGAATAGAAACACAGAGGATTTGGTTTCTGTAGTTAAAAACCAGACGTAGTAAAACCAGGCCAATGCCAGAAATGAAGGCGTTTAATATTAGAGAGAAAAATCCCCCATTGCAGCGCTGGATGTCCTCACTGCTGCCCGTGGCCGACGGGCACTGGTGCAGCTCTGCTGCAAGCGGGGGACGGGGTCCTGTTGGTCTTAGTGGCCTCAGTGGTCTAAAATACCTGTCTTCTGGGGGTTTTTTTTGAGCACTGACTGTGCTTGGCTTCATGTTTTCCCACCAGGAAAGTCCCTCTGGGAGCTGGTGCTGGAGCAGTTTGAAGATCTCCTCGTCCGCATCCTTTTGATGGCAGCTTTTCTGTCATTCGTAAGTACCCCAGGCTGGGGGTGGGCACCTTCCAGGGCACGTGCGGACCCTTTGATATTTCCTTGGATATTTTTGAAAGTATTAAGCTGCAGCACGACCAGATCTATGTTGGGGTCCGCTGGAATGGAGGACCTGTCTCTGGCACATGGAGATGTGCGTGTCCATGGCGCCGATACATTCCTGGTGTAATGGCCAAGCCAAGTCCTCGGGGTTGTGTGAGGTGCTGGGAGCTGGGGGGTTCCTGCGCCCCCTCCTTGCATGCCCGGAGGGGCTGCCGGGATGTTGCACGGGTTGCTTTGTCCTGGCCAGAGCGCTGGGTGATGGGTGATGAGAGGTGAGGGCAGTGCTTCAGGTGCCTGAAGCCGACTCAGAAACTCCACGTACCACCTTCCCCTCCGTTGGGGTGCAGGCAGCGGGGCCGGCACCCGCCTAAAGCGTGCACCAAGGCGTAGGGAGGCAAAGACAGGGCTGGGAGCATTTCCAAACCCCGTGCGGCTGCCCTTCTCAGAGTGAAGTCTCCCTCCCGGAGCCCTTCTGCTCATTTTTCAATTAAAAATGAAAATCCAATCTGTTTAATTTTTTTTATTATTTCCCCACCCCCACCCCTCCCCGCCCCCACGTCCCTCTGGCTGAGCCGTACTGGCAGCGTTTCGGCTGCCGGCGTGGGAGTTACCTCCTGCCTGCTGTTCGCTGCCTTCCTCCTGCCCGCGTGGCTGGGAGGGTTCAGAGATGCCGGGGCTGGTGATGCCCAAGGTGGTGACGCTCAGGGCAGGTATCGGGTATGGCTGGGCTTTCCTTTTACACCTTTACCAATGTGTGGGGTAGGGATAATGCTCGCTGACAAAATACACCTCCCAATGCATCGTGCAACAGGAAAACGCAATGTTATGTTTGGGTAATGTCAGAGAGATGCTTAGGATTGGGTTCTCCTTGTGTATAGCAGGGTGCGAAGCCCAGCCCAGGCTGCTCCTGCTGCTGCAGCTGCTGGTGTGGTGCCTTCAGGGTGGCACCATCCATCTTCTACTTCCCCAGATGGTGTTATTGCTCGTCTTCAAACGAGCAATTTCCTTCCTCAGTGGTGTATCTCCAGTAGGGCTCTTCTCCCACTTTTGCTGGGGGAGAGGCTGCATCCCTACGTGCCTTTCCCAGGAGAAGCTGGGATTCACCCCCAGCACCTCCTGCAAGCACAGAGCAGGTTCTCCTCCCCGAGGCGGGCAGGCAAAGTCGGCCGGGAGCTGGTGCCCGCGAGCACTGCTGACCTCCTCCATGCTTAATAATGCCGAGAGGCGCTGTGGGATCAGCTAAACTCAACATCCATGTGGTTAGCAAAGCTGCCTTTATGGGTGGCTCTGAGTAATTGCAATGTGAAGCCCTCTGTACTTGCGTGGTGCCTTGGAAGTGCTCACCATCAGTGGTGCCTCGCTCCCCGATTGCTGATTAGAGCTTTATTTGCGGTGCCCAAGTACTGAGCCATTAGCTCAGTTTTGCCCACAGTTTACTTTGGGAGCAACTTTGTGGTGGTGCTGCTGCCTGGTCTCCCCACTCATCTGCTCATGGCCATGGTCTGCCCGTGGATGCGCCAAACAAAAATAGATGCTTTCCTGGTGCAAATGCTCATCCAGGCATTGTGTGGCCGCTTTCTCCAGCCCTGCTCATTTGATGCATTATGTTATCCCCAGCAGAAGCATGGAGGCACCTGAGTTAAGCACCAGCAGTGGGATACAGCAAGTCCAGGCTTTAACCAAGCCTTGTGGGGCTGGCCACCACTCTGGGTTGTCTTCTCTCCGGCGAACACCACATGTTGGTTGGCTCTTGTTTCCATCCTTCGTCTTAAAATGTTGACTCTTGTTGTTTCAACCACAATGTGGTCCTTCTCTTCTCTTGCCTATCAGATCCTGGCCTGGTTTGAAGAAGGAGAGGAGACCACAACGGCGTTTGTGGAGCCCATTGTCATTATCATGATCCTGATCGCCAACGCCGTGGTGGGTGTGTGGCAGGTGAGTTGCAGCCCCCACAGCCTGGCCTGCAGGTCTGTTCCACATGGTTGAGACGCTTCATTTGAAGGGCCGGTTGCTTCTTGACATTGGAAACTCATTTCTCAAAGCTTCAATTTTTGTGTTGGCTGTGCTGCCCCACACCCCAGTGCAGATGTTCAGTCGTTGGCTGCCTCCTGGCTTGTTCCTTCAATCTTTCTTTGGCAACTTTTGCAGTTTGGAGTTTAGGATCTTGCACTTATTTGCCATCCAGGCAAAGGCTGCTTTTCTCCAGGCTGTGGGCAAATGCGTTTTCCAAGGGAAGCTTTTTGCCCCATCTACCAGAAAGCCATGGTGGCTGCTGCCCCTCACCTCGCTGTATCCCTCCTGAGGGATGAGCAAACGCCTCAGCAATGTTCATCTTCTTGTATATATTCACTTTAAGGCCATTTATTTATCTGCAGCTTGATCTGAGGTGGGGTTACTGGATGGGGAAGAATACCACTGGGTGGGAGATGCTGCTTCTCAAAGCAAGAAGGAGAAAATCAAGCCCAAAGTTCCATGCAGTGTCTAGGACCTGGTGAGGTTTAAGCCAGCGGGGACCATTACAGAGCAGCTGAAGAAGATGCGGCACTTGCTCCATCCATGGTGCAAATGGACCCAAAGGCAGGGTTGGGGTTTGGGTGCTCCTGTCTTCGCAGCGGGTGGGGAGGGAGCCTGCCGGCATGAGCAACCCCACGCCAGCAACTCTGCTCCTCCTCTGCTTGCAGGAGAGGAACGCCGAGAGCGCCATCGAAGCCTTGAAGGAGTATGAGCCTGAGATGGGGAAGGTGATCCGTGCCGACCGCAGCGGGGTGCAGCGGATCCGCGCCCGGGACATCGTCCCCGGAGACATCGTGGAGGTGGCAGGTAGGGTGCCATCACCCCAGGGCATGGGGTGGGATGGGGAGGTGGTGCTGGCCGGGGGGGCTTTGGTGATGGGCACCCCGTGGTGGGAGGACTCTGCCGCAGCATCCGGGTGCATCTCCTCCTCCGGAGGCATGGCCACAGAGTCACCTCGTTGTTGTACACTTGAGATCTTAGTTTCTCTTTTCAAATCCATGGAGATGAAATGATTTGGGCCAAAGTCGGGGCTCATCAGCCTGCGGAGGCTTCGCCCTGAGCGTAGGGTGGTAGAGAACAGCAGAAAAGAGAGAAAGAAAAAAAAGTGTATATTTCTGGCACAGGTTTTGTGTCTCGGGAGGGTTTCCCTGTTTTCTGGGAAGAACCGGAAGGACTTTTAATTTTCCACCAAGATTCCCCCTCTCTGGCAGCGGCTCTCCCATGTGCGTCCCCCAGACAAGGCGCGAGCGAAGGGCCGGCGCTGGGTGCCACGCCGGGGGGTGCCGGGGAGCGCTGCCGCCGGTGCGGGGGGCGTTCAGTGGCGCTGGTCCTGCCTGCGTGGGCAGGCTTCCTTGGTAACCGGGGTTTGTTATTTTGGGAGGGCGAGAGGCAGAGGGGACCGGCTGCAGGATGCTTTTGCCTCCCCGGTTGGGTTATGCCCCCTCGGGCCCTTCTGTCGGGGTTTCTCATTCAGCAAAGGACGCCTGGGGGTCTCCAGCCTGCCCCACCAGAGCTAAAGAGGGTGCATTTCAATTATCCCGTTTTGTTTGTTCGTTAAACGATGCCGTAAACCCCCAGAGCCGCAAAACTAATCCTCTCCTTTCCTCCTCGTGGCCCTGCTAGTGGAAAGATGCTGCAATCCCTCCCGCGCCCAGCCAGCTCGCTGTTATTTATGTCTTCCAGTTGGGCTTCAGCTGGAGGATGAACACAAAAATAATGCAGGGAGGATCAAGCGGAGGAGTGCCGGCCAGGTCCTCAGCTGGGCGAGCTGGCGGCGCTCCCAAGCCGGCTCCGGCAATGCATTCCAGCTGGTGACCTGGCCTTTAATTAAATTAATTAATTATGAATCAATTAGATTCTGCCGCCTTTCCCCAGATCAAGTGCTTGCTGCCTGCCCGTCAGCGCCCGAATATTACCTTTTAATGGCACAGTCAGCATCGGGACCGGGAGGGAAAGAGCTGAGCTCTCCTCTGGCAGGGTTTGCAAATTAATTAGCAAATGGTGGGTTTAGGAGGTTATAGCAAGTGGTGGGATGCTGTCAGGCTGCCTGATAGGAAAGTGCATCAGGAGAAACAGCTTTGAATGTGCAGGTGACATCCTGGGGACAGCAGGGACAGCGCAGGCCGGGGGGGGACTGGCTTTTTTTGCTTGTGCAAGTGCATTAAATTTGGCAGCAGGGAGCTGAAAACCTGCTACGCTAATACGAGAGGGGAATGATGGCTGCAAGTTGGCAAGGCGTTTGAACCCAGCTGATTTTTGCCCTTTTGTAACAAGGGACTCGAGGTGAGTCCGTGCGAGTTCGGCTGCAGCCCCAGCTTTCTGCCTTGCCCGAAAAATGCGGGCAGGGCATTGCCCATGGAGCCCCGTCAGGGGCTGCACCCCCTGCCCGCTCCCGCTTTGCTCGGGCAGCGCTGCCTCCTGTTTTCCGCTCTTCCCCTTGGCTTTCGGCACGGGGGAGACTCGCAGCGCCTGGGTGATCAGCGCGTTTTTAGTAGCTGGCTGATGGTGCTGCCAGGTCTGTCCTGCGCCGCGCGAGTCCCCTGGGATGCTATCGCAGTATCTACCCTTGAGGGGATGCTACCCCCATGGCACTGGGGCTCCACGCTGTCTCTCGATGGTGGCACACGATTTGTCACCTGCAGGTTGAGCAAACGTTTGCAAACCCTCTCCCAGGGGAGGAGAGGAGCTCTTTGCTCCCTTTAAGGTGCTGCAGAGTCTGAGGGAATCATCTGGGGGGGGTGTCTGTGAGTCCTTGTGCATAGCACCCCCCACTTCAGCCCTTCAAAACTGGGTGCGACGGGGAGCGGGGCAGGTCCAGTCGGACGGCAGATGTTTCACGCCGCATCCCAGAGCATTGGGATCTGCAGCTGGAATAACTGGCTGGGCGGTGGAGCGGGGCCAGCGCCCCCCCCGCCCCGTCCCGCTGCGCTCGGAGTGGGGGAGTTTACGAGCCCCCGGAGGAAGCGCTCGTTAAAGTCTGGGACTTGAGAGGATGGTTGGCGGCCAGGCCGGCAGCGTTGTGTAACGTGATGTAAGGCACCCAGAGCCAGGGCGGGCTCTGCCTCAATATTTCCGAAGTGCCGGAGCGCCGTTGCGTCCAGCCGATAAGGGAGCAGGAGGAAAAGCTGCTCTGTGCCAAGGAGCCGGGAGGAGGAAACCCAGCGGGAAAAGCAGCTTTAAATGTGTTTTTTTTTAAGGAAGCGCATGTGCCTTGGTGGGCAGCGGTCAATGGCTGGCAATCAGCAGGGCTGCTTTCACCCGTAACCACTGTGCCATGCCAGGAGACCCGTGGACGGCTGTTTGTCTCGGACACGAGAGGTCTTCCAGTGTCAACAGCTTCCAGTCGGTCCACGAAGCCCTGCAATGGGGTTAAGAGTGGCATTGCGAGGCTCTGGCTGCTCCAAAATGGGGATGTTTTGGGGTTTTTGCGGGGAAGAGGAGAGATGGGGACGTGGTGGAGCAGGCAGGGCCATGCCGGGGTTTGGCTGTGGGGCAGAGGGTGAGATGCTGCTGCCATGAGGACCTCTACCTGCGGCAGCTCCACTCCAAAAAGAAGATAAAAGATATCTGCCCTCCTGCCCGCTTGCTGGCAGGAGGGGGGTGCGGGTGCTTGCTGCCTGTGATGGTTTTGGGGGGTCCCAGCCGTGGTGGTGGAGTTCATGTCACTGCGGAGGTGCAGCCGGGGGGGGTGGGACGTGCTGGGAGCCCGCTCGGCTCCTCTGCTCCCCCACAGCTCCTGCCTCTGCTTGTCCTGGCACACCACCCACACACACTGCCCACAGGTAGTTTTGCTGGGGTGGCAGCCGGGGGGGGCGACGGGCAGGGCTGGCAGGCAGGTCGCCCGCCCCGGCAGCATCCCCATGCAGCAAGGATGGGGCGGCGCTCGCTCCTGCCGCATTTTGCAGAGGGAGGTGGCGCTTGAAACACGCGGTCGGTCCATGGAAAAGGGTGGAGGGCACCTGGCACGACACGAGGAAGCCCCTCAGCCCTGCTGCCCGCTCCCCGGGCTGGCTGCTTTTGTGCAAGGTATTCCCCTGAAACGAGAAGTTCCTCAGGGTTCCATCACTGTGCTGCCTGATGTCTGATTGCAACTGATGGCGCCTCTTTCCAGCTTTCTTTTTTTGACTTGTAAATTATAGACATACAAAATTAAGCTTTAAATGCAGAAAGGAGGCATCCTGGGACAGGCCCCTGGTTTACGGCGGGCTGGACCCCTCGTTGCTGCAGGCTGGGTGCTGCCGTGCGCCTGCACCGCATAGGGACATGGCGATTCTCAGCAAAAACCGGTGCCTGCCCTGGAGACCAGACGGTGAAATAGAAACTGAGGGGAGACAGCAGGAACTGAGGTGCAAACCGGTGGCCCCACGCCTTGGGGCAGAGCCTGGCGGTGGTGGCATGGTTGGGGTTTGCTGTCCCCCTTCCCCAGGGCGGCGGGCGCTGCCGGTCCCACCTGATGGAGCTGCTCTTCTCTTGCCCTTGTAGTTGGCGACAAGGTGCCGGCGGACATCCGGATCATCGAAATCCGGTCCACCACCCTGCGGGTTGACCAGTCCATCCTCACAGGTGCGTGCAGGCGTGATGGGGCGGAGGCGGCTGCTGAATTTGAACCCCCAAATTTCAGGGCTGATGCTGGGCTAAGCGCTTTGCCGGGGTGGGCAATGGGTGGGAGAACAAGATTGAGGACCTGGGGAGGTCGCAGCATCATTTAAAACTTGTGGCATAGGCAAGATGTGCCCGGCGCTTGGGCATCCCTCCGGTCCCGTGCGACACGTGGGGTTTCACGAGGGGCTGCTCATTCCCTGCCCACACTCCCCCGGTGCAGCCATCGCACGATGACCACCGGTGCACGAGGCCTCGCGGCTTTGGGGAGAGGTGACAATGTTTGGGGCTTTTTTTTAAGCACTGGAAAAGCCCTTAAAGCTGATAATCTATGATATTTCAAAATTTCTCTCTCTCTGCTGTCAGGGAAGGCCAGTGAATGATCAGATGACAAACAGGGCTTCCAGTATTGCAGCTCCCTTGTGTGATTTTGTAAAGGCATTGAGTTAGGAGATGGCAGCAGGGAAGGAAAAGCAATCAGAGAAAAATGTTAAAAACACAGGGAAAGGAGCCCAGTTTCCTTGAAAAGTGCCTTTTCATTAACTTAGTTCACCAAGGGCAAAAGAAGATGCAGCAAAAGGGCAAATCTGCAAAGAACGACATATAAACCTTCAGCAGAAGGGCTTTGGACAGCTTTCCTGTTCTGCTGCTCTACAAACTCCACCTGACCATGCAAACCTGAGCCAGCGGCTCCCTGGGGTGGGGGTTTGGCCCCATCCCATACGCCTGTATGGGACCTCATGGCTGCTAGCGATCCGCACAGGTCATTTTTCTGCAGCCCTCATCTTCAGAGCACCTTGGCCCAGCTCTGATATCCCCATGATGGATGTTTTGATGGTTTGGTGGCAACATGCTGCTTTAAAAAGCTGCGGGGGTTGTGATGCAGGCTTATAACAGCATCGAGAGGAGGGTGGAGAGGAAACGCGGGTGGTTCATCCCCCCCCTCTTGTCTTGGCAGGGGAGTCTGTGTCGGTGATCAAACATGCTGACCCCATCCCCGACCCCCGGGCTGTCAACCAGGACAAGAAGAACATGCTTTTCTCCGTAAGTCCCTTACGCCTGTCCCCACCTCTCCTGTGGCTTTGCAAAGAGGCACCAAGTGAAGAGGCCGATGGACACAGGAAGTCTCTGAGGAGTGAAGGGGAGTGCATGCATGAGAGAGACTCGATTACATATAAAGAGCCCCAAATCCATAAAAATGAGGACCTTCTTCCACAGGATTTCATTTAGGCTGTGATAAATGACGCCCTTAAATGCCTTGGGGGATCTCAGTGTGTTTTCCATCACGTAGGATGTACTATGGACAGGGAGAAGGTTTGTGTTTGAGCCTGGAGCTATTGCAAGTGTGAGTTTCCTCCTTGCTCACACTCCTCTCGGGCAGAAGCCAAGTCCTCAACAGACGAGAGAGTTCTCAGGAGGGGTCTCCTGCTGCCTTAGGGTGTGTTTATACAAAATCCCAGGGTGTCTCATTTTCCCCTTAACCAAGATCTCAGGTTCTTCTTTCACAACAAGTGACCCATTTGCCCCTCAGGCCAAGAGGTTTCATGCCCATATATCTTCTCTGGCCCCTTTCTTCCCTCCCAGGGCACCAACATTGCAGCTGGGAAGGCCGTAGGGGTCGTCATTGCCACAGGGGTGTACACCGAGATCGGGAAGATCCGAAACCAGATGGTGGAGACCGAGCCTGAGAAGACCCCTTTGCAGCAGAAGCTGGACGAGTTCAGCCAGCAGCTCTCCAAAGTGATCTTCCTGGTGTGCATCGCCGTCTGGGTCATCAACGTCAGCCACTTCAGCGACCCCGTCCACGGGGGCTCCTGGTTTCGGGGGGCCATCTACTATTTCAAGATTTCGGTGGCACTGGCGGTGGCCGCCATTCCCGAGGGCCTCCCAGCCGTCATCACCACCTGCCTGGCGCTGGGCACGCGGCGCATGGCCAAGAAGAACGCCATTGTCCGGAGCCTGCCCTCAGTGGAGACCCTGGGCTGCACCTCCGTCATCTGCTCCGACAAGACCGGCACCCTCACCACCAACCAGATGTCCGTCTGCCGGGTGAGTACTGGGGGCATTTTGGGGTGCAGGGGGGATGCTCTGTGCGCCCTCAAACACCCTGCACCACTCCATCCCCATCTTGGGGTGACGGGCTTTGCTGTCCTCACCAGACTTGTTTCATATTAGGAATTTCACGGTGAGCGTGGAGGATGGTTTGTAGGAGGCCCCGAGCTTCCTCTCTGCCTGACCAGGGGCGAGGAGGTTTATGGCTTCTCTTGGCATGGTTGTAATTGGAAAACTGACTTTTATGAGCACACCAGTTTGGAGGTGCCATGTTGCAGACTTATTTCAGGGCTCCCTCTCCAGAGAGTATTTCTTCCTGCTGAGATATGGCATTGAGACAGAGCTGCTGGAGAAGCTAATGCAATCGGCCTCCTCTGCTCTCTTACCTATTTTTCCCTTGTTTTTAACCAAATTAGTGAGAAATCCTGGACCATGCAAAATTATAGAGGCCAAAACTTGGCAGATCAGTGCAACATGTGGATCCAGCTGTCCATAACGAACTCAAGCAGAAATCCAGGGGTTAAGAGAAGATGCCTGTGACCTGTTGAAATGGTGCTTGGGTTACCTGTCCTGTCCTGGCAGAAGGTCTGCCATCAGCAGTTGTGTGCAGCTGGGCTTGGACTGAAAAGCTCTTACGGAGAGAGCCCTGGGGTGGTTTGGTGAAGAGGTCAAAGGCTCCTGGTCTACCAGGGAGCTTTTCTCCTGCGTGTCTGGCCATATGGGGAGGTGACTTGTTAGGAAAGCCTGGACCATCCAAATACTTCTCAGTTTCCCCATTAATCCTCAAGTCTCAGGAAAGTTTCATGGCCTTGGCGCGTCGCTTTTATAGGAGAACCTTGGAAAATGTGTTGCTGTGGGGAAAAATGGACCTGGCCACCATCCCTCCTCTCTGACACTTGGGTAGCATGGTGGGAAGCCGTGACTTTGGCCACTGGTTTGCTCAGCACAAACTACAGATGACTGGAGACGTCTGATATTTCTGCCTTGTAAATGACTTAAAACGAGACACTGCTGGAACAACACAGTGACCAAGTTGCTCACATCTCACACGAGGAGGAGGTTCCCACCAGCCCATTTTCTGCCCCAGTGATGCAGGGAGGCGAGTAAAGGGCAACCCCAGCATTTGGGGTCTCTTTAGCTCTTCAGATTGCAGAAGGAGAGGTAGGACATGACCATGCCTTCCCCAAACCACTTCCTACCAGAGGATCTGCTCTTGAACTTGGGCAGAAGTGCCACCATCTCCTGCAGCGTGGTGTGGTTGGGAGAGGCAGGATTAGCAATGCTGAGACAGAGAGAGGGCAGGAGGGGGACGGAGCAGGGCACACAAGAAGGTTTTTCAATCAATCATCATTTGCAGAATGAAGTCAGCAACTCTGGAAAAATAAAAAATAAAAATTCAAAATTCAATGTATCGTACACCCCATCTCCCCACAACCCTTTTCTGATACCCGTGTTATTCACTTGGCTGGATCCTGACTCCCAGGATGCGTTACCGAGGGCCAGGCTGGCCTCAGGGCAGCCAGAGGCGGCTGTTAATGTTTAACGGACAGGGATTCCCGCGCTGACGCAGGCAGGATGGAGGCGAGCGGCGGGTGGGTCAATATTTGCGCTGGGTGGCCGTTGGTGTGTCCTGGATGCGCTCCTGCGCCGAGTAGCCGGCTCAGCTATGGGCGTGTAAAAGCCACGAAAGCCTATCAATAACCTGGAAAAAATGTATTAATTGAGTGCAATTTAATTACCGCAGCCGCTCAGCCACAGGGTATGTTGCCAAGCGGTGCTTGCCCTTTATGTCTTGCTGCCGGCGTCAGGCCTGTAGAGCTGTAAAGTGGCTCTTGAAAGGCTTCGAGGCTGTTTTAAAACCCTCAGCTGTTTTTTAAGGGCTGTGCTGACGGCTCCGAGTCCTGCTGGGTGCCCGGGATGCGTGGCTGGGTGCCAGCTGAGCCGGCTCAGCAGGGTGCACGTGGATGCCAGGGGGGCAGCACAGGCGAAGTGGTTCCCCCTGCACGCTTGTGGGCATGAAGTGCCCACCGAAGGGCTTTGTGCTGGGTCCTCGTCCATCTGAGGTGGCCGAGACTTTGGTGGCCTCGAGTCTGCTGAGGTTAAAGCTCTGCAGCAACGCAGTAAAGCCACAAACCCACTTAGTAAATCAGATTAAACCTGTGATTTCTGTCGCTCACCTTATGGGCAACTGGGGGTCTCCAAGACCACCGCCTCACCCAGCCCACGGTGCAGAGCAACCAGGGACAGCCTTCTCCCAACCATTAAATAACCTCCTGGGAGCAACGGGAGTCTGGCGGGGGGAGAAGGGGGCAGAGAGGCATTGCAGCTCTGCTCTTGCACATTTAACTCGGCCTCCTAAAAGTTGCAGCACCCTTTTATGCACCGTAACTTAATTTTCTGCGAGTGCGAAGGTGGAGTTTGAGGGTCAGGGATGGGAGTGTGGCCGTGCGGGCCTGGGGCTGCTGCTGCGTGGGGCAGAGCGGGACGGGGCTGGGGGTTCGAGATGCTGGCCAGGAGACGGAGGTGGCTGGTGGCGTTTGCCTGTCTCCGAGATGGCTGGTGTTTTGGGGAACGAGAGCAGAAAGGGATTTATTTTCAATACACCTTGTAGCAGAGCCTGGCTGTGCAAACTCCCGTCCCTGGTGCAGCCGCCCAGGAGCTGTGCGGGCGCTGTTTGCTTTTTAATCTCCAGGACACTGTGCCTTGATTCAGCAGTTTTGTCTGTCTAAACCAGTCCCTAATTGACGGGAGGCCTTGCTGGGGGCTTCCCAGGGGCTGTGGCTGTTGCCGGTGGGTGCCCATCAGCCAGGGCTGCTTCCAGCGCAGGAGGAAAACGGTGCTGATGCGTGGGCTGATTGATGGGTAAATGGCTGATGATTACAGCCTCTTACTATTCCAGACAGCAAACCTATCTTGTCTGCCTTTTGATGAGTAGTTCTGTTAAAGACACTACAGAAAATACAGAAACGTGGAGACGTACTGAGCTGTGGCGCACAGCTTTGCCGCCTCCTTCTATCGCTCCTGTTATTCTTTATCTTATTTTTGTGATGGGAACCTTACCTGTCGTCTTTACGGATTAAGACACGACTATTTCCTCCGGACTGTTGCCACTGCCTGCGAACCTGTCCCCTTTTCAGGCTGGGAATCTGCTGAAACATCGCCCCAAAAAACCTGCAGGCACCTTTGCAGTCCCCCGGCCGCCCCCTCGCTCTGCCAGGCACGCACGCCGGGAGCCGGCAGGAAATCTGATATAACCTCTGGTTGCTGTGGGTTACGCAGCACCTTTTTAAATAGGCATGGAAAAATAAAGGGCCTGGAATGATTTTTTGATTTTTTTTTTTTCTTTTCCTTTTTTTAACAAGAAAGTTGCTATTGTGAAAGTAGTAATTGTTTGGTAGCCATGAGCGTTTGAAAACAAACAGTCCCGTATCAGGCAAAACCAGCGGTGACTGGGGTGGGTGCTTTCAGATTTTTTTAATAAATAGGAGGCCAGTTGGCATTTCAGAGCGCAGGAGTCTGTTTTCTGAAGAGACCAGGAGATTCTGGCTCTCTGGAAGGCCGATGGTGTTGGATGGTTCAAAAAAGAGATGAAGGATGTTCACCCTTTGAAGGTCCCTTTTGGCGTTGCAGAAGCCTTGGGAAATTTCAGCCACATTTTGCCTCTGTTCCTGGTGTCCGTCACCTCGGGGCAATTCAGTCGCTGAAGGAGACGTGATGCGTTTTGGCTCTCTTTACCGAGGTCCTTCATGCGTTGGTGTTTGCAGGTCCTGCCAGAGGAGCTCAGTGCCTCAGTGGAGGGCTTGGGATGTCCTGAGCCTCTTCTTCCACCTTTTGACTGGTGATTTTCTTCGAAACCCTTTGGGGATGCCGGGAGGCCTCGAGGATGGGCTCTGGGAAAGGGATTGAGGGCAATAGCCCAGCAAATGGGGTATCTGCAAATAGCTGTGAAGCCGTGGGGCTGCGGGGAGCTTGCTTTGGGCTCAGAAGTGCTTACATAGGAGATTCACGCTTTGAACTTCCCGCTTTGATTTGCCCAAACCTGTAAAATACGTAGGTGAGAAAACCCGCAGAGGATGCTCAACCTGCCATAAAAGTGCTTCCCCGAGCTTGACCTTTTTCCCTTGGCTTGGCCCTAAGCTTGCACCTGGGGATACCGGGCTGCATGGGGGGGGTCTCACACCCACCAGCCAACGTGGTGGAGTGTCCTTGTATTATTAACAATCATTAATAATAATAGTAAATTAGCCGGAGGAAGCGCGGAGGGGAGAGAAGTGGATGGTACCCAGAACCGTTGCATCTCTGGTGCTGAGTGGTGCCTCCCATTTCTCCTGGGGAACATCTCAAATGAAGGGAGGGAAATAAATAGGGAAAATGATTTGAGACAGGGTGGAGAGGGACAGTTGCCCCTGCACCCATGTTCTGGAGCCGTTGAGCAGCTCTGTAGAGCTGAGGGCATCGCTTTCCTGCAGCCATCCTCCCTCCTGGCTGCTCCCCGCAGGCGCGCGCGGCTGGGGAAACGCATTCATCAAACCAATTTTATTTCTTTATTTATTATGTTACTTTTTGGCTTCTGTGCGGGTCGTAAATAACAATTAAGCAGAAACGAGCATCGCCAAACTGTCGCCCCGGCTGGGGCTGGGCACTGACCCTGCGGCCGTTGGAGGTGCCCGAAGGGTTGGGCTATGCAAGGGGGGATTAGGAGAGCTTGGGGAGAAGGGGGATTTTTACTGTATTTTCCTTTTTTTTTTGGTTTTGTTGCTCTCACTATAGCAGCAAGAGAGAAACTGGAAGGAGGTTGAAAGGCAAAAATCAAATCACTAAAAATAGAGCGTGTGGGACTTTTACGGCTCCTCGGGGCTTTATTACCGAGCTGCCACGCTGCCGTGCCCGGAGCTGAGCTGCAATCCCAGTAGCCCGCAAGGCGAGCTGGCGGCCGAGAGCTGGCTGGGAAAGGGTGGCAGGGGCAGCCCCTTCCCGCAGCTCCTGGCTGGTCGGATCCTGCCCCGCGGAGGCTTCCCAGGGCAGCCGGGGCAGAGGCGGAAACCAGAGCCCGACGGCTCCTCTGCTCCAAGAAAAACACAGCCACCTTCTTAGGAACTGGCTCGGCACCGCTCCTCTCCGATGGAAAAAAAGAGCTGGAGGAGGCGAACACGAAAAAGGCAGGGGAGAGCTGGAAGGATTCGGGGACAGCCAGGAATGGTGGGCGACCAGGAAGGGGGCTGAGCCCGGTGCTGGTGAGGCCATCATGTGGACAGTACCGGCTTGTGGGTCTCCAGGCTGGGCACGTGAGTTGTGCCCAAAAATCGCCGCCTAACGCCCTGTCTCCATCCTTCCCCCTTGCAGATGTTCATTATGGAGAAGGTGGAGGGCGCCCAGTGCAGCCTGCACGAGTTCAGCATCACCGGCTCCACCTACGCCCCCGAGGGACAGATGTGAGTGTGGGTCCCCTCCACTTTGCGGGTGTCATGGGGTGGCCCCGGCACAGTGGGGGGGGCAGGGTGGGAGGGTTGAGCTTGTGGCCAAGGCTGGGGGACCCCAGGCTCACCCCGGCCTGGGTTTTCCATGTCGGATCGCAGCCACGCTGAACCCTGCCTGTGGAGATACACTCCGGGTGCTGGGTTTTGGCCACGTTGGGCTTGCAAGCGTTGGGTGGCTGCCCTTCACTTTTGGTGGGAGCCAGGGCAAATCGTTTCATCGTCCCTTGTCACCAGCTCCTGCCCAACACGACGTGGGGGGGTCGTGCCCCAGCTCTGCCCGCCGCCCTCCCACAGCTCAGCAAAGGGCCTCAGCTCTGCCTTCGTTAGCAATCCTGATAAAAACGAGCCCGCTTTTGAAGCGGAGAGGACAGCAAATGTGGGAATAGCGATGAATGAGGTTTTCCTCAGTACGTGCTTGTTCTCCAAATTTCTGAAGCCTGCACATTTTTGGTATCGGCTGGTGACTGTCACCCCCGCCCTGAGCAGGACGTGTGGCTGGCAGCTTGTGCCGCTGGCGATGTGTGGAAGGGCTTGAAAATGGCTGCAAACCCTGTCAGGAGAGTGGTCCCCGAGCCCCACATCCTCGGCAGGGATCGCTGTGATGGCTGCTGTGCCCGGGGCACGATCCCACTGATGTCTGGACACATTTTGGGGGAAAAAGTGGGCTTTGCTGAGCTGCAGCTGAGGGCAGGGAGTGGAAGCCAGGGGCTTTTCCCTGCTGCGTTATTACACACACGGGGTTTTCTGCCGTTGTGTTTGTTTATTCCCCCTCCTTCGAAGGGAGGTGATGTGGGGGAAGTCTGGGAAGGAGGAAGATAAGAAGCTCGGGTGGTGGTTGGAGCACTCTCTGCTCCCCCTTCGCTTTGCTGTGTGATCCTGAGCACGTTCTTCACCACGGTCCATTCCGCTCATCTGTGGAGCGACTATTAATTTATCCCAGCCTCAGACTTAATTTCATGAATATTTATAAAGCCAATTTGATCCTTGGCTAGGAATCTCCATTAAAAAGTGAGCCGGGTCATAAGCTGGTATCAATCAGTGCATTTCAATTAAATGAGGAGGACTGAGGGGCTGAGCTCCTGTCTGCTAACCTCCGAAGCTCCGTGTCCCCTCTCCGGGGACTGCCTGCAGGGAGGCTCCGTGGCGGGCTGCAACAATTCGCGTTGCTTTTGAGTTTTGCTGCAGCCCTGCACTTGTGGTGCGCGTGCAGGGGGATGCGAGGGCTCACTTGGGTGTCACGGAGAGGATCCCTCCCCATTCCCCTGGGGCTGGTGGGACTGAAACGCTTGTTTTGCTTTAGCCTGGCCTCGGCGTGGGGGATATTACGTGCTTGATTTTGGGTTTGCTCGCATCCCCGCGCAGCACCCAGCCAGCAGCACCTTTGCTGCTGCCTTTCCCAGCACACGGGTCTCGCTGGCTCGGTGCAGGGACAGCCGACGATGGGGACGTATCCCCCCATCCCTTCCCAGTTCTCTCCGGGGGGTCGCATGCTGCAAAAGCCATCCCTGGCATTTCCACCTTCCCAAACATCAAAACCCATCCCAGAGTGCCTGCAGGCTCCCTCCTCCACCCGCTGCCTCCCCCTGCCCACGGACGGGGACGAGCGGCATCCTCTGGGCAGGAGGCAGCTGGCCCCTGCCCGCTCCCAGCCCAGCGCGGCTCCTTGTCCCTCAGCAAACAGATTTTTCAGATTTTCTTGGCCGCTCCCTGTTTTCCGCTCCTGAGCTGTAACAAGGGCTCCAAACTGTTCTTTCCATTGGGAACCAGCAGTGGAATAAACTGATCCTAATAAATGCCTGACAAATTATTTTTCCAGCGAGCAGATGACCGGCTGGGTTTATGCAGCTCTAACCTGCAGTTACCTCTCCTGGAACCGGGATCATTTTTTTATTTGCCCTGAAAATCACCGCTGCCATTTCTGCCACCGGGCGAGAGGCGGTGTCCAGCTCGCCTGGTGTGTTCAGGGCTACTCCTTTCCAGCGATGTTTGTGCTCCTTTACATAGCAAAGAGCTGCTATTTAGGAGGCAAAGGCCGCAGTTCGCTGCTTGCTTGGAGACAGCCACAGCAAGGCAGTCGTTAAATTTGTCTGCTGCTGTTAAATGCTCCCTTGGGTGCCCTCCGGCTCTCTGGAGCGCGAAGCAGCATCACGGGCAGGAGAAGGGACTTGCTGCAGCATCACGGGCAGGAGAAGGGACTTGCTGCAGCATCACGGGGAGGAGAAGGGACTTGCTGCAGCTCCTCTGGATCCCCAGCAGCTGGAAAACCCCGGGGGAGTGGACATTAACTTGGATTTCTTTGCCCCTTTTCTCATCCATCATCTTCATAATCAGCTTTTTGACAGCCCCTGCTTTCAGGTCCAACGCTCTTTTGAGCTCCTCTCCAGACCGCTTTATTCTGGGGCACTTCCAGAGTTTATTTGCCTCCCATGATTTTATTTGCAACTAGTCCTGCCCATTTGGTAAAGCACGAAATGCGAACCCGAGAGTTTACTGCCAAGCCCGGGGCTTTTTTTTCCCCTCCCTATAAGTTGAAGTTGGTGTAAGGCTTTGGGGGGGTGGTTTTCTCCCCGCAGCCTGAAGGACGAGCAGCCGGTGCAGTGCGGGCAGTACGACGGGCTGGTGGAGCTGGCCACCATCTGCGCCCTCTGCAACGACTCCTCGCTGGACTACAATGAGGTGCGGGGGCCACCGGGGATGGGGCTTGTGGGGGGGGCACCAGAAATACTCTTCCCTTTGCTGCGGGGCCCTTTGCAGAGGAGGTTTGTCCCTTGGGATCCCCTGCCCTGGCTTCAGCCCATCCCAAGGTGATGCTCTGGGGGTCCTGGGATGGTGCGGTGGGTGACTGCATCCTTGATCGGAGCGGCAGGGAGAGGACGTGCTCTAAAGCTTAAGCTCTATTTTTTCCTGCCCTCTAGTCCAAAAAAATCTACGAGAAGGTGGGGGAAGCCACCGAAACAGCCCTGACGTGCCTGGTGGAGAAGATGAACGTCTTCAACACTGACACCAGCAAACTCTCCAAGGTGGAGCGAGCCAACGCCTGCAATTCGGTGAGCAGGGTGCCCTGTGAGCTCCGGTGCCAGGGAACGGGAGGGAGAAGAGGGCTTTGGGACGACTGTTATTTGAGCAATACCCACTGGCAATGACCTAAGGATGCAATTTCTTGGCTGAGGTGTTTTTGGAGCAGACAGTGCAGTGTCCCCGGGGGGGCTGACGCTGGGGCTGTGGGTCCACACGGACCTTCGGAGCGGGTGATCCCCAAGGCTGGAACTCAGCCCAGTCCCTGCTCAGCCGGGAGAGACCCTCTCGGTGATGGCCACAGCTCCGCCTGCAGATGAGGAGGTTTGGAGTTTTGTAGCTCCGCAGCAAATCTTTAGGTGCCCGGTTTGCGCTGAGCGGCCGTCCTCCATGGCGTGAACCAAACCCCGTTCCCCAGGGCCGTGCCTGCCTGAAGGAGGCTTGCTCTTTGGAAACATCTATGTTTGATGTGAAAATACCCCATACTGGTTATTCCCCTACTCCAGCTCTCCAGTGTCTCCCTGTCCTCTGGGTGAAAATACACTTTATTTCATGTCTGGATTCATTCATATCATGCTGTTAGATCTTACAATATCTTTGCTTGATCAAAGGAAGGGCCCTGTCTTCTGGCATTTCTTCCCCAGATAGGTCTGAGCAGGTCATAATGAGTCCCTGACTCCTTACTGATAAGGCAGATGGAATTTCCCAGCCCTCCATCAGTCCGGCATCTGCTTCCTTACACGTGCCCATCGCTGCCCGGCCACTCAGATGCCAGGCTGGGTTCGGTCACCAGTGCTGCTCTCCTTACTCTCGTGTTGGGCAGGGACAAAAAAAACCTGCCTCGGAGTTTCCTGGCAGCGTTTCTTCACTACTTGTTAATCTTTGTTGCTAGCGGCTCTGTGCTTTGAAGTCTCCGGTGGGATTTCGGGGTTCCACAGTGGCTGGCTGCTCCCAGGCATCCTTGCCACTGCGCTGAGCAGCGCCCAGAGGGGATGGCACTGCTTTTGTGGGCACAAAACTTCCCGCCTACGTGTAGTCACTGCTCTCATACCCTGTGCTGGGTTTGGCCTTTGGGAGTTGTTTGGCGTTTGCTTGGTACATCCACAGACAGTGCCCGTGTTTTGCATGGGCAAATCCCCTTTGCACATCTCCCCACCTCCCCAGCTCCTGCTCACAGCTTCGCTGCAGTAGGAACATCCTTTTAACTTTGAACTTGCAAGGTTTTACCCCAAAAGGAGTTTTCTTTTCCTTTGCCCCATTCGCTGACTTATTTACATTTAAGTTGCTGTAGAAGTCCCGTGCAAAAAGCCGCTCGTGTCCCCATCGCAAGCAACACCCTCCGGGCAACAAGAAAATAATGATAGTATAAGCAGTTGAGCCATACAGAGCAAGGCTGGCACAACATCCCTGCTGCCCTCTCCAGATAATACTTTGGATTGGCCCCGGATGTCCTGCTCATTAAATGGTTTCTTTGGGACAAGACGTGTCGCCTCGGGAGCCGGGCTCAGATGCCGGGATGCCGATGTGGATGCCAAAGAGGGGGATTGCTCTGAGGACTGGCTGCTGTCTTGCTGGGCGTTTGGCTCCGGACATTATTAATTAGTAGCAGTAGCAGAGCCTGGTTTGTGGTGGGGTTTCGGGGGTGTTGGGGTGCAGGAGCCTGTGGGTCCCTGCGATGGGGGCAGCCCCTGCTCTGTCCTCGCCCTGCAAACCTGCAGGTACCATTTGAGCGACTGTTACTGCCTAGCTGGCAGTCCTCAGGGTAATTAGCATGCCCTGAAATGAGCCTAATTAGAGTCTCAGCTGTGGGGATGTTTAATTTGATGGGAACCAGTCTGGCCTCAGGAGATGTCGCAGCTCCCGCTCCCACCGGCCCCTGTGGGTGCAGGATCAGGGCAGACCCCTGGACTGTAACGAGAGGGATGCAATTCCCCGTCCTGCAGCGCAGCTGGAGCCCAAGGCGGGGGAAAGTCTCCCCCACCTCCGTGGCAAACAGAGCTTTATCTTAGGCTACAGGAACTGTTTGCCATCCCCTGTGGGGTCAATAAAATAAAGGGCTGGCACAGGCTGGCGCGTGCTGTGGGCTGGGCAGCAGTGCTGTAGTTGGAGGGGTTAAAATTCTCCCAAAAACTTGGGTAGGGAAAGTTCTTTTGGCTTTTTTGCACTGTGCCATCCCTCCTGTTGTTGCCTTTCTCCTCCCGTCACTGGTGCTGTGCCGGCTGGGCAGGGTTGTTAGCCGAGGCGGAGAGCAGGCTGCTGTGTCCCGGCTCAGCCCCGCGTTGTCCCCGCAGGTGATCAAGCAGCTGGTGAGGAAGGAGTGCACCCTGGAGTTCTCCCGCGACCGCAAGTCCATGTCGGTGTACTGCACGCCCACCAGCCCCGGCCACAACTCCGCCGGCAGCAAGATGTTCGTCAAGGTAGGGGAGAAGGTCCTGGGCACCCTGCGGGATCCTCCTTCCCCATGCACACCCCAGCAGGGTTTGGCTCTTACTGCAGCGGGCAGTGATGCTTTGTCAGTTTGTCCCCTCCCGTGGCCGTCTGGGGGTCCAGGAGCCAGCAGGTAGGCTGGTGTGGTGGGGGAGGAGGGGACTCTTTGCAGTATTGATAGGAGAAAAAAAAAAGGAGGTAAGATGATTTAGAGGGAGGAAAAGGCGCTGAGAGTGCTCGTGCTGGGGCCAGGGGAGAGCTGCACCTGTGCAAAACTTGCCTTTATTAAAGGCTTGGACCATCCGGACACCAGTAACGCCCAAAGGGCGATGTCCAGCTTTCCACTGTAACCAGAAATAATGCTTTAAAGGGCATTTTCTTCCCAAGAGAAGAGATGCGGCAGGAATTTCCCCCCGCTGACTCTGAGAAGATTTGTATATTGTTGCTCCCACTGGGAGATCTTCTGGGCGGGTGAGCTCTGTCCTCCGGGTCAGGTCAGGACCCTCTGGAGCCGCCGCATCTGTGGCCTGCCGGTCCTGGGCGAGCAGTAGAAGGATTGCAAGTTTTATATTAAAAAGCAGTGTCAGGAGTCCTTTGTAAGGTCAGAAGGGAGGGGGTGAGATGCCGTGGTGCTAAAGGACATGTTTTCCTGAGTCACAAAAGCATCGCAGGCATCCGCTGAGCATTCCGCAGGCAGCGCATTTTTTTCAGCAGAGATTTACGGCCCAAAGCCCCTCCGGGTCCGAGAGGGGGTTTGTGGTGCGGGAGTGTCTTTGGGCAGGCGTGTGGGTTTTGCGGGCATCAGACGGGTCCCCCGCAGCGCAGATCCTGCTGTCTGGTGACCTGACGCGGGTTCATCCTTGCCGCGGTCCCCGTGCGCTCGGTCGGAGGCTGCCATCTAGCGCGCTGAGCCGCCGCACCGGGATGGGCGTGATGGAGCTTTGGGGACATGGCCTTCTCCTCTGCCCAAAACTCGGTGCCTTCCCTCCTGCCGGCACTTCCTTCGGTGCTGGCAAGAGATGCTCATCCTCCAGGTTGATTCCAGCCCCTAAGCCCTCCGCTCCTCCCCAGGGCGCCCCAGAAAGCGTGATCGAACGCTGCACCCACGTCCGGGTGGGCACTGCCAAGGTCCCGCTGACGGTCCCGGTGCGGGAGAAGATCCTGGGCAGGATCCGGGACTGGGGCATGGGCATCGACACGCTGCGCTGCCTGGCCCTGGCCACCCAGGACGCACCCGTCCGCAGGGAGACCATGCAGCTGCACGACTCCGCCGCCTTCGTCCACTACGAGGTATGGCACCAGGGGCTTTCTCCAGAAGCTGTTTTCCTTATTCCCAAAGCCTTCCCACCTACTTCCAGCTGCCCCAGCAGTATTTTCTCTCTGGTTTCTCTGTGAGCAGCAGGCAGTGCAGTGGCTCAGCTCCTCCTCTGCAAACCCTGGTGCAGAGATGTGTGTACCAAGGCCAACAGCCCCATCCCACTGGACATCTGTCCCTGTGGGGTGACCACTGAGAGGGGCTTGGGGACTACCAAGGGGGACAAGGAGGAGGGGAGTGAAGCGAAAAGGTGTGAGGATAGGGTGCATCCATGGGGCTGTTGGTTGGACACCTCCTGAAAGTTTCCTCCCAGGGGAAATCTCCATGCCCAGGGTGGTTTCCCAGCAGGGAGGGAAGCGTCTGCATCCCCGTGGTAAATGTGGGTCTGCGGCTGTCTCCCCCTGCAGAACAACCTGACCTTCGTGGGCTGCGTGGGGATGCTGGACCCTCCCCGCAAGGAAGTCACCTCCTCCATCGAGATGTGCCGCAAGGCTGGCATCCGTGTCATCATGATCACCGGCGACAACAAGGGCACGGCGGTGGCCATCTGCCGCAGGATCGGCATCTTCTCAGAGAGCGAGGATGTGGCCGGCAAAGCCTACACGGGCCGGGAGTTCGACGAGCTGCCCCCCGAGGCGCAGCGGCAGGCGTGCCGTGATGCCCGATGCTTTGCCCGTGTGGAGCCGGCGCACAAGTCCCGCATCGTCGAGTACCTCCAGTCCTTCCACGAGATCACTGCCATGGTGAGTCCTCTGGGGATGCCCCACCACCCCTGGTTCCCCTTTTTTTTTCCTAGCCCAATCCCTTGCACCTCGTTAATCACAAATTCATGCAGACAGGCGACGGCGTCAACGATGCCCCGGCCCTGAAGAAAGCCGAGATTGGCATTGCCATGGGGTCGGGCACGGCTGTCGCCAAGTCAGCCGCTGAGATGGTGCTCTCTGACGACAACTTCTCCACCATCGTGTCAGCCGTTGAGGAGGGCAGGGCCATTTACAACAACATGAAGCAGTTCATCCGCTATCTCATCTCCTCCAACGTCGGGGAGGTCGTTTGGTGAGAGCCCCCCACACCGGGCACCGCGTTGGGGGGAGCAGCGGTGGGAATACGTCCCCTGGGGCAGGTGACCTGCAGTCCTGTCCCTGTACTTGGCAGCATGCAGTGCCCAAAATTGTCACCCTGGGTACCAAACGGAGCAGCTATGCCTCATCTCATTCCCCTGCGGCAGAGGGATTTTTCTTTTGTAGCTTTATAATCATGTCACCCCTCAGGAGCTGTTTTGTTAATTCATTGCCTACTTAAGCCCACGCCATCATCTAAGATGGGTGCAGATATTTGTGCCCAGGCTGTTGTCACCGGGTCACACTGATGCACTTTGCACCAGGTCCCGAGCAGCTCTCCCTGTCCCTGCCCATCCTTCACAGTAAATCAGTGCCATCCTCAGCAGCATGGGCACAGCCTTGGGATCACTTGGGCATCCTTTGCCCTTGCGTTTCAGCAGGAGTGTTTGTGCTGGGAATGGGAACCCACATGGCCATGGGGTCATCAATGGTTGGTTTTCGACTGCAAAATTTTAATAGTAACAGGAACAAATTTTAGCTGCAAAATTCAGTCCTGGACTTCAGGTTCCTGACTCAGGGGCTGCGGGTTCATCTGCAGGACTTCGGGTGAATATTCAGTTTTGGGGTATTTGGATCCAGGGTACCTCCTTGCTCTCCCCTTGCATGGCACAGACACTTTCTCTGGCTGCATGGAGCTCATCTAATTCAACATCTCTTGTTTCTTTCCCCCACAGCATCTTCCTGACGGCCATCCTGGGCTTGCCCGAGGCCCTCATCCCCGTGCAGTTGCTGTGGGTGAACCTGGTGACGGACGGGCTGCCGGCCACTGCGCTGGGCTTCAACCCCCCGGACCTGGACATCATGGACAAGCTGCCCCGCAACCCCAAGGAGCCCCTCATCAGTGGCTGGCTCTTCTTCCGCTACCTGGCCATCGGAGGTGAGCCCCCGTGGGCACCAGCGGGCAAAGGACAGGCATGGGGTGCCATGGAGAAGGGGACCATTGCTGGGTGCTGGGGGTAAGGGTGTCTCTCTTGGCCGCAGTGTACGTGGGCCTGGCCACGGTGGGTGCAGCGACCTGGTGGTTCTTGTACGACGCCGACGGACCGCAGGTCTCCTTCCATCAGCTGGTGAGTCGGGAGGGGAAAACGGGCCAACGTGTTGAGCAGGTGGGTGAGGGCATGGATTCAGGCATGGAGTCAGGCGCTGGGGTCTTTCCTCTACCTTTCTTCTGTGGTTATGGTAATGTTCCCAAATTCCTGGTGGAGAAGACAGTAATTTAAGAAGAAAAGCAGATTCTCTCTCTCAGGCTTATGTTTCCAGCCTTGCTTCTGCCAGCAACTGACTTGATCCAAAGAAGCTGAAAGTAGCTCCTGTACCTGATCCCACATTGAAAGGGATCAATTTTTACATTACTGTAGGTCTGAGCAAGGTGGTGGGAAAGTGGGTGCCATCGCACCCCAATGTCACATGCAATGGAAGATGTATTTTTGATGGAGACACATGTGTGCTCAAACACTTTACTAACTGCACGTGAAAATCTCTAAGCCGCAATCCAGCCATAACCCCAAAGCCCCCTCAGAAGCTGGGTCACTTTAGATGGTTTTATCAATTGCTCTGAACTGTGGGATATTTAATAGCACCCCTAATAATCAAGGTTCACCATGTGTCCCTCAACCAGTCGACCTCTTCCTCCTCTTTCCTGCCTTTCCTACACTGCTGCTCTGCCGTGTATTTACCAGCAGTTTCCTGTGCCGACAGAGGAACTTCATGAGGTGCACTGAGGACAACCCCATCTTTGAAGGAATCGACTGTGAGATCTTTGAGTCCCGATACCCGACCACGATGGCTCTGTCCGTGCTGGTGACAATCGAAATGTGCAATGCTCTGAACAGGTAGGGTGGCTGCAGGATTGCTCTGTGTGCTCTACGCATGACCCATTTTGTGTAGGGTGTCCTTTGGTGGGCTGAGGGCTTTGCTTTGTCTCAGCAGAGCCATTTGGAGTGTTCTCGCAGTGAACCACTGGGCTGATTGTAAATAAACTCCTCCAAGCCGGTGTGCTGCTGTCGATAGCAGTGGAGGAAGGGCTGGATCTGCATCTCTTAGCAGTTTGGCCCTGTTAATGACCGATCCTAATCCATGCATGGCTGGTTGTGTTGAGATAGGTGTCCAGATCCAAATCACGGCAAAGCCTGAAGCTGAACAGTCTGGAAGAGAGAGGCTACAGTGTGCAGCCTCGGAGAGGAGGGGGAACCCCCAGCTTGGGCAGGCATGCGGAGCAGGAGGTTATTGGGGCTAACGTTGTCCCCTCGCTTTTGCAGTGTCTCTGAGAACCAGTCGCTGCTGCGGATGCCTCCATGGCTCAACGTCTGGCTGCTGGGGGCCATCATCATGTCCATGGCTCTGCACTTTCTCATCCTCTACGTCAAGCCCATGCCTGTGAGTGCTCTCTGCCACCTGACGCGCAGCCCAGGGGGCTCCTCCAGTGGGCAAGGACCTCCCTGGAGCAGTCTTTGGGTCTGGAAGCTTCTAGGACGGTTGTCCCCAGCGTATGCCCAGTCCTGTGACTCGAACCAACACGGAGTCCAAGAGAAACCCTGCCCCAGTGAGCCTTTACTTAAGTCAGAAGCTCTCCTTATAGGCAACGGAAAGGGGCATGGATATCTCAGCTCCTTTTGGAGGCATTGCTTCCCTTTGCAGTCCAAGGCTGGTGATGGCTCAGTTTGATGCCTAAAGGCGCTTAAGATGAAGCAGGTTGCTGTGCCCAGGAGGTTACATTGTCCTTTGTCCCCTGCTAAGCTCCTGTGAGCACATACGGTCCTAGCTTTCCTCACTTTCCTCATCTGCAGGAGAGGTGAAGGACATTGTTTTTGACTGATCTTGGCCAAGATCATGACAGACCTTGAAGGAATCCTGTTCTTTGGGCTGTCTGGATCCTCCCTCCTTGTACCTGGGATGACCCTTTCTCAGCCTGTGCCATACAACAACCTGGCCTTTAAAGCAAACAAAAAAAAATCCCACCCCCTTCCCTATTGACGTGTCTAATCCTTTCCGCATTGCAGCTCATCTTCCAGGTAACCCCCCTGAGCTGGCCGCAGTGGGTGGTTGTAATGAAAATCTCCCTGCCCGTTATCCTGCTGGATGAAGGACTCAAGTACCTTTCCCGCAACCACCTGGATGGTAAGCACGCTCTGCACCACACTGGGTTAGGTCTGCTCCATGGCGCTTTGCTTGCGGGTTCGTGGTGGCTTCGCGGGCGCCTCGCTCACCTCCTCCGCTCGCGTGGTGTCTGCACCTGCATGTTCATCCACCTTTGCTGTGGAAAAGGGACGTTTTCTCCTACCCCCTTCCTTCCTGGATGCCACACCAGGCAGAGCAGTTGGTACTTACATCTGCTTGAAATGCTCCCTTAGGAGCTGGAGCACTAAATAAATATGCCACCTGTGTTTCTCCAGCTCCTCTCGAACCTCTGGGAACTGGGTCCCTTCTCTTATAAAGCAAAACAAATCAAACAACGGTTTCTAACAGGAATCCTTCATTTTTTTCCCTTCATTTTCCACCCCTCTGTGGCCGTCCTTGTCTTGTATTTGCTGCCTCTATTTTAAGAGCAAATAAGAGCTGAATGTGTTATAAACTGTTTTTAATGGGGTTGCCCTTGGCCAGCACCTCTCAGGATCTGTCCTGTGGCACACGTGGAGGAGAAGCAGCTCCTGTGACACCGGGGCAGCCGTTCCCATGTGCTGTAAATCACAGCGTGTGTTCGGGCAGCCCTCCAAAGACATGATATCATCTTTCCTTTCGCTTCTTGCAAAAGATGTTGCTGTGGGTGATATCTGAGTTAAACCGGCAGGTTTTTCCCCACCGCACCGAGCGGTGCCGTGCCCGCCGTGGGGCTGGCCCCTCTCCAGGAAAACAGGTTTGATTTCACTTTTTGTTAAGGTGTGCTTGCCCCGACAGTGGTGGCAGGGAGATGAAGGGCAGGAGAGACACCGTCCTTGCCCAGGGAAGATGGTCAACCTTCCACACCGTCACCTTGCTCAAACCTTTTTTCTCCCCTCAAGCAACCGGCGTTCTAGCAAACCCCTTCCTTTTGCCTTCACCCCTTAGTAATGACTCCAGAAAACTGTGCGAAGCCACTCTTGCATTTCGGGGCTGACGGCAGGTCTGTCCAGCCCTGCCAGGGAGGGATTTGGGGCATCGTAACAGCCCTGCTTGGTTTCTCATGGAGCAGAACCATGCCAAAAGCTGGAAATATGGGATGGGAAGTTATTGCAAGCAAGAAATGATCACAAACTGGTTGCGTTCCCCATCGCCGGCTCACAGCTAAAATTGCCTTTCCTTTCTGCAGCGAGCTGATCCATAACCACAGCGATTGCTCAGCGAAATCTCTGCTGAGAATCAGAGGCGCAGGGGCGCCTGTTTTCCCAGACCAGACAGAAATTGTTTCTACTTTATTTTTATTTAATTGTTGTATCTCTCAACAGGCTGACAGGTGCTTTGCATCACCCGGGCTTTTTTATCATGCGATCACAAGCCCATAGCAACAATTTTATGGCATGGCACTGGGCTGGGGCGTAGGAGAGCTGGTTTCATTCCTGGCTGTTGCGTCCCATGCATGCCCTCGGTCTTCACTTCACCATCTGTGATCTGGGGATGAGTCTGTCTTTCTCCCACACTTTGCATTTCTCCGTAAAAAATCGGCGCTGTTGGAGGAAGGGCTTTTCTTCGGCTCTGCCAGCGCCGCTCCGAGCACAGCAGGGTTTCTGGCAGGCGTACGATCCTTTCAAGCCCCATCATACCAGCTCTGAGTGTTTCCTCCTCCCATGCCGTGCTCCCAACGTGCCGGGTCCTGTGCGCTGCCCTCATCCCCATGGTCACGGTGCTGCTGATGCTCACGGGTCGCTCTGTGTCTCATCCAGCAAGGGTTTCCCATGCAGCTATTCAGTCACGGCTACGGGGCAAAATCACGCTTAAATCATCGCACTTGAAAGAAATAATTGAAATCCTGCATCTTCCTAATTCCTCTGGGCTTTGAAAAGCAAACCAAAAAAAAAACCTCAAGAAGCCACTTTTAAATGTGGTATTGTGATTTTTTTACCAGGCATTCTCAGGACGGTAAGACACACGTGGAGCGGGGAGCACCAGTTGAAAACCGGCAGGACTCCAGAGCAAGGGTTGGCTTTCTTACATGTCTCATCCCCGAATGCCGTATTCCCGTGCTTCCTCCAAAGTCTTGCTCATGTGTGGTGGGGACCTGCTTGGACCATGTCTGGGTGAACATGGCTTGGAAAATCAGCCGATAACAGAGCCCAGGGACCCCGTACCCAGACACGGTCTCCTTTCCCACACTGGCCTCTGTGTTTTGCTTCAAAATAAGGTCTAAAAAGCCCGTGAAGCAGCCGTTTCCATGGCAGTTTTGGGCTCTGCAAGGCAATGCCTGGGAATCGTTTCCAGCATGGGTCCTTCTGAGGGATGGCCAAGGGTGTTCAGTTGAGGGATGCAAATGTCTAGCTGTGAGTTCTGCTGATTCAGGTTTTGCATGGAAAATTTTCTCCTTTGATCAGATTCAGATAAGTCGTGTTTCCATTACGCTGGATTTTCCTTGTGCTTGAAGCAGCAGAGAGCTGAGACTCTTCAGTTTTCACCGTGGTCTCGGTGTTTTATGTTCCTCTCCCCATCACCCCGGTCACTTCCAGCCTCCCATCTTGCATGCTTTGCATGTACCGCTGCCTTCATCCATCTCTGGCCCCTCTGGGGTTTCTGCTGTCTCAGTTTTGGGAGGCAATGTGAGTGTGAGACAGCAAGCCAAAGTGCATGGCTGAGCTAGGTTGGCTTGGTGTGACCTGCAGATGTTGTGGTCAGGAATGTGGAGATGTTCTCCAAGGTCCTCTTGGACGTCCATCACACAGATACACGCTGGCAAGCTCACAAGGGTCTGGCCACCCTCAAGGACCTCTTGCCCTAGTATTTTTAATATTTGCCATCCTCTGTGCATTTAAGTGTATTGGTTTCTGAGCCCCGTGGCACACAGGAAGAAGGTTTCCAGGCATCTGTGCCAAGACCTTGCAGAACTCTCTTTTCTGAGTGGTTCTCAAAGGGTACAAAATCCAGACGGTGCTCGTGCCCCTCTGTGCACCGTCAGCCTGCTGCCACGGCCACCCCGTTCCCCTCCTGCCCCGTCCCTGGGCCTCCTCATCTTCACCATCTCAAAGCAAACCCATCGCAGGTGTCGGTGGTCCCAGCGTGGTGGTTTCACTTGTTTTCAGCCCGGGTGCTGTTTCTCCCCATGTCAGGAAGCAGGTGCTTTCTGCAGCACAGCTACGAACCGCCCCGACAGCCGCAGCGTCTCTGAAAATCAGAAGTTTTGCTGTGCAAGAGCTGTCTTGGAGTGTTTTGTGGCAGATTAGCATTTATGCAGCTGTTTGTCCTTACACCTGGTGAGAACGACCACCCCTGAGTGATTTTTCAGGAGCTGTGAGGTGGTGGCCATACCGCTGGGTACCTGTCCCCCCCTGTCCCCTCCCCGGCGGGCAGCAAGGTGCTCCGCAGCCGCCTGCCACCGCAGCTGATGTGCCAGCGAGCTTGCACCCTTGGGTGAGCATCTCCGCTGCCGAGATTTGGCCTCTTATCTGCAAAGTCGGTGTCGTCTTTAGGCTTTAACATCCTCCCAGGGGAGAGCAGCTGGCGGAGGTGGCTGTGTGGTGACAAGTGTGTCACGCTCCCCACCAGCGCCAGCCGGGGCTCACATCCCTCCGAGACAGCCTGAAATCTGCAGGGACCAAAATCTCTGTGTCCCATCACAAAAAAAATCCCTGCACATGGCGAAAAGGAGCTGCTCGCCCTCATCTCCCCTGTGTGCCCACACCTGGGGACAAGAGCAGCCCCCAAACCACCCCCCCCGGAGCAGAGGGGCGGCTGCAGCTCCCGTTTTCCCAGCGGAGGAGGCAGGCGTCCCTCTCCCCAGCGCGGCAGAGAGCCGGGAGCGAGCGCCCGCGGCCGTGGCTGCCCTTGTAGGGTAATCTCTGTGCGGAGCTACCTTGGCTGGGCGCTGGCGCTGGGGGAGGAATGCGTCCCCATGGGCCAAGTCGTTCGCTCGAGCTGTGGGATGCTCTGAAGGAGAGCGGCACCGCACCTTTTGCTGCTGGAATCTCTCCAGATGGGATTTTACAGCTCTGCTCCCTTGCTTTTTATTTTCTTTTTCTTCTCTCCCTTTTTTTCCCCCCCTCCTTGTGTGTGCATGTGCCATGCTTTAGAAATGGAAGAGCAGAGGGAAGCTCTTGGTGCTGCTGCCCCGGTAGTGCAAAGGGATGGCAGGGGGATTTCCCTTTTGGTTTTCTCCCGGGGTGTGGGGTCTCAGCTGAAGCTCAGGGTGCCCTGGGGCAGTGGGGCAGACGTGCAATTTTCAGAGCTACAAGGGCCGCAGAGTTTCCCTCGGGGGAGGGATGATCTCAGCTGGCAGCTGCATCCCTCCAGCATCACCTTTTACAGGAACCTGTTAAGAGAGAAGTAAAAAGTAATAAGGAAAACACCCTGAAAAGCGTCGGCTGTTCTGGTGGGGAGCAGATCTTGTAGGAGATGAGCTCTCGTTGTTTGGTTGCAGGTTTGCAAGAGTTGAAGGGCTGTGCCAGCCCTGAGAAACCTGGTGATGTAGGGCAGGATCTGCATGGGATCAGGTGCATCCCAACTGCCCCATCATTCCTGCAAACAGGATCCCTCTGCTCCTGTCACCAGTGTGTGGAGAGGAGAGCCAGGCACCGGCATTTCATGGAATCATGGAGCAGTTTTGGTTGGGACCTTTAAAGGCCATCTAGTCCAATCCCCTGCAGTGAGCAGGGACATCTCCCACTAGATCAGGTTGCTCAGAGCCCCATCCAGCCTGGCCTTGAACGTCTCCAGGGATGGGGCCTCCACCACCTCTCTGGGCAACCTGGGCCAGGGTTTCACCACCCTCAGCGTAGAAAATTTCTTCCTTATATCTAAATTTAGGGACCTGCATCCTGGTAGAGTGAAGTGGGCACCGGACCCTCAGCTGACTGCAGTTCTCGCTGATACCCCCGACTCGCCCTGTGCTGGGGGGTTCCTTAGAGGCCGGAGAGTGACATTTTGAAGAGCATTCGCCATGGTTAAACACTCGCTGTCAGCGCTGCAGCCGGGTCCCCTTCCTGTCCCTGCCCGCCGTACAGCGCGGCCGCCCCCCGGTTTGCACAACCATTTAGGGGAAGCGCCGTGGCTGGCAAATATCCGCCGGAGCTGCTGAAGAGACACCCGCGCAATGCGGAGGAGAGGAATTTTGATCATTGCAATGAGATTTAATACAGCACGGTCACCAGCATCCCTACTCGGCTCTGAAGCCATCGGAGCAGAGGTCATCCCAAGGGATGCTGCCATTGCAGCAATCAGTTTTATCTCAGGACACGAGGGCTGGGCTCTCCAGCCGGCGCTGGAAAGAAATTTTGGCAGAAGTTGCGAAAAAGTTTTTGGTTGTTTTTTTTTTTTTTTTTCCTCTCTCTCCTCTGTTATTTATTAATTCCCCGGGAAAGCTTGTCGGCACCAGGGCTGGCAGCGGGCGCGGAGCATTGCTGGTAACCCCAGGCAGGACCCCTATTTATCAAGAGCACAGCAACAGCGGCCCGCTGCAAATGCGTTTGGTGATGTGTGCAGCGATGAAAGATAGAGAAATACGGTCAAAAGATTCATGATAAGTGATTTTTCTAACTCTTCTCAAGAAGTGCTGCCTTGTGGGTGTTTTTTGGGTTGTTTTGGTTTTTTGTTTTTTTAAGAAAAAAAAGCTTGTTCTGGGCAGAAGAAAAGCTGGTTCTGGTCTTTCCCAGCCCTGGGCTGAAGAGCAGCCGCTGCCTCGGGGAGCCTGAGGTCGCTGCTGTTGACTCCTTGAAAACTGGGGATGTGGTTGGTGTGAGTCAGGCTCTGGCAGGGATTTCAAGCCTGAACACCGTAGCTTTCCTTCAGGGCACGTGTTGCCTGTCACCTTCCATGTCCAACTCCATAAGCAGGGTGGGGAGAAGTGAGGAGGACAGCCCTGGGGATGGGACAGTGGCTGCAAGGGGTAGATTGGTCCTTGTTAGTTGTCCTGGAGGTATATATGGGTGTAAAAATATACACACACACACACACATATGTATATATGGTGTGTGTAAGTGGTGTCTGCCCATGGAGCAGTACCCATCCATCTGGCTGCGGTCGGGCCGGGGCGGTGGGATGCAGTGAGCTTCCTCCTCTCTGCGCTGCCGCCTTTCCCTGGGTACTGCGTGATGCTCTCGTTAGGAGCGGTAACGAGGGACCCTGCCTGCTCGCCTTCCTGCTGTTCCTGCCTGCATGGCTCCAATTCACTCCTTTTCCTGCCTCCTGCAGGCTGTGGACTGGCATCTTCCTCCTGGTGCAGCCTGAGCTGCCACAGCTCCGTGCAGACGGGATCCCAGGTCCCTTCTGGGACCAACCCAGGAGCGCCCTCTCTTGATAACAAAACCAGGGAGCTGGTTTGCTTTTGAACCCTCACCAATACTTTTTCTTCTCTTTTTTTTCCCCTTTGTTTCAGGAGAAGAGGACAAGAAATGAATGACACAAAGGAAACGCTCCTAACTAAAGGCTCCCTAACTTGTAACTCGGACTGAAGTCTTGCATGCGTGACCATCGCTAGAAGCCAGCAGGACATGCATGTGTCCGACTATCAGACAAATGCGGGTGAATCGTCGAAAAGAAAAATACTGATTTTGTTTTGTTTCGTAGCTTTCTTTTTCCTGTATATACGAGTGCAATTACTGGACAGCTGGCGTAGGGTTTGGGGACGGAGCTGTGTGGACCCGGGTTGTCGGAACGCGGTTCCTTGGGGATTTAGTCCTGCAAAATTTGAGACCCTCTTTCCAGTTTTCACCCTGACGGGGTGAGCTCAGGCAAGGCGTCCTTCACGGGAGATCGAGGGGTGGGGGGGAGTTGGGGGTTTTAGGCAATATGCTGAGCGTTGGGGTGGGCGGCTGCGTTCCCCAGCCGGGCGGGATGAGCGAGGGCAGGGGAAGGGCTTGGCGGTGTGCGCGAGCAGGGGAGGGAGGCGAAGNTCGCCGACTGTGTTTCTACGTTGAGGTCGGGTGCGTGCAGTGGAAGGTGAAGTTCTCCCTATTTATCACACTGTCGTGTTTGATCCCCGCGTTGCGGGAAGCCCCGCACCTTCTCAGGCTCGTCCGACACCAAAGCGTGACGTAGTCTTGTGTGTTCTCCTCCGTCCGGTGTCTTCTTAGATCCCATCTGCACTATTTGAGCCGTAGCCCTCTTCCTCGTAGGGGCAAACGTTTAAAGCAAAGCATGGGGATGGCCAACTTTGCATTCCTCGTGTCTACCGCTCACTCCTGGTCACGCTTTTTATCCTCAGTTGATTTTTAACCATTTCCCTAGCAGGAATAGAGATGAAGTTCTTAGGAGCATGTCCATGAGTTCGTGTCCTCCTGCCTTGGAGGACATTGCTGTCTTGCACAGGGTGTCCTTGACACCGGAGATCCGCCTTCAAGACGGGAATGAATGTATGCTTGTACATAACGTAGTCCTCCGTGAGCGGTGTTTGTCGCGGCATCCCTTTTTATAAGGCACCAACTTTATTTTATCCTCTTGGGATGGTCCTGCAGCAGCAGTGACGTGGGCTGCAGAGAGAGTGTGTGGATTTTGGGATCTAGTAAATTGATCTTTCTCCGTTGAGCTGCGTCAGCTGAGGAGCTGATAGCGGGTGATTTCTTCTCCAGCTCTCCAGATCCTCCCTCCTGTTTTCCTCACGTTCCCCTATGATCCGTCCTGACGATATTTTGTTAGCCAGACCCTATATCTTCCCTTTCTCTTAAGTTCCAGCAACAGCACTAGAGCCAGGGTTTTGGATAGCATTTTGCTCCTTTGCTGTTGGGTTTTTTCTTTTACTTTTTTTGCCTCTTAAAAGCTTCCAGTGCTTTTCTGTTTCTCTTTTACCTGGGCAAGAGCTACTCTTCCTCTGTACAGTAGGTGCCAAATATCATCCTTCCTTTCTTTTCTCCATCACCAGCATTGAAGATGCGCAGAGCCCCCAGACCAATGGGAATGTACAGAATTGTTATACTACTGAGCTGATTTAATTGTACAGAAAACCTTGCATGAAATGTTGTTACTGTATTTAATATATAATGTATTCAAGAAATTTTAATATGGAGCTCTTTAAAAAGATCTTTATAGATACTCTGTGGTTAGAAGATTGTTGCTGATTTTTTTTTTTAATATTATTATACTTTGTCTTGAAGAAGTTTTATTTTTCAAACGTGTTATGTCTGATGGATTTAATTGGTGATCCCATGGGGCGACCAGTTCCTCTGTAAAGATTTTCACTGTTCTGAGACTCACCCTGGCGTGGAGGACCAGGGCATGACCCAGGTACTGCTTAAGCCTTCAAAACAAGGCTTCAGTGAGACTCACGCCATAGACGTGTGATGTGGCCTTCCCCAAACGGGTGGATTTCACCTTGGTTTAGTACAGATCATCTCCAGCTCTCCGTGCAGGAAAAGAACCAGCGGGAATTTAATGCAGTACCAGCTCGGTGACTTCAGAGGAAATTGCCTCTCTGTTTCCCTGAGGCTGAAAACCAGTTTGGGAGAGGCTGGGCTGGATTCAGAGCATCCCAACCCCGTTTGTAGGGTCCAGCGGGGCTTTCAGCTGCCCGATGGCATCTCCCTGGGACATGGTGGCCTCAATCCATCAGGATGGACCTGCTTGGTCCATCCACTCCATATTGCACCACCCGAGTTTCCCTGGGCTTAAGGTCAGGTGTAGGATTATTAATTTTACCCAAATACGTATGTGTGTGGAGGAGTTTCTTGTGTAAAGGTCCCGCTAATGAATACTGAATAATAGATGGGAGTCCCTGATGTAAGGAGACCTAAAAGGGGAGGGAAAAAAAAAAAAAAAAAAGAAAAGAAAAAGAAAGAAAGAAGAGCTCTGTTTCAGAGCAGAGATGAAATCATGAAATTTTAACTTGCTATTAAATTCCTGCTGGGAATTTTTGCTTCGTCTCTCCTGACACAGAGGGCTGGGGGTGGTTGTGCCAGGCGTCCTTCTGAACCCACGAACAGAGCGGCTGTTTGAAGAGATGCCGAGTTTGTTACCTTATTGTTGACAGAGACGCCGAGTTGCTGTTATTTCGTCATTGATGGAGATGCCGCGCTGCTGCGAGCCCGGGCAATGTCAGTCTGTTTGTCCAGTCGCTGGGTTGTGAGTGTGAGTTACCAAAACCGAAGCCGTCACGGGCCAGAAACCAGAGCTGTGTCCCAGCCAAAGGCTTGTTCTTTCCAGCAGCAGCAAATTGCCTCTGGATCCACCTAGAAAACAGTGCAGGAAACCTGGGCTAAGGCTCCCTGGAGCAGGCATCTCCCTGTCCAGGAGTGACCATTCCGACACATCCCCATTTCCCTTCTGAACCGTTGGGCACGTCTCTCCCCCCCATCCTTTAATTACTTGGAATACAGGTTTCACTCCGTGCTTTTTGATTACAGAGGCTTATAGTTCAAATATTTTCATGAAGTAGAAAAATATCCATGATGTAATTTTTTTTTCCTTTGTGCTTCGGTGAAGGGTCAGGATAAATCACGGAGCAGGTATTTATTGCGCGTGTGCCGCCAGCAGCCTGCTGGGCGCTGTCACAGGCCGGAGCATGTTCTTGTGCAAACTTGGAGATCCTGGAGCCGAGACCATCGCTTTGGGATCAGGTCTTGTGTCTTACCGAGGCATCCGACTGTGTGCAATACAAGGGAGATGGACACTGGGTGGCCATTTGGCCCAAGAGCTTGTTAGAAAAGGCAGCTTAGGGTCAAAACCTCCTGGATCCGTGCTTTTTTGACAACAGAGTTTAGGAATTACTTCCTTTTTAGTTCTATTTTGATGGTGCTGCCTGGCATATTTGGTTTTTAACTGAAACGTAGGTCTTTCCAGCAAGACCTTTAGCATCAGTGGGCTGCTGTGGCAGATCCCCCACACGCAGGGACGCAGGGATGCGAGGTGCACGGGGGAGGGCACGCCGGGATGGCAGCACGGGGTTGTCCACGAGCACTTTATAGTCCTTTCCCAGGGGCCAGGCACTGTGCTGGGCTACAGCCAAGGTGGGTCCCGCGTCCCTGGAGCGAGCACTGGGGGGGGTCAGCTTCAGGCAGCAGCTGTGGAAAGTCTTTCGTGCTGTTTTGGGATGTCGTGTCGTTGTGGCCAGTTGCTGGATGAGCTCTTGCCCCTGCGGTGTGTGGTCCCGTCGGGAGGCACGTTGGGAAAGGAAAAAGAGAGATGCTCTGCAGAGCAAAGACGTACTGCAGCCGGTGTTTTATTTCCGTCACATGGCCACGGTGCCGCTCAGGGTCTGGGTGAGGTTTTGGATTTGTGCGTTTGAGACTTTGGCACTGTGAAGATGTCGTATGTGTGTTTCTGATGCTCAGCTCAGCCAAGGCTGGGTGGTACCTCCAGGCACTGGGAAAGTCAGGAGCAGAAGGGACAGGCTTTACTGGAGAGGCTGGGGGACTTCATTCCTGTAAGAGCATCAAATCTGGGGTTGAACCAGAGTCTCTGCTCGTGATGCGGATGGCAGGAGTAGCCAGAGGAGCAATAGGAAAACTCAGCAGCAATTTCTGGTCCCTCTTTTGTGTGTCAGGTTGACAGTGCTGCTTCCCAGTCAGGGTCCTGCTCCGCAAAACTCATCAAGTAACTGCTGTGCCAGAGCTCAGGCTAACGCTGTCCCGGTTGGTGGGAGATGTTCATGGGCTTCAGTGACCTTGGCATCATATCACTCCTGAAACTCAAACGCACAGGAGTCCCCAGTACCAACTCCTAAGACGTACTGCGATTTTTGGTGCATACCTGGCATGGCCATCACCTTGTGTAAATGATGCCAGAGATTCAGTTGTCCCTGTTCAGTCCCACCTGGGCTTTTTTTCCCCCACTTCTGTAGTGGCAATTTCTGGCAGGGCTTGTCCCTGGCAGGGAGACAGCCCGGGGGTCGGGTTTTTGGGATGAAGGAGAAGGGCGTCACCTCATGCAGAGCTTGCGTGGCACAGTTTGGGTTAGGCTTTGCAGGGCTGCAGTGAGGGAGGGGACAGACAGGGGAAATTGTGCTCCCTGGACCTGTCCTCCTGGTGCCATTCAGCTTTCCGTGTGAGTGGGGCATTACATGAGCCTAAACCCGTGTGCACCTGGAGCGATGGGGACACGGGTACCGCCGGCTGGGTCCATCCGGGCGCTTGGGACCAAGCGGAGGGCGAGCGCTGAGCTGCTGGCAGGTGCCCTCAGTGGCTTCAATCTGGGAATGTCCTGATTATTATTTTATTTTTTTTTTATATGAGATGCCTGAACAGCCAGACCTAGAAATCTCTGAGTTTGTGCTTCATAGCAGAAGGTAAATCATTGTATCTCGGGGTGGGTGGGAGGGTGTTGTCTGAGNTCTGAGGGGTAGAATTGAAAGAAACAAGGTTTCCTATTTTATTATATGAGAGATATTTTTCCACTAAATTACTGCTTCCTAAATTGTGTCCTTCGTCCGACTGTAAATAGCCAGGTGTGCCGTGAAGACGTGGGAAAGCTCCTCGTGGTCACATCCACACAATCCACTCTGTTCAGACAATATTGGGCTGATTTGTTTTATACTTATGAAATTACAGAAATAAAAGCGATTTTACTGGATGACTCCGGGGGTTTCTTCTTGTTGTTTTTTGTTGTTTTATTAATTTTAATTTTTTTTTTTTCGCTTTTCTTACCCTGTTTGTGGCCGATTTGGGGGCCATTTGGGAGCCCACGGAGCTGTACGGGAGTGCCTGAGGGCATTCTTCAGCCGTAAAAGGAGCTGTGCTCGCCAGATCGGGATTTCTTGTGGGTTTTCAGAGCAGCCAAACTAGAAATGGAGCTGAGCTGG
>VWZL01004016.1:537652-704694 GCA_013396915.1 Stercorarius parasiticus
TCTGGGAATGTCCTGATTATTATTTTATTTTTTTTTTATATGAGATGCCTGAACAGCCAGACCTAGAAATCTCTGAGTTTGTGCTTCATAGCAGAAGGTAAATCATTGTATCTCGGGGTGGGTGGGAGGGTGTTGTCTGAGGGGTAGAATTGAAAGAAACAAGGTTTCCTATTTTATTATATGAGAGATATTTTTCCACTAAATTACTGCTTCCTAAATTGTGTCCTTCGTCCGACTGTAAATAGCCAGGTGTGCCGTGAAGACGTGGGAAAGCTCCTCGTGGTCACATCCACACAATCCACTCTGTTCAGACAATATTGGGCTGATTTGTTTTATACTTATGAAATTACAGAAATAAAAGCGATTTTACTGGATGACTCCGGGGGTTTCTTCTTGTTGTTTTTTGTTGTTTTATTAATTTTAATTTTTTTTTTTCGCTTTTCTTACCCTGTTTGTGGCCGATTTGGGGGCCATTTGGGAGCCCACGGAGCTGTACGGGAGTGCCTGAGGGCATTCTTCAGCCGTAAAAGGAGCTGTGCTCGCCAGATCGGGATTTCTTGTGGGTTTTCAGAGCAGCCAAACTAGAAATGGAGCTGAGCTGGTCTCTGGCATGGGATGACAAAGGCGAAGTGAAAGGAGTGGCATGATATGACTGTTGGGAATTTTTTAAAGTACCAGCTAATTTGCTCTCGGGGCACAAGAATACAAATAACAGTGCTAATTTTGACTGCATCCAGAATAGTCCTCACCTTATCTCCCCCAGCTGAGAGGGGAGGTTTAAATAAGCCCTGTAATAACCTCCACAAGAAATAATTATTAAATAAATAATAATTAAATAGCTTGGCTTCCTCTGGGGGTGGCGCAGGGCCTCGGGGCCGTGCGTTTCCATCTCCGCATCGCCCGGAGCTCTGCCCATGGTCATGTGTAGAGCGGAAAATTCAGATGCAGCTGCATGTCGTGTTATGGAGCCAGTCTGGGTTTATGCTGAGATCCGCCCATGGTGTGTTTTTGCTGGGATGTGGCTCCATGTGCACCTTCCCAATGCTCTGAGCAGGAGAAGGGTGCTGCACAGGGTAACCCAAAACCTTTGTAGCCCAAAGGGGACGTGAGACACCCAGGCAAACGTTGATTTTTGGAAAGGGTCGTTGCTTGGCCTGCTCTGGAGGTCTCCTCTGGAGAGCTGGTCTCCAGCATTGCACAGGAGGGCCACCACCGCCGCAGCCGGAGGTGACCCTCAAGCCAGTCCCCTGTAGCAGCCACCCCTGAGGATGCAGCGCTGTGTCAGCACGTAGCGGTGAAGGCAAAAAAAAACCCCTAAATTCCCCACCTGACATTGCATCGGTCCCTGGACCACTGGGGCCCATCACCACTGGGGCTATGCATGTCTTTCAGAGGCATGATTTGGAAAACAGGTCTTACCCCCCCAAAAAAAACCCCCAAGGGTCCCTGCACCCCATGGCAAGCGTTGAGCTGCCCCAGGGGCTGTGCATGCCGCGCTCCCAGCGGCTGCCATGGGCACAGGGGCACTGACGCCCTTCGGTACCCCCAGCAGCTCGGGTTCCTGTGTTTGCTTTGGCGTTGGCTAAACCACCGCCGAGGTATTTCCAGGGAGACGTGTTGCCGCAGCAACCGGGGATGGAAATGCCGCTTCTGTGGGGTGAGTACCACCAAAAACATCTGTGTGCGCCGGGGCGTCGCAGCGCGGGACGGGCACGGAGCGGAGCCAGCCCTGCTGGGAAGGAGCGAAGAGAGGTCAAGGACAAGTTTAAAATTGGAAAGAAAACTGAACATGCCGTTTCGTAGGACCTTGCTTGCTCTCATCTGCCAATTTTTTTTCCACCACCCCCACCCTTCCTATGGCCAGCGGGGTGGCGCGAGCATCTCCTCTGGCTGGTGGGGACAAGGCGGTCCGTGGTGGCCAAAATTTCTGAGGACAGCCAACTTGCAGGGGCTCTTCCTGGCAACTTCGGCCACCACAGGTCCCCTTTTCACCCACCGTCATATTTTAAATCTACTTGCCACTGTGTTATTCTTCCCCATCCCCAGATTTGCAGCGTGCCGCACATTTTTGTGCTGAAATTCAGAGCTCCATGCTGGAAGCTGCCAAGTGTGAGTCTGGATTGTGTAATGAGCTTCATCTATTATTTATATTTTTTTTTTCCCCCTGAGAAGTTTTTGGAAAAGCAATGTCTGAGAGCCTGGAAAGACCTGATAGCTCTTATGCCTACCACAACTTTGCTTTCCTGGGTGCGGGTGGGCTCAAGCCCCGTACAAAGGCTTTCAGAGCCCCCCTCTTTATGCCCCAGCAGCTCCTCCATCCCCCAGGCCCATGTCCCAGCTCGAAGCAAGGATGCATTCACATTTCCAAATGTCTCCCTTAAAAATACCATTTTTTGCATTTTTCTCTTGACAGCCCCAAGCAGAGGTTGAGTTTGTTTAACGGCTAGGGGAAAGAGTTGCTTTCACAGCCACGGACTCAGTCCGGTGCTAAGCCCGTGGCAGCGCTGCTGGGGATGCCCTCGGTGGGTCACTAGCCCTTGATGCCCCCGGTGTCTGACCCAGCTGGAGCTGAAGGAGACGCTGGGTAAGGCCAAGCCTGGTGCTGGGAACCGGGCAATGACCCAGGAGAGCATTTGGGCAATCTGCTCCTGGGGCTTTGTGTCCCCAAACACTAACCCAGGGACTTTACTGCTTCATTTGCTACTTCCATTTCCACCTCCTGTGGGCAGTGGAGCTAGATGGGTTCATTTTCCTTCTCTCTCCTTGGTTTTGCCCTCTGCGTCCCCGCGTTGTCCCGCTCCTACGCTGCTTGGTCCCATGTTTGCGTGCTGCTGGGGTCAAGCCCAGCTCAGCACTTTCTGTGCCCAGGGCAAGCCCAGCCTCGGTGCCCAGGACCGGCTGCAGCTGAGCTCAAGCCGCTGCCGCTCCTCCAGCAGCAACCGCAGCCCTTGCACCTCATCACCCCGGCAGAGCACCCCCGGGCCTCCCGCCCGCTCTGCTTGAGAGTGGCTGAGAGGCGCAGAAGTTGTTTGGAGGAAATGACTGTGAGCGTGTCGACAGTATTGTACGAGTTTGAGTCTGCAGGAACCCAAGATAAGAACAACCCCAAGGTCATGCCTGCGGGTCGTGGGCACCCCTCTGGGCTGCACCTTACGCAGTAGGCTTATAAACCCCTCTTTCCACTAATTTATTTTTATTTTTCATTTAGGCGTTACAGTAGTATATTATCACAGCAGATTATTGCAAACAGAAAGCAAACCCTGACCTCGCATCAGGACAGCCCAGCTCCGGAGCCGCGGCAGAAAGCATCCCAGTCCCATGAACTCAGCATCTCCCGGCAGGCAACCGCCCTCTCTGGGCAGGTAATTTTACAGCTCAACAGCCCGGGCAGAGCCCTTCCCCGGCATAACCACCTGGCAGAGGTGGGGAGGTGCGTCAACAGCTCCCGCAGGTTATCACCAGGAGAAGCACCACTGCAAATAGGGGTGTGCAGGATGCGGCCCCGGCAGGCAGCCGGGCACGCTGGCCAGCTGGCACCGCTCGCACACCCACCTCCCTGTTGTGGGGCAGGTAGCTTAGTGATGCCACCCCAAACCTACCAAATTCCCTGTCATAAGGTAATTTAAAGAGTGGCAAGCCGAGGGATGGCACGGGCATGGGAAAGCTGTGAGTGACAGTGGCGTGTGAGCCCGTGAGGGTTTAGGCTATGAGTTTTTTTCGAACAATTAGACGTCATGGCCAAGAGGGTGCCCGTGCTGGGTGCTGCTGGCAGCCTGGACGCGGCAGGAGGAGACCCAGGCCCCATGGATGTTCCCGTGCTGGGGTCCCCCGCTCCCTGCATCACCCTGGCCGCATCCATGGGGTCCGGCCCCACTCGCCATCTGCAACGTGGCTCCAAGAGATACTAAACTGGGAGATGCATATTATCTCCCAATGGAAAGTATTTTAGCTAAATCCATGCTATAACCATTTTATTGACTTCCAAGTACCAGAGAGAAGGTTAGAAGTGACTCTTTTACAAGTCATTTTGCTGTTAAATTTAGCTGTCCTATTTTCATTATCCCCATGGCTTTGGCAAGGGTGAGCAGCCTTCCCTAAAAGGCCTCGTTTCATACAGTAAGTTATTTGCCTCTCTCCTGACAGATATCTAAGCTTATAAGGTTTGTCTGCTCCGCTCAATAGCAGTATCAGCTTTCAATCTTATATGATTAGCATCAGCATTTTGTATTTGCTTTTGGCTCCCCGTCTGACAGCTTTCCATGTTGCTGAGGACTGGGGCGTTGGGATGGTGTCGTGTCACTTGTAACGTGGGATCATCTGATTTTGATTCCCAAGGTTTGTGGTACGCCCAAAAGATTCGGATATGCGATTCATCTGCTTTTTTTCCCCCATTTTCCCTATTGCCCAGCAAAGATAATCAATTCGTTCCACTCGTTTCGCGGTTGTCAGGTCTATAAAATATTGAGTCGACAGGTCAACATGATGCCAAGTGATGGGCAATTGAAGATGAAAGGTGATGATGTTAAAAGAAATGTTCCAGAAAGGAAAGATTTATCCCAGCAGGTTAAACTTTTCCACCTTTCCAAAAACATCTTCCCCTGCGGAGAGGGATCTCGTCCCAACCTCGGTGGCCTTGGGCAGCCAGTGCCTCCTTCAAGGTCACGGGAGGCTGCGGGTGAACCAGGGCTCATGGGATGGAGCCCATCCTTGCAGGGAGTCCTGAACCTGATGGGATGTGGGGTTTTTTGGGGAAACATCGTCTGTTTCCCCCAGAAACAACCCTGCTCAGCCCCAGTGCTCCCCAGCAAAGAGCTGTGCCCTAGAGGTTTCCCGGTGGGATGCAGTGTGGGTACAGGGTTCCCCATGCACAGCCTCTGTGCTTTCCCCAGCAGGGAGACAAAACTCCCACCAAAGCTTCCCACCGCAATGATATTGGCCCCCAAATTTCAGTCTGGCACGTACAAACCCAGCCCCTTTCTCCGTGATCTTCACTTCAAGCCGTGCCTGTGCCACCCGCCCGAGCATCCCTCGCTGTGACCCAGGCTCGCGCTCACGGCCGTGCCTTTCAGGAAATGCTGAAAATGCTTCAAAACGCGCCCAGCCTGGCCCCGTGCGAGTGCTGGGAACCAGCCAAGCCCCAGCTGGGCGGCCTCACGGCGGGAGGGGACCAAGCCGGGTGCCCGGCTGCCCCGCGGGTCGGCTCCGAATGGCTGGGCTGGGGCTTCTGTGCCCCCACCCTCCCCTTTCCCGACCCTTTTTTCCAGGGCAGCTTTTGGGGGACAGAGTAGGACGTGGGTTGGGGATGGAAACGGGAGACCCACAGCCTGAGGTGGCTGTTGGGGCACAAAAGATGATACCCTAACCCCAGCTCCGAAAATCCTCTCCCGGGGCCCCCACCATCTCCTCCATCCCGCTGTTGCCCCCAGGGATGCCTCGTGGTCCCTGCTGGCCCCAAGTGGCTCCCGCAGCCTCTCCGTTCCCAGGGAGGGCCCCTGCCTGGGCAAGGGTGCATCCCCCACGGGCGGGCGGCTCCGTGCCGGTGGCACGTGGGCTCAGCAGTGGGGTGGCCCTGCACCCTCCCGCACCCGTCCCACCCCCGGACCATGTAGGGCACTGTCTGCTCCCAGCCCAGGGCTTATAGGAAGAGGAAACCACGTCCCTGCGCAGAGGAGGAAACCCGACAGCCCAGATGTGCACAGAGCAACGCCGATAGCATTTTTATTATTAATTTTTTCCCCCCCCTCCTCTCTGCAAACAGAGGAGTTGCCGGAGCGGAGGCGGGCACGGCCCGACCCACGGCACAGCTGGCGAGTGGCGGGAGGCTGCGGCACAGCCCTGGCGCAGCCATGGGGCAGAAGTGCATGGAGAAGGTGTCCTCCTTCCTCTTCGAGTATGACACCCCCAGGATGGTGCTGGTGAGGAACAAGAAGGTGGGACTGACCTTCCGGCTGATCCAGCTCATCGTCCTGGCGTACATCATCGGGTAAGGCTCCCCGGCCCCTGCTTTCCACCAAATTAATGCTTTGCCACCAGGTTAAAATGCAACGGAGATGAAGGGGCTCATATGTCCCATATCCCAGTTTGGGGGGGGGTTATTGATGATGGCATCCCATTCCCTGGCTGTGGCCATTCCCCTGCTGCCCAGTGTCCCACCGTGGGTCTTCTAGATGGCCACTCCGTCCCCGTGTCCTCCCCAGAAGCTGCTGCCTGTGCGGCTCGAGGCTCATCCCTGCCCAGCCCGGCTCCGTGCGCCGGGGCCCCGGCTCCTCGCTGAGACACTTCCAAACCCCGCTCGAGCTGCTGGACGGTGGCCTGAGAATCTGTTGTTATTTTTATTTTCATTTACATTAATGAAGAGGCAGCTGGGGCCAGCACGGTGATTTGTGAGACCCAAGCGGCTCGAGACAGGGCCATAAATCTCTCCGTCCGCCGCTCTGCCGGGGAGGCAGAGCCAGCCCAGCGGCTGGGGCCAGGATGGAGCCTGGCTCCAAATCCCTGCTTTGCTTTTCTTTTGGGAGGCAGCTCCCAGAGCAGCCGCGGTGCAAGAGCAGCTGCTTAAAAAAGGCAGGGAGCGGAGCAGGCGGGCTCAGGATGCGTGTCCTTGGGTGCCCTGGGACTGCTGCTCCCGCCACGGCCATGCGGTCCCTGTCCCCTCGGCGTGGGACGATGTGCTGTGCTATGGGATGTGACGGTTGATAACAGTGCCAAAAAATCTTTGATGTGCCCCTATGGCTGCTGTGGGCTCAGCCTTCGAGAGAGAGAAAGCAGCGTGCTTCCATCGGGAAGGAGGTTTGCAGGGAGAGGGCGTGTCTGGCCATGAACTGTAAAAAAAATGGGTATTTTGGGGGTGCAGGGCACCTAGTGCAGCCCAAAGGAGAGGCAGCAGCCCCCAGGGCTCACTGCACGTGAGTAGCTGCGGGGAGCAGCGATGCCCATCACGGCTTTTAGCCCAGATCCCCTGGAAAGGGGGAAAAGCTCCCCAGGGGATCGTCGTGGGACCCCCCACATGGCTCCCACCCTGTTCACCAGCTTTGGCTCATAAGGGTGATCTTCATCCCAAACTGCTGCCACCGAGCCAAGCTCTCAAGGATGCTGCATCGCAAAGGGTTTTGCACTGGCCCGGACTGGTGTTACTGGGAGCAGCGGTGTTTCTCCTAAGGGCTGAGGCCGTGAAGCCCCAGGGCTCCAGCAAACCCGGCCGGGGCAGCTCCTGCGGATGGGGAACCAGCAGAGATGGTTGCTCAAAGCGCGGCTTCCTAAGGAAACGTGGCTTAAGCAACGTGGCTAAAACGGGACAGGCAGCCGGGAGGGAGCACAAAGAGCACCAGCTTGGGGGTGACAGCCAGGGGCAGGGGCAGAGGGGAGCAGGTTGGCATAAAGTTGCTGTTAGTTCCTAAGTTTTTGCTGTTTTGGTGGGGTCGGGTGTGAGTGCGGCTGCCTGTAGCCCCACCGGCCATCGGCATCCCCTCGCTGGCTGCACGCTGCCGCCGGTGCCCTGCCTGCGCCGAGCCGCGATGCTTGAGATTTTCTCTTCTCTGAAAGCAAGACTGGCAGGCAGATATTTATTTATTTACAAATATCCCGGCTTTGGTTCCCCTTGGGATGCTCGTGGGGATGCGTGCCGATGCATGGCAGTGCCGGAGGGATGCGTGGCAGTGCCACCAGCGCAGAGGAGGGACGTGGGGCTGACCCCGCCGAGAGAGCCGGTGTTACCCTTGAGGAGCAGCTCTTCTCTCTGCTGATACGCGGAGATAAGCTGTTATCACTGCTGGCCAGGCGATGCCAGGAGCTCCCTGGCTGGACATCGCTTTCTGGCTTTCGTTTCCTGAAAACCTCGCACGCGAGGAGGCTGCGGGCTGAGCCGCAGGATGCGGCCGGCAAGGGAAGAGGGCTTGGTGACTCTGCCACATCAGGGAGCGACACCAGGGGACTTTCACCACCTGGGCAGGGCTTGATGGGGCATTTACAACACGATGGGGAAATGACGCCTTGTTTGCCGTGACCACGGCTCAGCGGCAGGGTCGGAGCCGCATCCTGCCCTGCCCTGGGGAGGTTGTGTCACAGTGGGGTGACCGCAGCCACCTCTGCCAGGGAGGGATGAGGCGGCAGCGGCAGAGGCTGCACTGGAGGCAGATTTAGGGAAACACTCCACCATGGTTCTGCCCAGCCCACAGCCTCGAGGGCATCGGGGAAGCTAACCAGTGTAACCAGTGTAACCCAGTCTGGCCCTCTGCCTTGAAGGAGTTGGAGCTGGGGGTCCCAGCTGGGGTGGCAGCAGTGCTCCCATCCCCAGGTACTGGGGCAGACGCCACTCCTGAGGTCCCCTCACCCCCTGTCCCGGGATGCCGATGGAGCTGCAAGCCAAAAAGCACCGTCCCCAAGAGGTCCCCGAGAGGTCCGGCATCCAAGAGGTAGGGCAGATCTCGGGGCAGCACCTGGGGTTCCCCCGTTTTCCCCCACACCCATCAGTCGGGTGCCCGCGGACGGGCTGACACGCCGGGCAGGTGTCATGGGCTGTCCCATGGGGAACACACTGCCTCTGTCGCGGCCAGAGGGACCGGTGCCCGCGGCGGCGGGGACAAAAACCAGATCACTCCTTTTTTAGCGCCGGGAATGCTCCGCGCTGCGCTACCCGAAATGGTTGCTCACCCATGTTTATAGTCTCCCTGAGTCAGAGTTAATCCAGCGGCAGCTTGTTTATGCCATAGGTTAAATAGTGTCAGGAGCCGGCCCTAATGGCTGAGCGATGGGCTGGGAAACACAGGGACAGCCCCATGCCGGTCACAGCAGTGTCCCCAACCCTACTCCCACAGCCCTCTTGCACCCAGGGCCATGGCTCCGTGGTTCCCTTTGCTGGATGGGGAACGGTGGCCCTAGACATGACCTGTGTCCAGACTTACCCCTGTCTTGGCCCTGGAGGCACTGATTTTTGGAGAGTGCCTACGAAGTGGATCAGGAGGGTCCAGGTGGGTCACCGAGCCCAGCAAGCTGCAAACCCACCATAGGCTTTAATCCCAAATGGCCAATGGCCACCCTGCTCCACCAGCCTTCACACACCCTCAACCATAAAATGTGTCCCAGTCCCCAAAACAAATCGTCCCACTGTGGAAGTCAGGTCCTGCAGCTACCGCATGCCTTGGGCAAAGGGTGGGAGAGCTCAGCAACACGTCCCTCATCCAGCTGGATGGAATTTGGCAAACAAACCCCCAGGTGAGACTTGATAGAAGAAGCCCCAGTCCACAGTGATGTGCTGGGTCTTGGGCCTCCTGCAGATAAATGCCAGTGGCCACGCTCATCCCACCATCTTTCCCTATCCAGGTGGGTTTTCCTCTATGAGAAGGGCTACCAGTCTCAGGACAGCATCGTCAGCTCGGTCTCGGTGAAGCTGAAGGGCCTGACACTGACCAATGAGAGCGTCATGGGCCCTCACATCTGGGATGTGGTGGATTATGTTTTCCCACCCCAGGTAAGGAGGCAGGGTGGGTGGGTTAGGGGGGGTTGCTTTTGTCCTGACAGCTGCTTTTCCCCATATGCCAGGGTGCAGATGGGCTCCTTGGTATAGGCTTTCCATGGGCTAACCATGGTATGGTGTCCCTGTGGTGGAAAGCAGATAGTTCCCACCACAAACCTCTGCCCACATCTCACCCCTGAGGAGCATTTGGTGCTTGGGACCCACCATGATTGATGGGGCACCTTTGAGGCTGCGTCCAAAAAGATCAAGGCTCCTCCAGTGCCTCCAGACGAGCATCTTGGGCAGCAAGGGGTCCCCGGGGCTGGTGTCACTGCAGGTCCCCAGGGCCACCACCAGTTTCCTGAGCTGCGATGGAGAAGAGTGGAGGACCCAAGGTTAGGGAGAAAGGTCCTGTCTGCCTGGACATGTCCTGGTGGTTTGGGTGTCCTACCCCTTGCCGCAGGGAGAGGCTCCTCATAGAGTCTCCACCAGAAAACGCCGTGCCGGCTGTGTTTCCACAGGGGGACAGCTCATTCGTGGTGATGACCAACTTCATTGTCACCCCTGGACAGAAACAAGGAACCTGCCCAGAGGTAAATGCACTGGCTTCTTTCAGCGGCCTCAGCTTCTGTAATTTAGGGGGTTGTGGCGGTGGCACTGGGGAAGGAGTTTTCCTGACACTGAGGGGTTTAGTAAAAGCCCAAGCCTGGCCCCATATTATTGTTCCTGGCTTGCGAGTGCTATGTGGAGGCTTTTATTCTGCTGAAAAACGGCCAGCATCTATTTAAATTTTCTTCCCTTTGAGATGATCAAGCAGAGCAGACTGGAGGCTTAAATAAAAGCATCTGCCCAGGATTTAAAAACTAAATTCCCCCTTTTTCCTGCTTAATCTGGACATCCTTGGTTGGGGAGTGGTGTACCGAGGAGGTGCTGGCTGCAGCCGAGTGGCGTTTCCCACAAGGAAAGCACTGCCTGGCGAGGCAGGAGGGACAGAGGGACGGGAAGCGCAGGGGGAGATGCTGAGGGGCGGCTGCCTGCTTTCTCCAAACAGCTGCCGGACGCCGGGCCCTGCTCGCGGGACTCCGACTGCAGCAAAGGGAAATACAGCCGCCAAGGACAAGGTACGGCACGCGGCCCCGAGGCTCCGGCACCGGCGTTTCTGGTGAGACACGCCGAGCACAGCGTGCTCCGGCGAAGCCAGGTGGCTGGGGAGTCTGGCAGGGACCTGCTCTGGACCAGCAGCTGGTGGGGTTTGGGAAAACTGGTGAGGTCCCACCCGGGCACGTCCTGCTTTCCTCTTCTGAAAGATATCTGAGCTGCGAAAAGCTCTGCCAACAAAAGGTTAATCAAGACTAAACCATTTCCCCCGAGCTGCTATCCTTCTATCAGCTCGGTCTTTTTCTGAGGTGTATTTTTAGCGAGAAAAATGCCCAGCTGCTCCCCTGTACGACAGTGCAAGAGAAACCGCTGCCCCGAGCTGAGAGGCCACAATCAATTCCCCTTTTTATAAAGGGGCACCAAAGCCCTGAGTATTTCGTGCCTTGGATGTCTATGGCAGGGCTGAAGCTCCAACCAGGTCCCATCCATCCCAGTGTGAGGCTGGGATTTCCCAGTGTCCAGGGGTGTGAGTAGCCTTCTCTCCTCCCCACAGGGCTCATGACGGGCAAGTGTGTGCATTTCAACAGCTCTGTGAAGACCTGCGAGATCTTTGGCTGGTGTCCCGTTGAAGTTGATGACCATGTTCCCAGGTAAGAGTGATGTTGTTGCCCCCTTTTCCACCCCTGATATGGGTCCACCGAGGAGCCCAGGGAAGCATGCAGGTCCTTGAGCTCTCTTCCAGCCACCCCACTGTGCTTTTGGGGTTTGTTAACTGAAATCCCAGCACCTAACTCCTCCTCTGTGCCCTAACAGGCACTTCCATCCTTCCCTGGGGCTTTTCTGAACTTCTTGGGATCTTTCACTTAGAAAGGGAAGGGATGAGATCACCACTTTTTCTGGGTCCTGCTCATCCCAGTTTGGATGAATCTCCACCAAGTGGGGCTTCCCCTGGAGGCCAGAGGGCTGAGTGATGGACACGTGTCAACGCTTGTGTTTTTCAGCCCTGCCCTGCTGTCAGAAGCGGAGAAGTTCACCATGTTCATCAAGAACAGCATCACCTTTCCCAGGTTCAAGGTGTCCAGGTAAGGCGAGGTCGGGGGCGGGGGATGGATTCTGCTCAGTTCCCCCCGCTGTGTCCCTCAGGGGAAACCGTGTGTGTACCTGGATGCTTGATATGGAGGATGCCGTCCCTCACCAGCGAGCCCAGGACTACTCTAACTGCTGCACTGATCCCCGGATTAGCCGGCAGGAACTGAGGCATTTCCCTCCCAGATCTGTCCCACCTCAGCTGGTAGCTGTGGTTACAGGAGAGAAATTCTCTGGAATTAATGTCTCCTGAGTTACCCTCGCACGATGCACACGAAAATACAGTTTCTCTGATTCTTCATTTTTTCCTCTGCCTTTTCCACCCTGAAGAAAACAGTAAAATACTACATGGCACAGTGGGGTATGAGCATCCAGGACAAGCTTGGTGCCCAACAACGAGCAGAAGCCCCTCTTAACATCACGGTTCCCACCCGTTTCTGCAACGGGTTATAGGGTCAGCCCCTTCCAGGCAGAAGCAGTGCCCCCGGCTGAAGGCGCACACATGAGAGGATTTGTGATGACACTGATTATATATCTGATTTGGAACAAATTAACAGAAGCTATTTGTGCTGATAGATGGTGGCTTCTCCTCTCTAAGCCGATCACGCCACTGTGCTGTAGCCAAGGTTAAATGCCCTGGCAAAGTCTCGAGCCGACCTCGTGCCGCGCCCCGAGAGGTGGCTGGGAGAGGGGATCCCCCACCGGCAGCGAGGAGCGGTGACAACCTGAGCGAGGGGACACGGGGGGGGAGAGCAGGTCCTGGAGGTGAGGGCGGCCGGGGTGGCTGCTGTCACAGGGGCTGAGCCGGAGCCATGGGGTCAGGGGGAAACTTCCTGCCTTTGATCACTGCTGCTGATTAACTGCTGACATAAACGATGGGACGGGGTTGAGCAAGGCACAAGTTTTACAAAACCATCTGTGTCGGGGAGGCTTCACAGAAAGACTATTTTTAGGCAAAAGAGCAGAGCCGGGTGGAAGGCAAGATGTTGTCCTTTCATTTTCACCCTTTCTGGAGGAGATGGCAAAATCCAGCTCAACGTAAAAGCTGTGGGATGCACTATCCGTGAGCTTTCCTAGATGAAAACTGTTGGTGCACGGAGCATTGCCCAGCAGAGCACGTGGACGAGCTGATGTGCGAAGGGGAGAGGCAGCTGGGAGGGATGGTGGAGGCCACGGGAGGGTTTGCAAAACTGGGGAATGGAGAGAGGGGGCTGCCAGAAGAGGTGAGGATAGGCAGACGTGTGCTGGGTTTGGGCAGGGGGCAAAGCATCAGACCCAAAGCAGAAGTGGAGAACATTTGCAGGAAAGAAAACAGCAGAGAGGCTTTCTCTGTAGGAGAAGGTTCTGGGGAAATGAGTTGCTGATGGGGTGGGAGAAACCACGCGGGGCTGGGGGAAAGGCCCAGTCTCCATGTGTGGGGTCTGATGAGCATGTCAGGGAGGAGGACGAGGCCCTGAGCTTTGACATGACCCGGCTTTGAGCAATAGGTTGGTCCAGGGACCTCCAGAGGTCCTTTCCCACAAAAATTATTGGGTTATTCAGACTCTTCCTCCCTCTCTTCTCATTCACAGGCGCAACCTGGTTGAGACTGTTACCAAACAGTACCTGAAGAAATGCACCTATCACAAAGTCACCGATTCCTTGTGCCCTGTGTTTGACCTGGGATACATAGTGAAGGAATCGGGTCAGAATTTTACCATGCTGGCTGTTAAGGTACTTAAATTTCAAATGTTTCTTGCTGACCTGAGGAGGGGGACACCGACAGAGCAATCAGTCCCAGGCTGTTGAGACATGAGGGATCTGTTTCCTCAAGGACTCGCAAGGCAGTGTCAGAATTCGCTCTTAAAGATTATGAATCTCCTTGGACATGGCCTAATATTTAAGCCTTTCTTGGAAACTGCCCTGTAAGATTGACAAGATTTGACCTGCTGGCAGTAAATCCAGGGTTCTGTTTGTTTTAATTTGTGCAGTGAATAACTAGAGCTGTGTGGCCAAATCCCACCCGATTGAGCTCGGAAACCTCAGCTGGACGGTCACTCCAGCTCGGCTGTCACTGCGCGATGCTAACGGCAGCCTCTTCACCCGGCTGAGAGATGCAGCCTTGCCCATCGCTTCCCAGGGTGGTATGCAAGAGTATCTGCCATTGCTGCACTGCAGAGCCTTAAGCTGACTTTGCCAGGCATTAAATAAAATCAGAGGCTTGCATATATTAAAGGTGCTAAAAGATGAGCTCAAGAGGGGCCGCTTCATTTCCTAGCAGGTGGCCACTTCTCTTAGAGGAGGTTTTCTTCTGATTTTCATGGGTTCACTTCACTATCCTCTATGACCATCTTAAATTGCCTTTGATTTTCCCTGTGATGTTAATGGTTTGATGGCAGGGTTAAGCCACAGGAAAGGCGAATCTCATGGGCAAAATCAGGTAAGGGAAGTCAAGAAACAAGTCCTGTTTCTCAGGACCATGCCTTGGGCATGCGGTGCTGATCTGGAACAAGAGAGCATGAATTTAGCTGTGTATCCAGCATTTAGAGCAGAAGCAAGCACGTCTGCATAGCTTGATGTATCGGGCACAAAGCCGAGGCTGCCCAGGGGGGTGAGGCAGTGGTGGAGTCCGGGTACCCTGGAGAGCCAGGACACCTCATAGCATCGAGAAAGGCCACATATGAGGAGGGAAAGCGTTTCTCCGTGCGGGCCAGGTCCAAGCAGGGGCAACCTTGTGACTCCCCTCTCGGCCGCAGGGCGGAGTGGTGGGCATCACCATAGACTGGAACTGCGACCTCGACTGGCCCGTCCGGTACTGCAAACCCATTTACCAGTTCCACGGCCTTTACAACGATGACAGTAACGTTTCACCGGGCTTCAACTTCAGGTAAGGAGACCCCTGTTAATTCTTCAGGCAGAATTCAGAGGTGACATCTTTCAGGATCCCACAGCACTCAAGGGACGGTGGAAGATCAGGGATTGTTCTCCAAAATACTCGCTACCTCTGCAGTGCCAGACAGCAGTACCCTCTTCAGCATGGCATGAGAAAAGTGATAACACATCCTCTGACCTCAAAATTACCCCGTTGCCATTCCCTGTACATCTCCTTCCCCTTGCAGACTCTGCCACTCAGCTGAGCTCTCGGGAAGCCCCTTCAAAGTCTGGAGATGGTGCAGGGCCATCTGATGTGTTCCCACACTTCAAAGCATGCAGCCACAGCGTGACACTTTGCCACAAGCTGCTGCTCTAACTGCTGCTCTGTGTGATGCTCCCACCAGTGCTGCACTAATACTGTCACACAGCACTTGGGGACATCAGGTATCAGCACAAGCAGGAGCTTTAACTCCAATTTTCAGGCAGGGAAACTGAGGCACAGAGGGGAGAGGTGCCAACAGCCCAGCTCCTTTTGGGGGGATTAAGGAGAGGGTCAGGAGCAGGTCCATGACAGCGCAGCCCCAGATCTTTGTCCTGCTCTGCAGCCCACCAAGACCTCGATGCTGTTGGGTTGCAGGGGGCTGTTAAGACACCCTGGCAGGTCATTAACGCTCACCATCCATCGGACAGATATGCCAAATACTACAAAGAAGACGGGATGGACAAGAGGACGCTCTACAAGGTGTTTGGGATCCGGTTCGACATTTTGGTGAATGGCAAGGTAAGGGTAGCCAGGCGCTGGGTTCACCCCCAGATCCCCGGGGTGGCAGTGCCATGTCCTCAGGAAGGTCTCGTGGGGCTGGGAAAACCAGTGCAAGTGTTTTCCTTGGGTGCNTTAAATGAAAAATACAGGAAGCAAAGTGATTTCAATTTATGTCAGCCTAAGACCAACCTACCATGTTTTTCTCTTTGACCAAGGAGCTTAAAACCAGCTCTTGCCCAGCTCCTCTTTCCCTCTGGGCTGTGGTTGTGGTTTGGGTTGCTGCGAGGCACTTCAGCTGAGCCCCACCTACAGCTATGGCACCCGTATTTTTATTTTTTTTTTTTCTTTTTCTTCCCTGGGCTGATTGTAACGTATCACCTATTTTCTCCAATTTTCTTCAGGCNAATTACCCCGTTGCCATTCCCTGTACATCTCCTTCCCCTTGCAGACTCTGCCACTCAGCTGAGCTCTCGGGAAGCCCCTTCAAAGTCTGGAGATGGTGCAGGGCCATCTGATGTGTTCCCACACTTCAAAGCATGCAGCCACAGCGTGACACTTTGCCACAAGCTGCTGCTCTAACTGCTGCTCTGTGTGATGCTCCCACCAGTGCTGCACTAATACTGTCACACAGCACTTGGGGACATCAGGTATCAGCACAAGCAGGAGCTTTAACTCCAATTTTCAGGCAGGGAAACTGAGGCACAGAGGGGAGAGGTGCCAACAGCCCAGCTCCTTTTGGGGGGATTAAGGAGAGGGTCAGGAGCAGGTCCATGACAGCGCAGCCCCAGATCTTTGTCCTGCTCTGCAGCCCACCAAGACCTCGATGCTGTTGGGTTGCAGGGGGCTGTTAAGACACCCTGGCAGGTCATTAACGCTCACCATCCATCGGACAGATATGCCAAATACTACAAAGAAGACGGGATGGACAAGAGGACGCTCTACAAGGTGTTTGGGATCCGGTTCGACATTTTGGTGAATGGCAAGGTAAGGGTAGCCAGGCGCTGGGTTCACCCCCAGATCCCCGGGGTGGCAGTGCCATGTCCTCAGGAAGGTCTCGTGGGGCTGGGAAAACCAGTGCAAGTGTTTTCCTTGGGTGCTGCCCCGCTCACAGCAGCCCTTGGGAAGTGCCGGGGAAGGGACCATAGAGGGGAAGCCCATTTCACAGGTCACATTTATCGGCTGCACTTCGGTCAGCAGTTTTGTCCAAAAACCATCATGATGGGCTGGGGGGGGACGACTGTGGAAAGTTAAAACCTTTTGCTGATATTTCCGAAAGTCGAACATTTGCATTTTTCTATTTTGTCCATTTCTTCCTACTGGGAGAGAAGGCTCCTTGTGCTCCCACTGGGAATATTTAAAGGGCATACTTCCCCCCCCCCNTTTCTTTTTCTTCCCTGGGCTGATTGTAACGTATCACCTATTTTCTCCAATTTTCTTCAGGCAGGCAAGTTTGACATCATCCCGACCATGACCACAATTGGCTCTGGAATTGGTATTTTTGGAGTGGTAAGTTCAGATATTTCCAGCTTCTATATGGAGACTCTCAAATTATTCTCCTTGCCCGTGGCATCCGTGGGGAAGTGTCCCTGAGCTGCAGGGAAATACTGGTTCCCACTCAGGCAACAGGGGATGGGGGAAAGGGGGAAAGGAGGTGCTCTCCTGCCTCGCTAGCTCAGGAAAATAGATTCCTGCCGGCCACTGGCTGATGTGGATTCTGCTAGTGAGAGCTGCTGCCCTGCCGAGCGAGGGGAAGGCAGGCCCTCCGTGGCAGGGCCGTGTCTTGGTATCTTAGTTTCAAGTTAAAGCTGGTGTTGAGGGGGTGTTGGAGGTGATGGGCAGTATTTAATGCACGACAAAAAAGAGCATCCTATTTGGTTATGGTCATTAAAGACCTCAGCGTGACCTGAAGGGTGTTGTGCTCTGCATATGCCTAAAGTGGAAACAATTTCTGTTGACTTTAATTGCCCGTTATTGAACCCAGAACATGCTACTTCTGACATAAATGGACATTCATGGGCTGTATGCTCTTTAGCAGCTGCCACGTTGTGGGTTGAAGTAGAAGTGGCCCTAATTTGCAGGGCAAAGTGGAACAAGCTGGAAGCACAAGGTGGGACAGGTGAGCTGGGAGGGCAGCCCTAACCCTAACTGCGCTTTCATTTAAGGCTTCTGTCCTCTGCGACCTGCTCCTGCTGCATTTTCTCCAAGGACGGGACTACTACAAGCAAAAGAAATTCAAATATGCTGAACCGGAGCCTGTAAGCAATAGCATGTCCCTCCCTTGCGGGGGTGTGAGTGTGGATGTGTGCGTGGGTGATGATGCTGTAACACAAACAACATTTATATTGAGGAGCAACCAGGCGCCTTCCTGAGCTACTGGGAGATCTGAGCCCTTGAGACTGTCAGAGACTGGCACCCAAGAATCTCCCCTCCTAAATAACAGAGATCTTCCGTGTGACTTGCCGTTAATAGCTTTATTCCCTCCCTTTATCCCCAGATATTCCAATATCTGGTAACACTCGCATTGCTTTAAGGGAAGCAGGGGCAGACCAGTGCTCTAGCAAACTGGAAAATATCCCCTTTTCTGCTTTCTGAGAACATCTCTGTGACCGTGGGATGTTTCGTGGCCTTTCCTAGGACAGGAAAACAGCTCCCCTCAAATTAGTCTGAAAATACGTGTATACATTGAGGGTTAGAAATCGCTGTTCAACCACATTTTTCCCTGGCATTGGAAAGGCGCAGGGCTGTAAAAGAATCATTGGCTTCTCTCTTTTAACCCCCAGTCGAAGTCACATAAGAAGGAAAAGGAGCTGGACAACACGCAGTGAGAGGTGAGTGGTGTTTCCCCAGCGTACAGCTGGCAGGGGCGAGGGCTCTGGGTCTCGGGGCTATCCCAAGGTCCCCGGGAAGGCAGCAGGTCTCCGAGGAAGCCTGGAGGAGATCTGAGCTGTGGGCTGGGATGTCTAACCTGGGCTCAGTGCTTCCCAGGGCAGGCAGATGTGCGGGGGCTGCACTGGGTGCAGGATGTGGGACTGACATCGCATCTCCGATGGCAGCATTGCTTGAAGAGGGGCAGTGGGGGGGGAAGACACCAGAAATCACTGTGCGCATCTCTCTCTTGGCAGAATTCACACTGACTGACAAACCTGCACCCTCTTCCTCCTTCTCCTCCTCCTCTCCTAAAACACCACCGCCATCCCCTGTCACCAGCCTACACCAGCCCCAAGGCCAGCAGGAGCAGTGTCCGGCTCATGGCAACGTGGCTCCCTGCAGCCAGGGCAGGGTCCGGCCGGCCCGGTGCCCTGCCTCTGGTGGGACACGCTGCAATACTGCGGGTGGGTTAAACTAAGGGACCCTGCTGTGGGGCGCTGGGGGCTGCAGGGCTCCCGCTGCACTCTGCTTGGTGTGCCGGGGCCGTGCCGGGGCATCCCAAACCCTGGGGAGAGCATTGCCGCCTCTCCTTCCCCAGCAGTACCCTTGGCCAGCGCCAAACTGAGGAGAGGAGGAGGGAAGGAGAGCTGGCAAGAACCATGCCCAGCCCCTCAGCATGGGAGAAAAATGGCTATTTTGTAAGGATGTATTTTATTAAAAAAAATAAACCTCTAGTTTTTCTACTACATCCCTATGCGGTGCCCGTGCTTGCCCTGGGACACAGGGTATGCGGTGTTTTTCGGCACTTGGAGGGGGTGGGGATGTGTGTTTGTACATGCAAAGTAATCCTGTGAATGGGGCTGGAGCATGGGGCCTCTGCCGTGGGCTCAGTGCAGGCTCCCCCGGGCTCTCCTCCCTGAGCAGGGCCCCTGGATCTCCGGCCACGAGCAGGGGTTGTTATCGGGGTTGTCACTTGGGTTTCCTCCTCAGACAGGCTGGCTGGCGCCGTGCCGGCCATCAAGAACAGCTTCCCGGTGCCAGCTCTGCCTCCTGCTGCCCGCGCCGGTCGGGAGTAGCCGGTCAGAATCAACCTTCTCGGCAGTAGCCTGACAAACCAGCTCTTTGCGCCCAGGAACTAAACCTCCCTTCTCTGCTAGAAGATTTGCACAACTCGTCATGTGTGGTTGGAAATCACGGACTGCGCCCAAGCCCCACGTCGCTGCGAGCAGCCCCTGCCCTGTGCCGCTGGCTCCATGCGGTTCTCCAGGATGCATTAGCATGGACTTTTGGCACAGTCTCTCCCTGAACATTGTTTTGCAACCCCTGGAGGTAATTTTGCCTTGGTCACTCCCAAAGTGGATCCCAGCTGCTCTGGGGAAGTCAGTAAAGATGCCACAGGGATTGCTCTGGCTGTGGCTGTGAGGGTGGGGAGGGCAGTGGAGGGCGTAAGCCTGCAGCATGGACAGACCACACTGGACTTGCAGGGACACAGAGGCATGTGCCACAGACAGTTGCAGGTGATACTTGGTCATAAGCTCAACAAACATTTCAAGCCAATCTCCCTGTGGGGAGATTATTTGCTCTCAGAAGGATGCCTCAGCTTTCGCAGGCAGCGGGGGGCGTTTTAAGATTATCCATTTGGTAGCTTTTTCACCCTTTCTCATGATCATAGAATGGTTTGGGTTGGAAGGGACCTTAAAGCGCACCCAGTCCCACCCCCTGCCCTGGGCAGGGACACCTCCCACCAGCCCAGGTTGCTCCAAGCCCCGGCCAACCTGGCCTTGANGCCTGTCCTCCCAGCAGAGGGGCTCCAGCCCTCCCAGCATCTCTGTGGCCTCCTCTGGCCCCGCTCCAACAGCTCCGTGTCCTTCTGCTGTTGGTGCCCCAGCGCTGGAGGCAGCACTGCAGGGGGGTCTCACAGAGCGGAGCAGAGGGGCAGAATCCCCCCCTCGCCCTGCTGGGGATGCAGTCCAGGATGCAGTTGGCTTTCTGGGCTGCAAGTGCACGTTGCAGGCTCATGTTGAGCTTCTCATCAAACAAAAGCCACAGGTCCTTCTCCTCAGGGCTGTTCTCAATCCATTCTCTGCCCAGCCTGGATTTATGCTGGGGAGCGCCCTGACCCAACGCTGGCCTGTGCAAGAGAGGTGCCGGGTGCTTATATTGAAGATGAGGGTGAGGGAAAGCTCCCCGGTCTCTGGAGGAGTTGGTGCCGCAGCGGGGGCTGAGGGCGTGGGGCTGGTGGCATCCGCAGGCAGCCCGTGCTCTCCTCCAGCGAGGGAAGCCCCGCCGCGCTGCAGCTCTCCACCGGCTGCAACCAGCAGAGGGGACTGGCAGACCATTTCACACAGACACGCCTGGGGAAAATTCCGTTCCCAAGGATCAGAGGCAGCGAAGGAGAGCGTCCAGGTAACCTTTCGCACCCAGTTAAAGCAGGTCAATCTCCAGTCCTAACTTAAAATAACCGGCGCGAGGCTGCAAGTGGAGCAGGATGTTGTTTCTGACTGCTTAATCTTTCAAGCTGTTTGTAATGCAAAGCCCCTATTCTTTCCTAGGAAGTATTAAAAGGCAGAATAGGAAATTAGGAAAAATTGTACTTGTAAATGATCCCCTGTGGCTGCTATTCAAAACCTCTGAGCTGGGATCCCTAAAAGTCCCAAGACTGCCTTTAAAATCATGGGAGGGTTTATTTTCATCTCCTTGCTTGTTTTTTTTTTTTAAATGCACACTCTTTGGGAATCCTTTTCTTTGCTTTTCATTCACCAAACATTCCTGAAACCAGCAGAATGAGATATTGTGATTTGAATACTTTCGACAAAACAAGCTCCTCCCCTAAGCCAGGGGCCCGTGGCTTTCAGGTGGGTGCCATGCAGAGTGATAGCGTTCTGGAGAAAACTGAGCAAGTGTCTGATTTTAACATACACTTGTCCCCTCTGGGGTATGAAAAGGCCCATGGCAATGGTTTCGGTCCCTCCTTTTGCCAGAAGGGTGGGAGCTGGTGCTCAGGGGCGGGAGAGCAAGGAGGACAGGCTCAGCCCCATGGGCCTTCGTTGGCACAGATGCTCTGTTGAAGCCCCTTCTCCCGCTGCCTTCCAGTTTGCGAAGAATTCATGCAAAATTACTGAATGCAGGATAGTACACAACAGCTAAAAGTCTGCGCGTCTGAAGTGCTGAAAAATGAAAATAATGACAGGTTTAAGATTTGCCCTGAGAAAGGCTGCACCTTGCAGTGTCCTGGTGTTGCTGCTGAGCGTGTTCCATGGAGGTCTTTCAGTGGGGAGGTGTGGGTGACCAGCAGGATCGTCCTCCTCTCAGTTTGACCTGGCCTTGCTCTTAGGGTCAGGGAAGGATTCCCTGCACTTGGCATCTGTCACGGCCAGAAAGCGACTGTATTTAAAGCTGTAAAAATGCGGCCAGTGGATCCCGCTGCTCTCTGACCTCTGAGCAGTGAGCCAAGGCGTCACGAAACCCAAAGGGATTTGGTCATCGTGCGAAGACCCTTTCGATGACAGTTTGCTGTGTTGCTTCCTGTTTATGCTTTGGCACTTGAGGGTTGGGTTGTTTGGGTTTTTGAAAACCCCTTGTTTAATTGTGTTTTGCTTTTTACACAGTTATTTAATTAATAGTAAAATACCAATAGGAAAGGAACCTTCAGCAAATCAAACACTGCCTCCAGTCCTTTCAGCCAGAAAAAACACAAGAAGATATATTCTTAAATTAATCCCTAATCATTACAACCAGCACTAACGCCCTTGTATGCGATGCTGTCAGTAGAGTGCTCTGAGGGTCTAACAGAGGACCCTTGCGCCGATCATGGGTGTTAGATGAAGAGAGCGAGCCGTGAGTGCAGTGTTCCTATTCCCATTTTACAGAAAGGGAAACCGAGACACAAGCAAATAATTTCTGAACGTGTCTGCAAACGTGGTGAGCAGATTCTGCCTCTGACCAGTTACTATTATCTGTGAAGGTTACCAGATTGGACCTGGTACAAATATATCTTTTTCATCCCTTCAGGCGTGGTTACTCTGAAAGAAATCAAGTGGCAGAGATACTCCGGAAGAGCAATTGCAGAAAAACTTATTTGGCAATAATTATGCTGGTTAGCGATGCTGCAGAGATGAGGAATGATATTTCAACCTCTGCAGAGCTGGCAACATTTAATCATTATGTTTGCGCACAATTCCCAGCACAAGGAGGCCCTGATTTCCACCTGGTGCTTCCACACACTGTAACGATGCAAATTAAAAATGAATAACACGAAAGAAAGAGATAGCTCCTTCCCTGTGCGATCTCTCCTATCTCTAAGCCCACTCATTCTTTCTCTGGCACAGCAGACTCCCTTTTATTTTTAACCCAGTCCTCCACTTCGGACGTTTTTGGATTTTTCCCTGAAAAAGCACCTGCCTTTCTGGTTACACTAATTCCCTTCCTCTTTTGATGTGGGAGCATGTTTTCAGTTGGATAAATCCTCTGGCTGACACACGACGAAGGATAACAAGAACCTTTATGTCCTCCCAGCTCTAAATTACAATTTTATTTCCTTCTGGCCCAAAGATGTGCATTCTTGGGCCAGATTGTGCTGGGTGGCAAAAGGACCCTCTCTGCCGTCACAGCCTCAGCCTGCAGCCACACTCCCGGTGACAGTACAGTTGTTACAGCTCATTTTTGCTCCTGCCAGCGCTGTATTAATTACACCACGGTATTTTCTTTTGCTTTCTTTGGTGAAGCGCTCTCTCCTCCCGTTATCTATTTCTAATTGCTTTATTGCCTTATTTTAGAAAGCGCGAAAGTCAAAAGTGTCCAAACAGATTCTGAATATAGCAACGGCGCAGGCAGCCCGTGGGGCTCTTTTGCAGAGGTGAACCAGGATCGTTCCAGTTAACAGAGCTCTGCCTCCTGGTACCAAGCACGGATCCTGCTCAGCTTTATGGCACCACAGAGAGATTTGGCCAAAGCTTTCTTAAAAGAAATGATGGCTTCAGCTCTTTTTTTTTATCAAAACATACTTGTGAAACGCCTGGGGAAATGTAAAGGCTCCCTCTCATGACTGTAACTCAAGGACAGGTTAAATAAACACCCTCGCCAGCCCTCGCACCCAGAAAACACATCAGAACAGTGTTACCAAACAACTAACCCCAATCATTACCGAACAGAAATACCAAAGTCTTATTTTAACATTGTTATAGCATTGTTTTAATGTAGTCTAAGCATCAGAGAGACGTTATTTGGGACTCTCTGCACTGGTCGTTGCTGCTTTGCAGTGTAGTCATCTGTGTGTTACGAAAAGGGAAACTGAGGCACACAATTTTTTTTGTTTGTTTTGTTTTCTGGAAGAAATAGCTAATGACTGAGACTAGTTAACCAGGTTATTTCATTAGGTCAAGTGCTATCAGTCTTTGCCAGAGGTTATCGTTTCAAACCCTGATGATGGTGCTAAAGCTGTGCTTCAAATGCCACTTTCAAACTGCCTGATGCTAAAGGAGACAGGTCTTTAGGGGACAGTCCTCAGAACTTTCCACACAGTCAGCAGCTTGTAGGCGTCTCAAAGCCAAACATGAATCAGCCCAAATGACTCCCGAAACCCTTGAAAACACTTCTCAGCAGTAGTTATGGCAAGAGGAGCAGGAGGCTGAAAGTTTTACTCGTTGCTCAGGACAAGCTGAGTTGTCCCTATATGAGTAACTGTCCCTATGAGCAAATGTCCCTATATGCTCGACTGAACCGAAAGCCCCTGTGAAACAGGTCAATGTTTTGTCTTATACGTGTAGTGGTCTTTCAGAGCGTCTCTTGCGCCCTGGAGCCACAGGAGCACAGCCTCTCCACAGGCACAACCACATTCCTGGGTCCTGGGCACTTACACCTGGGCATCCGGGAAGGAGGTCGCTGGGGCTTTCACTGGCCAGGGATGGGAGGAGGCTTCGTGTTTCCTCATGGGCATGTCTTACTTCTCCTGAGTCCACCATGGCCAACAAACAAGACAGCCCAGGAGCTCAAGCTGGTGGCTGTCTTGAGATACCTATTCGGTGAGTGCAGGTGAGCAGTCTTGAGATGATATCTAATCAGTGATCATTAGGTAATATCCAGAGCTGCCGGAAGAAGGCAACAGCTTTGGAAGCATGAACTGGAGGTAATGAGGCTCTCTGCCGTCCTGTTGCAAGGCACCAGGGAACTGCTAGAGAGACACCAGCCAAATCCCGGCTCCTAAATGCCCTGGTTTTTACCCAAATGAAGATCGACTGCCTTGAGAAGAGATTGAACATGGGCTGGAAGGGAGAGGTCCCAGAAAACCTGGGCAGTGTGAGATGCTGGAAACCTTTTGTTCCAGGCTTTGCTGTTGAAAAAAAAACAAACCTAGCATCTTCTTGCCTTCTTACTTCTGTCAGAAAGGCTTTCTGCATGGAAAAAGAATTTCTAACTGCTGGTGGTTAATCCAAGGGTGGAGAAACGCTCTCCCAACCGTCCTCCTTCAGAAACCAGGGGCCCTCAATGCATCATGTATTTTTGTTTTCGTTTTTTTTTTTTTGCTCTGGCTGCCGCAGGAAGGAATTGTGTATACCTGAAGTGCAAAACTGGACCAAATAATAGTATTGAAAGACCTGAAACCACGGAAACGCTGTCAGAACTATGAATAAAATAGGTTGAAAGGGACTAACTGACAAATTGCCAATAGTACAAACTAGAAAACACATTTGTTGGCCACTCTGAAACACAGCAGGCTCTGCCACCCTCCCGCTGGTTCACGTCACTCTGCTGTTCACCTCCTCTGCCCCAGTGTTGCCTGTTCATGAAGGATCTTCTCCGCTGGATTCTCTCTCTGATGAGCTGAAAGAACAATCCTTTCTAGCTTTCTAACAGGGATCATTTTGCTGAATGTAACAATTCTTTAATAGTCAAGTTTAGAACCACGCAAGTGCCGGATTTTTAGCTTGCTGGTTAAATTAAAAAACAGCCTTTTTTTTGTTTTCTTCCTTGCAAAATAAATAAGGGGAGACAGAGTATGCTGTGGCCATATAATTGGATCCATTATTTGATTAGCCAATTTAAAGAGTAACAGTAGGCAAATAAGGTCTCAAATGTTTCAAGCAAAATTCAAAACATTTCAGTTCAAAATAATTTTGACTGAAAACTGGAAAACAGAACTGACAAATATTTTAGGTGAAAGTCAAAGGGCCTTAGCCCTGGATAAACCTGTTCATCCTTAGAGAGCTGCTCAGCTGCATATGACCAAGCAGGGTGACAAAGCACATTTCTGCAGGAAACATTAAGACTTAGATTCACATGGTAAATTACAGTTGAGTATGTCTGACTAGAAGACATATACCCACAGAATGAGTAAGTGAAAAAGTTCATGGTGTTTACAGGGCTTACAAGATGACTTTGCCGTTTTAATGATTGGTGTCTCTTAATTACACTTCGATACCTCTCTTGAGCAAGGTTTTTTGGTATGGGAAACAAAGTTGGCAGTAAACCACAAGCTGCAGTAATATGTTGAGTTGTTTTGAGATATGAAACCCATGGTAAGAAATTAATTTGTTTCCAAAGCAGAGGATTATTTGAGACCTACTGGAAGTAGGCACAGCCATTTCTATCCGCTTGTTGTCACAGCGGGAGGGAGCAGCAGTCAGCAGTGGGTTGAGTCAGGAGGTGGATTTAATCCAACTCTTGCTCTCTGGCTAAAGCCAAGATCCCCCTGTGGGGACCCTGACCGCGAGCGGGGTCACAGCATACCACTTGTCACAAAACCAACATCCTCACAAATCCCACAGGAAACACCCTTCACAGCTGAGTGTGGGGCTGCAGTGGGAACCCCCCGACCCAGGGTCACGGTCAACCATGAGCCAAGTAGATAAAAGACAGCGGGGGAAAAATAAAAGCCAAAACAAGAGTCATGAAACATTGAGGGCATTTGCTTGTAGGAATTCCTTGAGTGATGGCAGTGGAATTAGTTGATGTGCAGCGGCATTTCTCCCCATTGCGGTACAAGTTCAGAAAATGCTTGTGCATATGATCAATGTTGTCTTACTAATCTTAGAATCACAGAATGGTGGGGGTTGGAAGGGACTTTTGGAGATCATCTCATCCAACGCCCCGCCAGAGCAGGGTCACCCAGAGCAGGCTGGACAGGAACGTGTCCAGGTGGGTTTTGAGTATTGCCAGAAAAGGAGACTCCGCAGCCTCTCTGGGCAGCCTGTCCTAGGGCTCTGACACCCTGAAAGTAAAGAAGTTTTTCCTCATGTTGAGACAGAATTTCCTGTGTTCCAGCTTGTGCACATTGCCCCTTGTCCCATCACTGGGCACCACTGAAAAGAGTCTGGCCCCATCCTCTTGATGCCCGCCCTTTAGATATCTATAAGCATTGATGAGATCCCCTCTCAGTCTTGTCTTCTCCAGGCTAAACAGACCCAGGGCTCTCAGCCTTTCTGCATGAGAGGTGCTCCAGTCCCTCGATCACCCTTGTAGCCCTCTGCTGGAGTCACCTCAGCAGTTCCCTGTCCTTCTTAAACTGGGGGGCCCAGAACTGGACACAGCACTCCAGATGTGGCCTCACCAGGGCAGAGCAGAGGGGGAGGATGACCTCCCTCGACTTGCTGGCCATGCTCTTTTTAATGCACCTTGGAGAACAAGGCTCCCTGCCCTGGGAGGTGTGCTCTCACCATCACCTCCTTGGATCCAGGGGAAAACATGGGCACCAGGAAAACCCCCTGCACCCACAGCCTGACTGCCCATCACCCAGGGAGCAGCCTGTTCCCGCACCATCAAGGTGTCTGTCCCCGCACGGTGTCCCTCACACCCCATCCCTCAGCCTGGAACAGCCCAGCGGACCCTCTGCTCCCTGGAAGCACCACTTTGCCTGGTTATATTGGCAAAAATCCCCGTGTTTTTACCCAAGAGCCTGCCCCCCGCCCAGGTGTGTTTCTGGTTGGACACTGCACGGCCACACGCTGTTAAAGGAGAAGCCTGAGCATTCACACACCAGTCATGGTGTCGCACACACACACTCTCAGGTGCGCTTCCTCCTTCTTCAGGCTTGACCCTCGGTTTAGTACAGCAAGAGTCTCAGGTGTTGGATTTTATAAAATAATTCATTTAATTGAAAGGTACGTCAGCAAGAAGAGCCCAGGCTGGGTGCCTCCAGAAAGAGGGATCCTGAACAAAGAAATCCCTGGGCAATGATACCTCTGTGATCCACACACCCGCCCCTCACACGCTGGCCACACGTCTTTGAGTCCAATGGTGAATTTTTGTCAGGGGTCTTCTAACATCTAAATGTATTCTTTTTTCTGTGTCCAGGCAGGCAGGCTCTTACCGTGTTGTTTTGCAGTTTCAGCCAAGGGTTGGAGCCTCTCTATCTTTCGCTCTACACTCCTTGTGCACCTGCGCTCGCTGGTAGAACGTGGAAAACCGAAGAGTCCCAGATTTGGGAAAAACACTACAAAAAAATTCAGTGTGATATACTAAAAAACTAAACAGCACTGTACCAGCTGCTAGGAAATTTACGAGGAAAAATAACTCCATTGCGGCCTAAAGGCTTCAGCAAATCTAGCCCCTCACACTAAGTAAAGCTGGGCAAACAGGACAAATCACACCGGATTACAGCCCCGAGTAATCCATTTTAATTAAAAGTTACTTATTTACGCTAAACGACTAATAGCCCTCAATGAACGCCCGGAAAAGGGGTGTTTTCCCCTCAAACCCTCTGGGCCACCCCCGCCTAGGCCGGGTCGCCCGCCTTCAGCCCTGCCCGGGGAGGTGGCGGCTCCTCCCCGATTTGGGGCAGGTGCAGCGCGGAGGGGGTCTGCTCCGCGAGCAGCGTCCCGTCGGCTGCGGAGGGGCTATGGCGGGTGGGATCCCGGCTTCGGAGGTGTGCACCGCGTCAGGGCTCTTCCAGGCCAGCGTGCTCGGGCAGCTGCCTCATCTCCCGGGCTGCGGGAGCCGCGCTCCGCCGCCGCAGCGGGGCTGGGGATGCGCCGGGCGGCTGCAGCTCCAGAGCTGTTCCTTTTACCAAACCCAAAAATAAATGGGGGGAAAAAAAAATCCTTCTGAAAATAGGGATTTTGAGCGGTTTACCATCACACCAGTCATCTCTCTCCCGTTTCTCGAGGGAGAGAGGGGGCAAGGTAAGAAGTGTGGTGAGCTCCGTATTTGTTACTGCTTCCTAATCCTCCTTGCTGCCCTTGGGGATCAACCTGAGCTCCTCAGAGTTTGGATTTTTGCTGGGGTCAGTACTTTGGTCTGAGCTGTCCTGCCCTGGCAGTGTCTCAGAGCACACACCTTGCAGCTAGGCTGGCGTGAAGAGGGGCTTATCTTCCTCTCGCTGCTTACTTTGGCTCTGAGGGAGAATAAACCACAGCTCTCAAAGGCCTGTATGCTGTGAACAAGGAAAACTGCTGATCCTGCAGGGATATCACTTTCTTCAGCTGCTCTGATGAAGCTAAAATTACCATTCTGTTGTAGTTGTAACAAATTACCATTCTGTTGTAACTTAATGGAAGAGGCTTTGTTTAATTGGGAACTGTTGCTTTTCTATTTACAGTAGTCTATAGTTCCCAAGTTAAGCTTACAGTGCCACTTCCCCTAATGTGTTAACTTCTTCCCTGTGAGGCATCTCTGGCAGCTTCAGTTTGTTCTGGTGTTTGACATGGGATGGCTTTGAAGTGTTGCTTTTGAAACTGGATAAGGCAAGCGGCGAGCCGTTATCTCAGTTGCTTGAAGAGAAAAACCAAAGCCAGCGTGCTGGGGCCATGCTCCAACATGTCCCTGTGCATGGCACAGCTCGCTGTGCTGCACCCCATGCTTGGGCTGTGGTGTGTGGTATGAATCGGATTAGTCTCCAGGCATAGCAAAAAATTGCTTTCGCGGGCTTGCTCCCTTGGCTTTTGCCTGGAGAAGGCCAGATCTTAGCAACCAGGAGCGTAAGCACCAGCCTCTTATCATTCCAGCAAGGAGTTCAGGCATGTTATTGTTCGATATGGTAGGAAGGCTGGGTTTTAAAAAGTCACAGTAGGTGCTGGGCCACAGGATCCTGATAGTTTTTCTTTTCTGAGGCAAGCTGTGTTCACTGGCATGAAGTGCCTTCAATCTAGAACTGTCTCTAGCTTATTTCTTCTTGCTTTTGGGTTATGTCTTATGGGTTGGAGCTGGCATGCTTGGAGTGGGGTACGTGTGGGTGGATATGCTCCCAGGACAACTCCTGGGTCAGAGACACTGGGCAGAGCTGCTCATCCAGCCCGAGCTGCAAGGGGACCTCCTCTGTCCTGGCATTGCCCCAGACAGTGGTGAGGTGCCCCGATGGCTTTACACAGCCTGTTGGTGCTTTACTTCTGCCATGGGCTTCAGAGCCTGTGCGGCTGGCAGCACAGATGCCCTGTGCTCCTTAATTAGGGTGTTCATTAAGCTCTGTGAATGTCTCTGCCTGATACAATTAATTGTCCTTGCACTAACCAGACTTTCAAGGCCCAGCTTTCTTTTGCTGGGAAGGCGTTGTGGGATTTCTCTTCCCTTATGGGCTTTTGTAGGGTGGCTACAGTGGGAATCTCATCAGCCTGTGGCAGAGGAGATATTTGGAAGGACAGCTCAGCAGTGTTCTGTTTGCTGGAGGAAAAAGCACTGTTTAGGCAGTGGTCACCACAAGAGCTTATGTGGTTTAGACCTTGGCTGGCTTTGAAGAGGTGGCACTATGCTGAACGTGTCACTCTGTACTTCAGCCAAGGGTCTGCTTGCTGGAGTACAGCATCTCTTCTTGATGGTGTTTGTTCCCTGAAGTTAATGAAGGGTGTATTAACCCAGTGATTCGTGCCAGCCTCTCTTGAGCTGTGTAAAGAACAGTCCTGTCTGAAAGCCAAGTCTTCTGTGAAGTGTCAGTGCTGACCTTAGAAGAGCCTTTATAGGGTTATTGCTAACCTGGAGCAGGGGAAGGAGAAACCTCTTTTCTAAGAGGCTTCAGGGAAAGGCTGAGGGTGCTGGATGGCTTCTGTGGACTATTAGCAGGGTGATTTGGGTCTCCAGAGGACCTATCTTCCAGGCTGAGGGGGCAGAAAGGATAGATCTGGTGCAAATCAGGGCATGCCAAGCTAGTGGAGGGAAAGGGATGTGTGTTGGTGGGGAGCTCAGTGTGATGATTTTGTCTGTGCTGGAGTTGTGAAAGGCAGTTTGTTTGATAACATCTGAAATCAATATGTGCAATTACTCTGCCTTGGGAAGATGCCTGGAGTGAGCATACCCATTACTGCCCTAAAAGTGCAGGTTGTGTGTGGATGAGCCTGTTCAGCAGCTCAAAGCACTGACAAACACTGGGTGTAGGGGGAGGCAGACTCTGCTTATGTGGGAGATCACACTTGGCTCCAGGGCTCTGTGTGGATGCTGAGCATGCACTGTTAGGCAGTGTAAGCAGGCAAAAGGTGAGAGGGGAAAATGGTGTGTGTGAGGCCATCAGCAGAGCCCAACTTTGGGCAGCACCGGGCTGTAGTAGGAGCTCTCCTGACATCTGAGTGTGAAGGAGGGTGGGCAAACATTTCTTCTGGGTGGGTTTTGATGTCCCTCTAACTTGGGGTGGGGAGAGACTTCTTCCTGCACAGCCTCTGGCAGATGCTGCTACTCAAACCTGTCACTGCTGCTGAAGTTTGGCAATCGGTGATGGCGGGGAAGCTGAGCCTGTCCCTCTGCTGAGCACCAGTGAGGAGGCCAAAAGTGAGGCCTGAACTGCCAGTGTCAAAGCCAAGTATAGAGTTGGTATGAGACAAAATGTTACTGGCTTGTGCCTTGAAAGCTAGGAAAGCAGACACATCTGGGGAAAACTAGCTATTTAGTAACCCTTATCAAAATTCTTCCTCTTAGGTCTTTCTCCTCATGGTTTCAAATGCCTCTTCTCCTCTGATCTTCAGTCCTTTATTTTTTTTTTGGTACAGGATGTCACTTTGAGAAGGAAGCATCTAATGTATAGGGAGGTGACACATACATCAGAAAATATGTGGTTGAAGAAATGAATGTGGGTAGCTGGCTGTGAAAGCGGTGAGGATAATTGAAGTGTACAGAACAATTGTTGACATAATGCACTCCTCATGACAGATCTGAAGGTTAGTTAGTGATGTTTATGATAGATAAAGAATTGGGTACGGTGGAGATATGAATTATATCAAATAATGCCATATAGTCAAGCGTGGTCTTTTAATTAAGACAGTGGTTAAGTTTAGCATGGTTGGAGAAAAATGTCTGAAATCTTCTAAAAGAGAAGCAATCCTGATAATTGATAAGTCAGGGTAGGATACTAATCTGAGAGATAATGGTGGGAAGAAGCTGCAGTGACTTCATGGGTGTGTGGGAAGGTGGCCGCTGACTTGTGGTGGCGGGTGAGGTGTAAGTATACATGCATGTTTCCAGCTCTTCAGAAACTCAGCTGTTTCTCAGGCTTGTACAGTTAGCCACAGGTGGTGCCTTTAAGGATAGAGTCCTTCATCACAGAAACGCATGCTCAGCTAGGGACTTCTGCACCAGACCAGGAGGATGCAGATTCTTCTGGAGGATGTTGCAGAATTGTCAAATGGTGCTGCTCAGGCCCTGGGTGGCACTGTCAGACCTGTACCAGCAAGTACTGGCTGCCCTATCAATGGGTGCCCTTGGTCTTGGCCTGGCTGAGAAGTGGCACCTGGTGACAGGTGCAAGGGAGAAGGGATGAAACCAGAGATGTGTTGGAGCAGGGAGATATCTTGTGGTCTCCTAGGAAAGGCTTGTGCCTTACTTCAAGGGTTGCTATGAATTAGCAAGTGTAGCATCTTCCCCCCAGCCCCCCCCAAATCAAACATCAGGGCTATTAAAAAATCCATCTGGAAATCTGACTCAACCTTTCCTATTTTCCTAGTTTCCGGCTACTGTGTTGCTTTCCAGTCTATTTTTTCCCTGTACCCTATACAAATACAGTCATTTTATGAATTCATCATTAGTGATGGGGTGCAGTCAAGCACTGTGTAACTTAAAGTTCGAACTTGCTTAAGAATTTGCAGTCTGGATGTGTTGGTCACTTTTCCTACTGGGTTAAGTCTTCAGAAACGTTTTCCTGTTTCATTGCAGTCTTCAGTTTTATTTTTGGCATAAGTGATATGGATAGAAACAGAGGGAGAAGCATAAATATTTGTCATAAATGTCAAGTACATGACATTGGAGAGGGTTTTTTTATTGCTTTCATGTGCTGGTGTCCCTGGATGGGGAAGTTCTCCTGGAAGGTCAAAACCTTTTGAGAACACAGCTTCTCAGTGGGCTGAGGCTTGCAGCTGAAAGGGAGGGCTGTCCCATGGCAGCTGGAAGCTTCTTATCCAAGAAACCTGCTGGTTTAGGGAGTGAACCTGGATGAAAATCAACCATTTTATTTTATTTCTTGATGGCACCCAGCACATGAGCTGAGTCATGCCATGTGGATAAAGGTGTGGTTTGCTGAGGTCTTGTTTCTTTTGGGTTGCTGCCCTGGGCAGGCATTATTTTAGGGTGAGTACCTCTGAAATAGCTGTAGCTCTTTTTCCAGAAGCCATGTGGGATTAATTTAGCCTGTTTGTCTCTGGGGTGGTTTCAGTGTTTCTGCAGATTAGTGGCTGTGTTTGTGGAAGGCTATGAAATGTTGTCATTAATTCTTCGGTATTGTTCAGAGAGTTTATGGTGGAGTTGTTAACTAGTTAACAGTAACTGCTCTAATTTTTCTGGTGTTACTGTAAACAGTGTGGCTGTAATGTGCCACTGTCTGCTGGAGCAGCACTTGAGTATGTGTCTTTCAGAGATATAGGCATCCTCCTGCTTTCTCCTGTTCCCATGCTGTACTCTCTGTAGAGGAGCCATGTGCATGTCTTAGACAAGCAGGAAGGCCATGGAAGACCAGCCTTACTTTCTGCTGATACTGGTGCTGAGTGGCAACTGCTCTTCTTAGCTTGGTGGAGACAAACTCATTGCCTTACTTTTTTTGGTACCTTCTGCAGTCTCTGTCTCCAGTAGTTTCCACTTGCTTACACCAGTATAAGTGAGAAGGACCATGTCCCATCATTTTCAGCTGGCAGCGGGGCCTGGGGTTTTGATGGGAGTCTCTGCTGCAGAGCTGTGTGCCAAGGTGGGAGGAAGAGAGCAGCTCCTTGAAACCTGCAGTTCCTGTGCAATATCCCACAAATGTTTCTGGGGTGTGCTGATTGCTTTTCTCAGCCAAGTGGCTCCATAATTGTGTGACCTTGTGTGGAGAAAGCACTAATGACACATTTTGGATGGCTGTTAGGCCCCTGTTCCCATGGGGAAGCTGTGCAGGGCAAGACTCCTGACTCTGCACAGCTGTGCAGATAACATTTTCTTCAACTTTAGAGGAAAAAATTCTTCCCTCTGATGTTCTCGCTTTACACAGATTTCTGCTATGGCTGTTGAACTCTAACCATGCTAAGTAGGAGCAAGTCCTACAGACTCGCAAGGCTTTGAACTGGAGGACGATGATTGGGTATGTCAGATGTTAAATTAACATATAGAAGACTCATTCAGTTGTTTCTTCTGCTACAGATTTCCTTGGTAACCTGGAGCTCCAATTCATAGACAGACCCAAACATTGAGTGCTTAGCATGGGTGTTAAACTATGAGCAGACATGAGGGGCTCATCTGGGGTGGGAAAGGGAGAAATAAAGAAGTGCTGTGGAAGCCCAGGCAGAATAATACCTTCTGAGGATGTGTTAGTGTTAGATTTTTGACTGTGATGAAGGTGCAAATCAACTCTACTGAGAGGTGTGAGATCATCATACTCTAGTGACCTGGACTTCAGTGCCTACATTTGGCAGTTTGGTGCTGTATTGGAGCAGTGCTCTGCAGTCAGATGCAGCTGTTCTCCTGGTAGCTTGCATTTCTCAGCTGTCCCTGTGTTGCAGAGATTATTCACAATTTTATCTTGCAGTCTTGTGAATGCAGCAAAGCTTGGACTAGCCACCCTATAGTTTGTCTTTGTTTTGCCCTGCTTTTGCATGGTGTACATACTAACTCAAAAGACTATTTTGCTGTTGATCCCTTGTAGTCATGAGAGACTTTAGCATGGGTGTCTGTCTCTTCTTCCTCCCTTCCCACTCTAGACAGAAGTTCAGGTTTCTATCCTGTAGCATAGAAGTGAGTTCTATAACCACAAAAGAGCTGGTGAGAATAGGATTTTTTCACATACAAGTAGCATGGGCACAGCCTCATGAAACCCACAGTTGCAGGCTGTCACATCTACAGTACATAAAGCTGAAGGAATCAGGCAGCAGGAGGAAAAAAAATATGCCAGCACAGCTCTGCAGAGTACTTTGTGCATGCATGCTTACCTGAGGCTGGCTCTAATTACCAGCTCCCATGCTGTTCTGCTGCTGCATCCAGCTCTCTCAAAGTACTCTCAACTAGCTCCTGCCTTTGTGCTTCCTCACCATGGTACTGGCAACACGCAGGTATTACTGGAGCTTTTCTCCTGCCTCCAGACCTCCTCATGTGCAAGATACAGCTGGTGGTCTTAGTCTGATCTGCTGCTCTGATGTGGGCTCTCAGAGAGAAATTGGGATGCTTAAAGGGACCCCTGCTAGAGGAGGATCTGTAGCTGTTACTTCATGCTGGGTGTCTGCTGCCAGACCCTCCCTTCCCCTTATACAACCCCAGCTCATGGGGCCTCGCCTGTTTGTGGAAAAGAAGCTGGAAGATGTGTGAGCTGCCTCCTTGTTAGGAGCCTGGGATGGATGTGATCTGAGGATGAATCACAGCTCCATTGGGGAAGGAGAAGGCTTCCTTGCTGCAACATGTGAAAAGTGATTGATGGTAACATGAAAGAAAAGGATGGATTTCTCCTATGAGGCAGTCAAGTGCTGCCTTGGAAAAGTGTTTTCTGCTTCTTCAGAGCTTCTCTCCCTGTCTTTTATGAATGGTTACAGATCAGTGTGGAAAAACTGGGAGGGAAGGAGAGAGAACTAGGTTTGGATATTTGTGATATAGAAGGCAGTAGCCCCATGACAAAGAAATCAAGATACTTGAAAGGCAGCAGGACCTGGTGCAGTGTTCCTGTGACACACAAAAATTATTACAGTCCATGTGCATAAACCAACCACCTAGACAAGTCAAGTCTTAATTTTGGCACTTCCTAACACCTGCTTCTGGTAATGCTGTCTGGGTAGTGCTGTTCTGTGATGTTTGGGCTGGAACCAACAAACATGTCTGCTTGTGCTAATGGTGTGCCTGTCTCAAGTGGCAGTATGAGGATAGAAGATTCATCCACTGACCTCTTACTGATGAGATGCTTTGATGCTGAAGTCCGTATGGGCCCTTCTATAGCTGTCAGGTAGCTTGACTGGCAAAGGTTAATGATATCTGAGGCTCCCAGCTCTGTGAGACAGAATGTAAAACAGACCCGAGATGATATTTTTTTTTTTCCCCTTGCTGTGTCAGCACCTTATCCCCAGGCTGAGAGATGAGGCTGGAGAAGTGGAAGATGTCTGAGTGCAGCTTGTCAGGCCAACCCTTGCTGAGTGCAGAGGGAGCAGAAACGTGTGCCTCTGCCTTAGGGCTGGGGTACAGGGTTACTGTGTGCGCAGCGTGCGATTTGTTGGAATGGTGAGAAGAAGGTCCTCTGGCTCAGCTTCTCTAATGTGCACAGCACTGGCAGAGGAAAGGCTGAGAAAGTGTGAACATCTGAGGAAAGAGGCAGAAGGAAGGGTTTTATGCAAACTTGAGAGGGCTTTTACCTTCCTCTACAGTGCTGTCAGGTCAGTCAAGTCCATTTGAGGGTGTGATGTAGGCTTTGCCCAACTTTGTCTTGTAGTAGTGGTCATGAACTTCAGTGTGCTCAACTGGCAACTCGGGCAACGCTACTCCTGTGCACATATGTGTTAGATCGGGCATCTCTTCCAGCATGTTTCCGTACTCTGATCAGGATTCTGCGTTTTCCTCTCTCATACAGTATTGAGGTGAGCAGTGCTTGTAATTTGCCTTGAAGCAATAGTAAAAAGGCATGGTTTATTCATAGCAATTGCTGGGAGTCCATTCCTTAATGCCAGATAGATTGATTTAAGTCAGACTGCACAATGGATTTTTTGTTAATTTTCAGAGTTTGCTGTTTCCAAGGAGCCAAAAAGTGGCTATGCTCCACCCAAAATGTCACTGTATCTGTCTGCCACCCAGAACGATTATCACAGATGCAAAAGGACAATATAAAATTATGCCCCACCTGTGGGCATCAGTTCTTCTGTGGCACCTGCTCTCAGCCACCAAACAAATGAGAAAAACCAGTAAGGCTCTTCCCATGTTATTCCAAACATCTGTCTTATTGTTTCTTGTGTTAAGAGCATAAACTTCACAGCAGGGACCAGTGTTTTCTCTGTACAGTATATGGCACAGGTGATAACTGTGTCTGAAATGCCACAGCAATGGAACGTAAGCCTCCAGATCCAAGTCAAAGAACTGCAGATGTTCTGGGGGTGCCAGGCAGAAAGGCTGTTTGTTAGCTAAAGTGGTGTCTCTGATTTGACTCCAGAGTAGTCTTGCTGGGCTGCCTTTGGTTCAGTGCCTGCCCAGCTCCCTGGGGAGTCCCCCTCCCCTCATTCCCAGAGAGTTCCCTGGCCCTCACTGCTCACAGGGTTGAGGCTGCTCACCCTTGCTTGCTACTTGCAGTGGGTGCACCAGCCTCCTGCTAATGGCATGGCTGCAGTGCCAAGGTATTTTTGAGATCTTGCTGTGAGCTTGATAAAAAACCACCTGGGTTCATTGAGAGTGTGTTGTGGTTACTGCAAAGTGCTGAAAGTCTCATTCTGCTAAGATCTTGTGCAGGAAGGGAAACCTTCCAGAGTCTTTACTATTCCATGTTCTTTAGATATGAATAAATATTTTCTTGGCCTGAAACATTCTCCTGCTGTGAAATCCATTCCAGTTTCTTTGTCTAAGATAATCAGTCTCCTTCTGTCCCTCTCTCTTCCCATGCTCCAGCTTCTATTAACCTAGAAATGTGCTGACACTTCACCATCAAACTGGTTTCTAGCACGTTAGGGCGCTCTGCAGAGTGTTTACAAGTTGTCAGTGTAACTGCATGCAAAATAAGAGGAAGATGGCTCAGAGTTGTTCATCTCCTGGGGAATTTGCTCTTCCTACCTGATGGCTTCCTGCAAAAGTGTGTGACAACTCTGTCCATGTGTATCTGTTTCTCACTAAAGGAAGGGTGTGGGATTGGGGAGTCAATGAAGAAAGCTATTTCATCATTGTGCTTTAATATATTAATTTTGGCAGTGCTCCCTCCTGTAAAGAATCCCTGTCCCACCACGCAGGTGTACTGAATTGAGTGTCCTTGACACTGCATGACCTGTGGATCACTCAGTGCCTCTGCATTTCTTGTTTTACTTCCTTGACAAGAAGCCTGTGACTCATACTAAGCCCTTTCCTACTCAACTCCTCAGGAGGCTGAGCTGCCTAACACTGTCTCATAAAAGAATTTTTTGGTTCCTCTGTGGGATTTCTGCAGTCCCCTGATGTGGTGGCAGGTCTGGTTCCTGAGGGGCGGGAGGCCTGAGCAAAGTGAAGCCCCTGTGGTTTTTTTTTAGGAGCAGGTACAGGTAACTGCACTGTTCAGGATGGACTGAGCTCCTGCCGGCAGCTGAAGGGAGCTTGCTTGTGCCTGGACAGTTAGTATCTTGTAGCAAAGTCATCCCAGCCACTGTTTACTGCTGATGTTGAGAAGCACCATTTCCAGCAGCAATTTGGCTATTCCAGAGTCCTTGACCTCTTCCGAACCCTTCTGCAGCCCTGGTGTCTCCCAAGCTGAGCAGTGCTGACAGTGGGAAGTCTGGTGTCCAGATGGAGGTGCTCAGTCAGCCAGCTTTGAGGCAAATGGCATGTCCACTCTCCTGATGGCTTCTAGCCTCACAGGGCCTGGCTCTGCCTGCCCCGCATAGCCTATCCTCTGGCTGAACAGTCCTGTAGAGATTCACCAAAGGCTTTGTGGGGATCAGCTGAGCTGCTTCTGGAGGCAGGCAGGAAGACAAGAGCTGGAGCAAGTCTGCTGAGCAGAAGGGGGTGTGGAGAAGCCTACCCAAATGGGACTCTGAAGATGCTCTGAGGTCACTGTTTTGAGTCTGAATGGCCACAGCAACACTCAGCTGGGAACCTGACCTGCAAAAGCTGGAGCCTTAAAGGACCTAACAGGGAAAGGAGTGAAATACCCCTATGCCATGGTAAAGACCTGGGCTATATGGCCTTGGGAGTCTGCATCTTCCTTGCCTTGTTCCTGTGCAAAGCTGGGGCTTTTGGGAATGTAGTGGCTGTCACTGTGGCCAGCTGAAACTGGTTAAGAAGTAAGTGTGACACCACCAAATCCCAGAAGCAAACCAGACCTCTAATTGCTGGCTTGCTTATTTAGAAACAGAGCCAAGTGCTTTCTGGGCTTGTTTGTGGGAGATGGCTGTCTCTGACCAAATGTAAAGCACAGTCTTGCTGTTCTTTGTCCCAGTCCCATTCCCCACACAGGAACTGCCACAAGCTGTGATCCTAGCGGAAGGGATGCCCAAAGTGCCTGTGGGCTTTGGGTCTCTTCACTTTAGACTTCTCTGAAAACTGCAACCATGATGTCTGTGTTTGGTGGGGTGGTGGTGTTGATGGAAAGAGGTTCCAAGCATTAAAACCAGATGGGCTGCAGCTGCTCCTTCATGCATGAAGCTGGAAGCTGTTGGGCTTGCCATACCTCTCAGATACTGGGGAGCAGCTGCTCCTTCCCCTGGTGCCAGGCAGGTCCTGCATCCGGCTCTGTGGTGCATTAAACCAAACACACTCCGATGATTAGGGTGGGCAGAGCCTCTCTCCTGCCAAACCGTTTGTTCTGGCTACAATTCTGTCTGCTTGGAAACTTGTTGCTTTTCTAGCCTTTCAAGCCCACCTCCCAGAGAGCATGGGAATTGTAAGTATTTAGACATATAATAAGAATGATGTAATTAAAATCCTTAATTTTATTTTTCTTGTTTGAGTTTTTTAATTCCTTTGATTTAAAGGGTGGTAGTAGCTAATTGGATTCTGGGCCAGACTTGTACAGGCAGCCAGGGGGGAAGGGACTGCAAATGAGCCTAGCCAGGAAATTGCACGTTTAAATATAGCTCTCAGTAGGGTCAGCGAAACACCCAAGGGGCAAATTAAGAATAAAACTTCTGATGTAATGTGTTCATTTAGCTGCAGGCATCATCTTAAGGGGAACAAAAAGGAAGCTTGGGAGCGAGGGGAGCAGATTGAAGGGTAGGTTTCCCTTCTGCAGTGCATTTGTATGCCGCTGCAAGTCTCTCCCAAGCAGTAGCATCTTTCTGCTGTCCTCTGGGTTGGCTGGTGCATTGGCTGATTCCAAGAAGAAACAACTGAAGGGATTTTTTTGGGTTTGTGAGGGTTGATGGTTTCACTGGAGGATGTAAATCCACAGTTCACGTAATGCTGTGGGGCTGCTACTGCTGATATCAGCTTTGGCACAGATTGCCTGGGTCACCCTGTTCATCAGGTGGTAGGGAGATGGGACCTACCCCTACCTGCCTTGTTTGCACTATTTGGGTTAATGTGGGCAGCTTTCCCTGTGAGGCTTTCCTTACAAGTGGGTGGATGGGATGGTGCTTCCCACCCCCATGGGTACTGACCAGTTTCCCTGAACTGGTATGCTGGGAAGGTGATTGAAGTCAGTGGTAGGAGGTGGATTCAGCTTGAATAAAGGGAATTGAGGGAAATGAAGCACTGGATTTGTCCCTTTGGGCAGCCTTGTGCTTTTCCTGTTGGGACCTGTGGCCCTTTCAGCAGAGGGACAAGATCATTGTCCTTGGTGTGGACCTGAGCAAGGAAAGCAGTGTTGAAAGCAGACAAAGCCCAAGGTGCAGGATACGGGGCACATCTGGAGTTAACACCTGGCTGAAAGACAGCACTGCTCTTGAGTTTGACTAACATGGGCATTAGTTGTCCAGCCCTGTTTGTCCCTTGATTCCTGCACGGATGGTGGGATGTGCAGCAGAGCTCACCTACTCCTTGGTGGCACTTTAAGAACAGCCTGAATTAGTACTTGGCAACTTTAATTTCTCCTTAAGGCTAAGAGAAAGAAATGCTGCTGGTGATGGGGGAAGGGAGATGCAGAAGAGCAGCTTGTTTTGTGTTTCCCAGGACCTCAAACCCAGCCCTCAGTGCTCTCCCTTTCGTTTTGACTATCTCCCCAGGGGAAGGCCGTGTGCTCGAGGAGGCAGGGCTTGTCAGGAAGGCCTGATCCTAAATCCCTTCGATCTCTGGAGGGCTGCGGAGCTGTTGACTGTTCAGTCTAGCTGGAATAAGATGTCACAAAAGCTGTAGCCCCATGAAAAGGCAGTGGGAAGCTCATCATCCCACCCTGCCTGCAGCTTTTCAGAGCTATGTGTATCATGCTCCCTCGGCAAGTTTCATGGGGCCAAATTAAGAACTCGCGTACAGCCAGAGCCTGGGATTCAGGTGCCTTCAAGATCTGCTGGGGACCTGAAACTGGGTGACTTTCACTTTATAAATGCCATACAGGAATACCCTGGGGTCACAGAGAAATTGTTGAAACCATGAATTTGGAAGACTCCAAACCTGTAAGACAAATGAAAGGAAGCATTAGGGAAGGAGCACAATGTCTCTCTTTTTTTTTAATCTGTGAGTGTGATTCATCTACTGAATGGTCAGTATGTCACAAATGCTGTTATATTCTATGAGTGTGTTGAAAAATAACACCTCAAATGATAGCCCAGTGTCACTTGGTAGGGTTTTCCTTGCTGCTACTGCCTAAACATTCATAGCAGGCTTGTTTGTGCAGGTGCCAGCTGGGGCTAGACTTTCAAGGGAGTTCAGCACCCACTTAAATGCATTGGCCTTTTGGGGATAACTTCTTAAACTCTCAGTTTGATGCCTGCTTTGATTATAAACTCTTTGAGCCAAAGCTTGCCTTCCAGTGTGCCTTACAGCATTAAGCACAGTGGGGCAGTGAGCGCTCTATTAATTGGTGCAGTTGCTGGGCTATTGAAAAGTTACAATAACCTGGCCAAATTTTCAAGTGCTGGTCTAGGCTCTCGGCCTGGATGTCAAAAAGGGAAAGCTAATTACAGTGTGAACCAAACAGAACAGGCTAGCCTGAAGGAAATATCGTTAAGGTTCTCCTCAGGCCCTGGGTCAGCCCACGTTGAATCACAGCCGCATCAACCTCTAAATTTCTTCCTCCTTCAGTTAAATTGCCACCAAGTGATTTCTTGCAAGTGCAACCACCTTTTATAGCAAGAGAATGAATACTGGCTGTTTTCTCTAAATCCAAATAATAGAGGCTGGGCTGGGATTACAGAAGCAAATAGGACAGTTTCTTCCTTTACCCTTCCTTCTTGTTCTGTTACACTGTACCAAGTGCTTGTGTTGGCTTTGTGCTGACCCTGTGTCGGCGTCTACCATGGGGCAGTGAATGTGTGTGTGTGTTTTATCCTCTCTAATACCATCTGAGATGGGTGTTGGGGGATACCTGAATTTCCCTGTGTGGCTGGCAGTATGACGCAAGTAGTGCTTTTGGTGCAGTGCTGTCACATTGCAGAGCTCAATTCCCTACAGTGTTGTGGAGGCTGAAAAAATAAATAGCTTCAAAATGGTGGTAGACAAATTCAGAGATGCTCTCTCAGGGCTCCTGAGTGACTGCTTGGAGCTGGGAGGTGCGGTCAGGAGGACAAAACTCTAAATTTTTCCTTATTATCATTACTATTTTTAAGTTCTTAATTTCTGCACCAGCACCCCCCAAGCATTCACTACTGGCTCTTGTAGGAAATGGAAATCAGGGCAAGGTGGATAATCTGGCCTGTCTCAGTATGGCTTTTCCTGTAAGTGATCTGCTGACTTGTTTTCTAGAAGCTCTTGACCTACATCTCAAACTTTGTGCTAGTTCAGGAAGGAAGGGCAGTCATAATGCATGTGAGTGCAGATTTTCATCATTATCTCTTGCAGATCCTTCTCAAGATGGGAGGTCTTGGTGTCAGCTGGGGCCAGGAGGTGGGACTAGAACCATGTAAATCAAAGCTTGCTGGGGGAAAAAAGTATATTCCAATTTTTTTTTAACCTGGTTTCCTTCTGAAACCAGACCCTGTGTAAAAGACAAGCCAGACATCTGCTGCGTATCTCTGTCGGTCCTGTCTCCCACCCTGCCACCCATCAGCTTCTGGAGCCTTTGTCTTCCTGGACTCAAGTGTCTCACAGTGTTAAGGCTTCAAAGTTGTATTGCTACAAGTTTTCATGGAAATGGATGGCTGGGTAGAGGTGGAAGATGTTAATGGTGAGGGGCTCCAGTCATTAGTTCTGCTTTTCCCCAGGACATGGTGACTTAGTGCTGCTTCTCTCATCTTCAGTCTCTTTCCTGCCATCCTTCTAGTGCCGCTCTTTCCCTTTGACTGCATACAATGCTTGGTCCTGATGGATCCTTGTCCTGTGACTGTTTCTGAGGGGCTGGGCTGCTGGGGGGGAGTATTGGTCAAAGCTTGGGTCATTTTGGAGGAGCAGTGGGGCAGCGATGCTAGGAGACTGACTCTCACGGCTGCTGCATGCTCTCTGTGATGGAGCAGAGAGCCTGGGGAGACTGGCATGCTGGAGGTCCAGGATGCAGGCAGCTTGCCTGACCACAGCTTAGTACAGAAACCTGAACCCTAAGAGAACACGTTAGCCTTGCTGGCAGTCCTGCGCAGGTTTCTAACTTGCGTGATGCCACACAGCCATGCTTGAGCTACACTGGTTCAGCTGGTGTTAGTTTTCATCCTCTAGGATGGTCCATCTTGGACTGTGGTCCCAAGCCTTTCTGAGACCATTTTTCCCTTTAAAAGTCTATACGGGGAGTAAGTATGGAACAGAGAAACCCCTACAGTCTTCAGCTGGACATGGCTCCCCAGGAAACGGAATTTGTGGTGCTCTCTTTAACATTTCATCATCCTCCAGCAGTCACTGGGTAGGCAGTGTTGAGCCCCTATCGCAGAGGGAGGAAGATGCTGTGTTTTGAGGTCAGGGTGAACTGAACAGTATCAGATCCAGGCACGAAGCACTGCAGGAGTTGGTGGGATGTTTGCATGTGGGTTAAGGAGTGGGCAAATGCAGTTTGACTTGGGTGCTGGCTAATAAAGAGTGTAGCACAGAAAATAAAATCCTCAGAGGAGATTTAATAACTGGGGAGAATAATTGTAAAGTACTTCAGAATATTAACCAATGGCTGAGTGCGTCTAATTAGCTTAATGAAGCTGGGTGGTTGGGTTCTTTTTTAATCAAACAGATGGGGAAAACATTATGCACAAAAAATGAGATCTGAATACAATGAATGCATTTAATTAGCAAATAAAAGACATAGAAAGGGTTTGTTTTTCAACTTGAGAAGTGAGAGATTCTTCTTTACTGAATGCTCAAAAGGACCCTTAAATGTCATGGTTTCTCGCAAGTCTCAGATTGTTACAATTATTATTTGCAATGTCTTGGGTGTCTGAGATGGGAGTCAGCCTGGGGCCAGCTGCACCTGCGGGGGGGTGAGCGGGCACTAGTGGCAGTGATGCTGCAATGGCATGGGGCAATCAGTGGCTGCTTGTTGTGGGTTGGATTCCCCAAGGGCAGACTCAAGAGCAGTAATACTGCTTAACCCACCGCTCCAAAGCCTTTTACCTAAGTGTTTATGTGTGATCACCCCTTTTGCAGAAGGGGAAAGCAAGGAAGCAGTAGCCCAAGGTTAAGCAGGGTGTAAGTTCAGTATTGAACGTATGGTGCTGGTCAAGGTGCCCTCAGTATTCGGGACACTTAAGGAACATTTCCCTTATGGCCTGTGCTTGTGTCAGCCATGCCTGGAGTTCCTGCAGCCACCCATCTGTAATGCTGCTGGCCCCAGTCAATGCTGCAGTGCTGGCTCCCGTCCCTGTCGGTGCCCACTGCAAGGTGCATGCTCTTCTATAATCTGCTTAACCAGTTTTTGCTGTGCCATGGAAACCTGGTGTAAATCAATGCCTTGCCTCTCCAGACAGGAGACTCCTCTCCATGTGAACCTTGAGCACATATGTAGGTGTGTAGTGTAGATCTGTAGTACCTCTGAGTCTTGCCAAAGCTGGGAGCATTTGCTTCAGTCTAATATTATAAGCTGAACAAGCCATTTTGATATTAAGCCTGTAATAATAACACCTTGTAGCTAAAGAGTATGTTTTTCCCCATTGGTGGATTACTCAGCTCTGTTCTTTTGAGGCAGTGTTTAACAAAAGCAGAGACTTTCCCAGACTATATTTAATTAAACAGAGCTCAGATATCTCTTCCGCTTCATTTCAATGCTCTGACTATGTTGCTCTACAGTCTCATCTCTGGGGCAGTTAGAGGTGGAGCTTGTGCTCTGCCGGTGCACTGGCCAGGTGTGTCACTGTCTGCTGCCCAGGTGTGCATGTCCAGATGTGCCCAATGATGTGCTAATCCTGGAGAGGCTCTCATACCCACAGGCTCCGGCTGCTCTTTAGTGTGATGGGAAATGTGACACTTGGGGCAGCTTCTGAAGCTGAGCAGGTGCTTGGGTTGAGCCATGTGGCCATTCCAGTGGCAGCTCAACTAAGATGCTTTATATTACAATTAAGATTTGGGGTCCTAATTTCTACCTGCTTCCTTTTTTGTTGCTAATGTAGGTATAGAAGCATTTTGAATATGATGTCTTGGTTATCAATAATTAGATACAAAGTGAAGACTTTAATTTGAAGATTCCTTATTTCTGTCTAGGAGGTATCTGTGACCAGATGGTGATATGCTCTGGTTTTGCTTATTGTTGCAGATTATTTGCCAGATAATTTTTCTGACTAATTCTTTGGCCTGTAGACTGTTTAAAATTGTGGAGTCAGGTTTCTGGTAAGAACACTTGTGTTTGCAAATTTTAAAATCTGTTCCTGTGCCTGCTTGCTGATGTCACTGTGAGCAGGAGGCTTTTCTCTGGGTGGCAGATGCCCTCTGCTCCACGGGAGAGGGGCAGCTCCTAAAGCAGAACCTCCGTTCTGGTGGCAGGATGGGAAATAGCACCCTCATGCCCGGTTTTGGGTTTATTTTATTTCAAAGTGTGGTATGCCTGAAGTCCTAACCTCAGTATCGGTACTATCATACTGACCTTCCCTAAGGTTGCACCGCTGTTTCATGTGGCATGGTAAGGAGGCAGTCCTGCTGACACAGAGCTCCTGTTTTGTGCAGGTGGTGCTGCATAACTTCACTTGTGCAGAGCAATAATCCACTGGCACAGTTCTCCCTCTGCTGAAAGGCTGTTGTGATTTATTATTTTTTCCCCCATCTCTTGCCACCTCTCCCTTTAAAAAATAAAAGAAAATTCTCTTTTATGTCTCTGGAGAGCTGGCTACAGTAACTGCTTGACTGATTTATTCTAGTATTTTAACATTTACTGGATTTACATAACAGCCAAACAATCTGTTTCAGGAGTTTATATCAAACCCAACTCTAGTGAGTCACATCCACGTTAGCAATAATGCAAAGAGAGGCAGCTGGGGGAGTGAGGAGGTGACTTTTTCTGGGTTTCTGCATGGGAATATCTGGCTGCCTGAAATATCTCTGACACCTCATAACAGAGTGATGCTCACAGTTCTCATCTGCCACCAGGGACTTGTTCTGAAACTTTGTGTGACATCAGTGCTCCCATTGTGGCTCCCAGCTGAGCTTGGTAGCCTTTCCAGAGCCACCCAGGCAGTGCTGTGTGTCCCTGGCGCTCTGCAGCCTCGTGGTGTGTTAGACACCTTTACCAGATATGTGCATGTTTGAAAGAGGGAGTATAACTATGAGAGTTGCAAGATAAAGCCTGTAATGATTTGCTTCTTGCTTTTTCAATTAAAAGCCATGTAACCTTTGTTTGTGACAGAACTTTGTGTGCCAAGTTTTCAAGGTGTGCAGATCAGCACAGCAGCAGGTGGGATGCTGATGTGTACCAGCTCATCCTCCTGGGGTCTGGTGATCCATGTGAGGGGCTCTGGGGACGGAGTGGGTTAGAGCCAGCCAGGTGAGAGCTGGCCCTATGCGGTCACAGCAAGACAGCGGAGACACTGGTGTCTCCCTGCCCAGGCATGAGTCAGGTGAGCAGGGCTTGTTCCCTGGGGACAGGAGGAGTGAGATCCATCAGGATGCTTAACAGCAGGGGTTTCCCAAAGTGTGGTGTGTAACTTGCTGCTTTTGGGATTCCCTCAGTTGTCTTGTATGAACGCAGGAAACGTCTGGAGCAGCTCTGCCATGGGTAGCCTACCCCTCCCTGCTCCAGAGGCTCTGTCTGGTGGGGTTGTAACACGGTCAAGCAAAATGAGTCTCCAACTTGAGTTGTCACTTAAAAAAATCCCAAGCAAGAGACAGCAGAAATGGAATAGGTGGGTTCGCATTGCTGCCTGTATTAGAGGCTGGCTGTTCAGCTAAGCAAGGGCTTCTCTTGCTGCAGCTTGCTTATTTGAATTCTTGTCTTTAGAATGGAAAATAAATGCTGGCTGATGAGACCCATTACAGCACTAATTTTAGAGCATGCCGAACACTAGGAAACTGTTTTCAATCTTCAGTCTTATTTCTCCTTTACTTCCCCCTTCCTTTTGCAAAAACTGCCTTTGTCATTCTTCTAAATGCCCAGTGATGTCCCGCTCACTGGTATCTTCAGGCATTCTCCTTCTAGCCCTCTTTTCTGATACTTCTTTGTTCAGCCACTTGACACTGCTATTATAAAAGTGCTCTCTGGGGCCACAGGCACCATGTTGGTACGATGCAGGCAGTGAGCACTCAGCCAGCTGGTGCGAGATGCCAGCAGAGCCCCCTGCAAGGCTGGGGGTAGCAGGGGAGGCAGCATCAGAGTGGAATTTCTTATCCTTGGGTGCCCAGGGCTTTATAAGTCTTTCCAGTCCCACCCCAGCCTGCTTTCTGGATGAGCAAGAGGGGAAAATATGAAATTTCCCTCTGGTCTGCTGAAGAGTTTAAGAAGCAGTCCCAAAGCTTCAGTGTTTGTCCTTGGCACTAATGAAGACCTGTGTTGTTGCTGAAGAGGATGGAGCTGGCAATGAGTTAGGAACTGAAATGCCTGATCAGTGCAGGAGGGAACAGCAGTGCACAAAATCTAAATTTTTAAAACATGATTGTTTTTTATCAGCTGGAAGCTTGCACTGGTTTGAGAAGAGCCTGGATGCCTACCTGGCTTTCTCCTTTGAAACCTTCAGGGTGGCTGCAGACCTCCTTTAGCACTGCTCCAGGCTTGCAGCGTTTAGCAGAGTCTGGCTGAGCTCTAGATTAAAGTTGGTGGCAAAAGTCCAATGGTTTCACCCCATGCAATTTTCAGAGGCTCCCTGGAATATATGTTTCATGGGTTTGGCAAGCAGATGTCCCTGATGGCAGCTGTGGTGACCATTAGCAGATTGCCAAAAGATTTGGTGCCTGCCCAGGGTGGCCTTTGAAAATCTTCCCTCTCCTGCCCCTGGCTCCCTCACCTTTCTCCCGTCTGGAGAGCTCAGTCCACTGGCAGCTGGTGGTAGCCAGATCCCTCAAAAAGAGCTGTCTCTTGCCCTGGCTTCTTGTGCTGGAGACAGGTGAAAAACTCCGTATTCCTAGCAGTTACCATTTCATGCCTTCCCTGGGTGCACTCTGAGCCCTGCAGCTGCTTGAGGTGTCAGCCTGTGGGAATTTGGCAGGGCAAATGTCTTCATAGTCAGCCTTTGAACATGGCTGAGATAAACCCTTTACTGAACTAAATGTGGTAACAGCTAATCCCTTGGAAACAGTCACCTGGGCCCTGCGTGATGAAAAGAGGCTTTGCTGCTCTGATTAACAGCACTGGCAAGAACATTAACTCACTTTTTCTTTGGAAATGAAAAGCACCTCTCCAGGAGAGTTTAAGGGATTAGGTACCCATTGGAATATTAAGGTAGGTTTTTTGCACCTTCCTTCTAAATACGTAGTTTAAAAGCCTGTTCAGCCCTGATGGCATGGATGATTATGGCTGAGTGTCCCCTTGCTGCGGTAGAGAAGAGGCTCAGCGTGGTGCAGAGGCTGGCATGAGACTGGTGTCACCCGAGGAGCTTCCCTATGCTGGGATGTCTTGCTGAGCGCCAGGGCTCAGTATTGTAAATTAACCCTGTCAGACTGGCCAGCCCCCACCTAAAGGGCTGAAGCTCATTTAAGCCTTGCAAAGAGCCAAATGACACTGACCTTCTCTAGGCCCTCCTTTAGCAAATGCCAAAGGCTGTGGAAAGCATTCCAGCTGTTTTGACAACTCCATTTTCCCTTTTGGGGGAGACTTTCACTGATTTTTTTTTTTTAACACACACTTGGAATTTCTAGTTCAGGCTCTTGAAACCATCTACATTAAAAGGTATTTCAGTGAAGGCTGCTTTGGTCTGTATTTTTGAGGCCAGGCTTTTATCTTGGTGCTGGTTTCCATGCTGGTTTCTTGGGCTGCATGCCCAAGCTGTGCCCTGGCAGGAGTGATGTGATGCTTGCTGATGAAGGCTGTTGACCAGCAGCCTGGCTGGCAGAAAGGATTAAAACAGGTGTATAAAATTGTCTATAAAATAATGTAAGATTGAAAAAAGATTAAACACTTGTATTAAGTATTTGTTGTTGAGAGCAGGTTTGAGTGCTCAAAATACTTCCAAAATCCTGTTACCTTTCAGCCTGTCTTTCTCCTACTGAATTTTCTATTTTAAGTAAATAGCACAGAGTTAGCTCAGAAGGGGAAAAAATACAAGTGTCACCGTTCAAAGCATGTTTTACTGGTTAGATATTTATGGCAGACATTCAGGAAATGAGCAAACACTTGAAAGTATATGTATTATTTATTATTGTAGCTGATTAATTACCACTTGAAACCTTTTGGTTGGTGTTATGGCTCTGTATACTCTTCACCAAGCAATGCTCCAGCAATGTATATGCTGGCATTTGTCCCAGTTAAACATTGCAGGAGATGAAAATGCCACAGTTGACTTATGGAAGTTGTGAGCTTGAGCAGTGGAAGATGACAGCATGGCACTTGGTGCAAGCACTTGTAGAAGTGAGTGAGATCTGCAAGCGGACAGGACCAGTGAGACACTTGGTGATGGCTCAGTTCTGGCATCAGGATGAGGAGTTGTTGGCCCCGTTTTGGGGAGAAGCAGCAAGGCGGGGTTAACATGTCTGTGTGGTGACAGTCAGGAATAAAACTTGGTTCCCAAGCATCAGGCTGCCAGCAGGTACTTGGGCTCACTGCTTCTACAGTGAGCCTCCTCTGGATGGAACAGAGGAGTGCAGAATAATGGCTTGAAAAAAGGTGACGACTCTTACCTCTCCCAGCTGTGCAACTGGTTCTGAATCCATGGGCTTGCAGGGCATGCTGTGCGGCAACCTGCTGGCTCCACCTCCTCCCTGACCTGCTGTTGCTCTGTGTAAGACCATGCACCACCATCTTGGTTCCTGAGCTGTGACTGGAAAACCTCTTTAATTCATATGAAGCCCACCCAAAGCACTGGGTGAGCAAAGCACTGATCCCACCCAGCAGTTCTTCCCTAAGCAATACATGCTCTTAAGCATTTCCTTAGCTTTAACAAGACCTAAGCAAATTAGGCATGTGTTAAGGTAGTTATTTAGTTCTAATCTGCACATGTGGTGGGACTCCCTCTGCCTTTAGCAAAGTAGAGGCGATGCTCAGTTGCAGTGGTAAGAATCCCCTTCCCCTGGCTATTGCTAGCGTAACTGGAGGCCGGCCCTTTCCTCCAGCATTGCCCATCACCACAGGGATATGCTTGTTAACCCTTCTGCAAAAAAAGTTTACAGAACGCTGCAATTGTAAAAGTTCCTTAATCAAATGACTCCTGTGGGAGAGGAGTGAGGGGGCCTGGAGAGGAATGGAAGAGTCATAAGAGAGCTGTAGGAAAATGCTTTTTATGGAATGAATAACTTTTGGTGCAGGGGCGGCAGCATCGTATTTAATTCTAATTTGGGGATTTTCTGGGAAGGCGTGATTGACGTTCAATGAGGGGTGCAGGATGTTGTTTCTCAGCAGGCTGTCATTCCTGCACTCCATTTACCTGTCAGCATTCCCGTGGAGACTTCTCTCTTTGGATGCCATTAACCCATTTCCCACAACGCCTCCCTGCAGCCTCTCCTGGGAGCTGGCAGCACATGAGGGGCCCTGTCCAGTCCCCAGAGCTGCAGGGAACCACTTTGGGATTGTGCTTTGGCTTGTTTTCCTTGGCTATACCTTCTCTGTGCTGGTGAACAGGAGCCTTCCTGCTCTAAGTCCATCTGTGGCGTGCTGCTGGTGGGCCAGGCACAGCCCATGCTGTGAGCCATGCCCTGTCGTCTCCGGGCTTGCTCCCGCCCATGCGGTGTGGTTCTACTGACCTTGCATATGGGCATCCCTAGCTCTCCTCTCTCCCAGTATCTGTTGTCTCCCTGGAGAAGGACTAGCTCTTGGCGTATGTGGGTTCGGTGCCTGTCCTGCAGCAGCGCAGGTCCCTGCACAGCATCGTGCCCAGTCCCTGCTGGGTCAGGGGCAGTGATGCTGGCACCAGGGCTCCTTTCTCTCCCATACCAGCCTTGCTCAGGCGAGGAGGGACTGGTAGTCCTACCCTTATAAAAAGGGCTGTTAAGAGTTTTGTTTTGCTATAGTATAAATTTCAGTGAAATTCTTCCTCTTGGCCCTGTCCCCTTAATTAAGAGTGTGTATGTTAAGTGCTGTGAGCCTGAGCAGAGTCTCATTGCAAAGTAAACTGAGAGTGCGGGACTTTGACGAGTCTTTTGTTACTGCTGTACGGGGCTTATACTGATAACAACAGCAGAGATTGAACCCAATCCCTCATGAGCTTTCCAAAAGTCTGATTAATATGTTTAACAATGGATCTGGGGTTTTGTTTTGATCTTTTTCATGAGAGTTAAATTTTTGTCCCTTTCACAGTAGCTGTGGATCGTGTAAGCACAGCAGTATTACTTTCCTAATTGGCTTCAGGTTTATCTGTCTCTTATGTTAAGGGTTTGCAAGAGCACCCGTCACCATGGCATCAGAATGCTTCCTATGCCAAAAACGCTTGATAAAAACATACGTATACATGTGCATACACTTTTTTTGGTCTGCTGGAAAGTGTGAAGACATTCTGCTGGAAGATCATGTTTTTGCATGATTGTATTGCCCAAATAGTTAGCTTTGCAAATAGCTCTTTTCTGCTCATGCTGGTATTATGGCTCTGGTCCACATGCCATTGAAGAGAGAGACACGCATCTTTCCAACGAGCTTTGGACCAGACCCTGTACAAGCAGGATTTTGTGTTTCTATTGTTTATGGTTCATACTGTGGGGATGGCAAGGCAGGGTCCTGCTGCGCTGGTGCTGTACAAAGACAGTCAGTGACAGACCCTGACTCAAAAACTTACTGTCTAAAGGTCAAGATACAGCAAGGGGAGCAGAGAAGGGTGGAGAAGCAGGGGAAAGAGTACAAATTTTTAGCCAGTCAGACTAGTGTCTCCCCTGGGCAGGCCACAAATCCTCTGGCTGGCTTTGACTTTCTGAAAAATACAGCAGGGGAAGTAAGATATTTAAAGTGAAGTTGCAGGTATTGAAGGTAACGGGATTTAAAGGCTGTGTGGCACCAAAAACAATGCGGCATAGAGCTGGAGGAACCAGGCTATGCAATGTGCACTTGGAGAAATGTTCCACTATTTATAGCAAAAGCTTCTTCCTCTCTTGATTTCACCTCTTCTTGAATGCGCTCAGTGATTGCTTATCATGTATGAATGATTGTAAAAATGGAGCTCCCTTAAACAGATGTGAAATGTTTAGGTGAGTTAATGACTTGAGAGAGGTCTGGCTGTTTAAAAACAGAGTGGTGATGAAGTTGCCTTGGCCACAGTCGACAGTCCTTTGTGGAGCAGATCCCCTGCCGGCAGAGGGACAGCACGGTGGTGGCTGCACACAACTCCATCCTTGGGGAGCTTCATCATTGCTGACTACTAACATGCTTATGGCAGGGTGGGAAGAAGTCTTCCCAGGGGAATGAGAAAGCCACGTGCAGTTCTAACCTCTCTGGGATTTGTGCTGTCACGGAGCAGAGGGTGAATGAAATCTCACCAGTGATTTCCAGTTGGAGCAGGATGAAACCCTTAGCCTGAAACCAGGGGCCTGTAATGGGTGGTCCTCTATAAAGTGTTTTATTCTGTGTGTTTTCCTTCTGCTTCTTTGCTCCCCATAGTCCCCTCCAAATTCAGCTACCAGGAAAGAGCTGCATCAGTGTGTTGCCAGTTACCCCAGGGTCAGATGTGCCTTGCCCACAGGTCAGATGCAAACAGCTGAGGGAGTATTTCCAGGGGTGAGACTATCCTTATGTCTCTGCAGCGGACTCCTAGAGAAAGGGATTAAGGAGAAGAGTAAGCCCCATTCTGCCTGCCTCTCTCTTTCCCCAAGGTTGCAGTTATTTGTCCACTGAGAGGATGTGTCTGTCTTTGGGTTTGCTTTTCACCACTGCCGGAGGTGTAGGTTCAGAGTGCTGCGGCGATGTGCTGCTCTGTAACCCTCCAGCAGCCAGCAAGTGCCTTGTGTGATGGTCAGGAGAGCTGGAGGTGGCCAGTGGAGTCTTGCTGCCTCATCGGTGCTTGGGAGAGTGGTTTGGATGGAGACAGACACACGGAGCAGTTATCCCAGCAGGGAGGGGACGGATCTCATGATATTATAACTGTAGCGGGAGAGCTAGTAATTACCGTTTATTTTGAAGGATGCCTTTAATGTGGGAAAGGGGATGTGTTTGCAGCAGCAGGAAGTGGATTTGAGGTGGAGCTGCTGTGCATTCTTCTTAAAAACTGTTGGGTTTTCCTCCCTCCTGGAGACTTCATTCGTGCATCTGATAAGATTGCCATGGAGAGCAAGGGATGATGATGTGCTGGTGGGATCTGAGCTGTTTGCTTAAATTGGTGTGCACGTGTGTCTGAAGGTGTGCGTAAATGCATGTGCCATCCTGGCAGCAGCTGGGCTGTGGTCACAGCTGAGCTGTCAGATGGAGCAGGACCTCCATCCGAACCCTTCGGAGGTGTGTGTCGACCCACCTGCAGCATGAGCGGTGTTTATTGTAACGATGCTGAAAACTGGCTTATCCTTTGCTAATCTTGTACCTGCACCCGCAGGCAGCAGTTGTGAGTCTTTGGAGATTTTTCAGCCTTTTCACCCTTCCTCATCAATGCTGGCAGCTGCTGCTTCTGCTTCATGGTAATTTTGACTGAGTTATAACATCCTTTTTTTTCGAGGCTGTTTCTTTGGGTGTAAGCCTTTCCAACCTCAGACCAGCCTGTTGTCTGGGCTCTCTTACCTTCTGCTACCCAAGGTGGGTCATTTTCCATATTACTATTTTGGTGGTGAGGTTGAAGTTCTTCGAGGTAAGGGGGGCTGTGGAAAGATGTCCGGGAGGCATGGGCCGACAGAGTCTGTTTCAGCTGAGGATGATCACTGCCACACTCTGGCACAGCAGCTGTTGAGTTGCTGACTTTCTTGATGAGATTAAGTCCCGTTGCCTGACCTCAGTTTGTGAGAGGTTGAGTTGCGGTCACTGGATTTGGCGCAAAGTTTTCTTCTGCGCCAAAAGCAATAATGAAGGAAGAGCAGCCTCAGCTCCGTGGATCTAAGCAGGTGGGTGTTGGTGACTGCTAACAACTTTAGTCCAGCCCAGGCAAATTGCAAGTTCACTCCCTGTTGAAAAATCTCCATTCCTTTATATTTGTTTCTGTAAAGGCAGATGCTCACAGGGCTGGCCAGTTAGGTAAAAACCCTGCCTGCGTTGTCCTGCAAGTCTGTTGAAAGATTCAGAAAACCTAAAAACTGCGGAAATGCAGTACCAAGACATTGGTCATAGTGTGATGCCAGCGGCAAGGTGTGAAACAATTTAAAACAGTTCTGTGAAGTTATTCCAATTATGAGTGTATCTTTTTGTGCTGCACTAACTGAACATGGAGAAAGCAGCAGCCTCACGGAAGGGCTGTTCACTGGACTGTAAAACAGATTGAACAGACTAATCATTCCAGGGGGTGCCCAGGCTGTTTGCTAGGTGTGTTACAGCTGCTTTGCTTGTGGCTGCCCTCATGGAGCACAGCGGTGCAAAGGGAGAGACCAGACTGATGTCCTGCCTGGATTTTAGGAAGAGAACAGAGGGGCAATCTGCCATAGACTTGCTGTTGGATCTTAAGTGAGCATTTCAAAGGTGTCAAGGTAGCTGTTGGGGTCTGTTCAGAAGTATCTATGGCAATTACATCTGCTCCCTGGTGCTCTTTCCCTGCCTGTGAATGTATCCTACAGAAGATGATGACATTTGTTTTGTGAGGTGTTCGTATTCCTCCAGAATGGAGAGACATTTAAGTATCGTAAGTGGTTTAACTTAATGGTTTTGCTGCTTCATACAAGAGCTATTGCGAGAGTAACAGAAGGACGTTGAAAGAGTTTGGCTGCAGTCCTGGCACCTGCCTGCACTGAGCCCCACTGGCTCCAGGAGCTGGGCTCTGCCTGTCCCCGCTGCCAGGAGCAGGGCTGGTGTTTGCATTTGCAGCTGGTGCCAGCAGCCTGTACACGCTTAACCCAAGTGTTAGCTGAGGTTGGAGGCGTCTCCAAAGTTGACTTTCAGAACAATTTTAAAATGCAAACTCTGAACGTGGTTTTCCTCTGCTGTTTCGGCACAGGGTTTCCTAGCAGTGCTCTGTCTATCTCAGCATGACAAGATCAGCAGCAATTACAAATGGGAGCCCCTTCCTGACCTTGGAGTGCTGCTGCATTAGCATATAAAATGGATGAGTGATTTAAGTAATGAAATTATTTGGATTTGGTCATGGATTGAATGAGTCTTCTAGAGCCAATGTGCTTACTCATCAGATGACTCATGTCTTAGTCACTTTTAGAATGTTTCTCTTTTTGGGTGCTTCCAGAATGGCATGGGTAGCAATGAGCTTAAAATTTCTACCTCCCCCTTTGATAATTTTTTTTAAAAGTATCTAAAAAAAAAATTATTGTGGGAGGGATGATAATACAGTCAAATCAAGGCCTTTGGAAAGAACACGATGGGATGGTTTATCAGACAGAAGAGGAAACAGCTCTATCTGGCGAGTAAGGCGCATCCCAGGAGCTTAGCCTGAATTCTGCAGTCCTGTGAGACTCTAATTTTGCTGTTTGCTTCCTGGTCAGGCAGAGCGATCTTGTGCTTTGAGATCAGAATTTTCAAGCTTTGTTCTTAGATTACTCTAGTGAGTCCACGTTGTGGCTAGCTGCAAGTCTGAGCCTATTCCCAAATTCCTGTGCCACTAGCAGTATGTGAAAGCATCCTTAGATGGAAGCTGGCCTCTGAAACACTCTCAAGATTGCTGTGCAAATAAAACCCCACTGTTCTCAACTTTTATTTATATGTAACTATATTTTTCCATTACCAAAATACTGAAGTAGTTGACCTAAATCTGATTGTTCAGAAACGTGCATGTGTTTAAGCAAGTGAATAGAATATCTGAGATTCTGGGGGAACAATGAAAAATTACTTCAATCCACTGTAAACTTTGTATAAAAGACAAACAGGTTTGTTTTTTCCTTTTTCTTTCTAATCTTGCAGTCATCCCGCAACAAATATAATCAGATCTAACCAGGTTTATGATGAAACAGGTGAGCTCAGAGTGGCATGGTGTGATCTCGTTCATTACTTGACTCATGTGGCTGGGCAGCAGCCCATGTGGGAGAGCCGTGCAGGGAGCAACATGGGGCATTGCTGCTGGCTTAAGCATAGGCTTTGCTAAGCTGCATGTGGGTAAACGCTTACCAGCGCTTCAAATGGGGATGCACTGACTGTCAGTAACAGGTCTGCACACGGTTTAGTGGTGGACTTGGCAGTATTAGGTTTATGGTTGGACTTGATCTTAAAGGTCTCTTCCCACCTCAATGATTCTGTGACTCTGGTGCAGATGTTTTGGTTTGTGTCAGGAATGATGATGTACAGTTATAAAAAATGATGCTGGCATTAGATCTACTCTTACAATGGTGTGTTCAGTTATAGGGAGAGTACAAAAGCAAATGAATCAGCCAGAGATTGGGAATCAGAAATTTGGGATTCTCTTACTGAGCATCGTGGAGTTGCCTGGGCGACCCTGAGCAAGAGTGTCTCTTCCTAACTCCTCTCTATAAATGTTCTCTTGACTCTTAATGAATAGACACCATCTGTAAAACACGGGTAGGTCATGGCAGGTGACAGATACTATGTAAATGAGAATTTCCCATTGAAATGTATTAAGCTACAATTTCAAAAACAGGAAGCTGAGGCATAGGGTTTTATTGTTAAACAGAACTGGTGAAAGGAAAGCCGAAAATAGTTTGGTTTTTTTTATGAGCATCCTTTGTCAGGTAGTAGAGAATAATTCACAGGCTTGTAGATTTTAACGTCTCTGTAATTGTTTATGCTAGATCTCCTGGGTCACAAGCGTGGAGGATTTTACCAGCAGTCCCTTTCAGAGAATTCAAGTAAAGAGGAATTTATCACTTCCTTAAGGAGTCTTCCATTTTGGTTTGCCTCTTTTAGTTGCAGAAGACGTTTCTTTGTGTTTTCTGTTTTAAAATGTAAATAACTTACAAGATTGCTTTTAAGCCTCAAAGGCAAAGGAATTATACTAATACATGATGATAATATCGTAATAAAAAAGGCGAATGTTAGTGATTTGGTGGTGTTACTGTACAGAAGACCTCCCGGATTAGGTTAGTTTACGTGCTGTCACCTCTGTGGGTTTATTTGTACTTTTGGTTGATGATATCGGGTGTTTCTGGCATCCCTTTCCAAATGAGCGCATGTGTGCGTGCCTCCCAGACATCAAGCAATTAGGAAAGCACGGGAGATTTGTGCTCCCTGCCATGCACCTCTTATGGGCTCGAGTGGCTGCAAAGCAAACAGCCACAGTGGTTTAAGGCTGGAGAGAGACAATGCGAGAGGAACTGAGCAGGAGCCATGTCTGCGTGTGATGCTGGAGCATCTTCAGTCTGTGGTGGGAGCAGTGTTGTTTTTTTTTTTTTGGAGACTTGATCTGAGTGTAGCTGATCTGCATGACTGGGTGAGACCTTCCCACAGCCCTCTGCAGCCCCATAGCTGGTTTGAGTCCTCCTTTCCCTGTGCCTTGCGTGCAGGTTACTGCAAACTTTGTCCAGACTGAGCCCAGCCTTGCCTCTATGGTGTGTGTGGTGCCCTGGGGCTGACGGAGTGCTGGTCCCGGGGCAGTGGTGCTGTGGGGCGCTCTTCTTGCTCCCTATGCAGAGCTTGAGGTAGCTGTGTGTTGCAGCTTGTGCAGGTGGAAGGAAGAAAGCTGGATAGAGGTGGACCCCATCTAAGAGGATGGATGTAACGGGAATTATTTCCAATGCTTCCTTGATGTGAGCCTGCTATCCTAAGAAAGAGCTGTAAATGCAAATGTGGAAGAAAATGCTTATGTCCTCCTCCCCTCCTGGGAAAGGAGCCCTGGAACAGCTCCAGTGTAACTGGGCAGCTCTCTTGTTTAGACACATGTGAAACACATTCACCCAGACACTTGCATGAGTATTTCCACATTTTTGAGGCTGAGATTTTCAGTGTTGTTCACAGTTTGGCACATGAATGTTGTCCCTTCTGATGTTCTGAGACCATAGTTAAAGTTCAAGCCTGTGCTTAAGTGTTTTGCTGGAGTAGAGCTGACATCGCCATCACAGAGAGAAGCAGTGTGTCGGGAAACTCGGCAGCTGCATACAGACTAATTGTTCTGAGGTGATCCTGGAAGGTGCTGAGCACCCTGGCTGGGATCCAGCAAGGCTTTAAACACATGCTTTGTTGGGTTTTTTTTCACATTGTTACCAGTTTTGTTCTTTGATTTCTTTTCCCCTGGCAACTAGAGAAGGATATCTGAGTAGCCAGAGCAGTGTAATTTATCTGCCAGTGACATTCTGACCTGTACTGCAGGGGTGTCTCGTGGGACATGGGATGGCTGACGGGAACACATATTGCTACAGGTGCCCAAGTCAATTGGCTTAAGATTTTTTTCTTCTGCATTCTTCTGCTGGGCATGGGGCAGGCCAGGCTGCGTGAACAGTGCTCAAACTACATTTGTTAAACCACATCCTATCTTTCCGCATGTCTCTGCTTGCTATTAAAGTGCACAGATAGTATTTCCTTCCCTGCTTTCCACTTAGACTGTATTTGTCTTTCCCTTGCCTTGAAAATTTTGGAGGCAAACGGCCACATTCAAGTTTTATTTGAAAGTGGCATTGTCTGCAGTGGAGCCCAGAGCAGACAGGAGCCTAAAAATCCTCTGGAGGTTGGTCCCATGTGTGCTGCCATCGATATCAGCTGTGTCTCTTCTGTCTTCATCTGGGGAGCTCCTCCTGTATCTCAGTGTGCCTCTCTGGGGCTGGGGACAGGGCTGGGGCATGTGAAGCAAAGCTAAATCCTGTGTTACTGTCAAAAACTGCACCTCCCTCAGCATGGGACATCTCCTTCCCAGCAGAATTACTCCCATCCTCCTCCTGTGTCTGTTGGGCATTTTTCTGCTCTTCTTGTTGCAGCTCTGCAGAAGTGATGGAGCTGTTGGATAGGTTTGCATCATTTCTCATGCTTCAGAAAGTGTCTGGCTGGTTGAGTATGACACACAGTACTTGTCCTGAGCCACGGACAATGGGGGGTCTGCTTTGGTGTCCCAGGGCAGCGTGGCACCCAGACCACGGCTGTCGCTCAGACCCAGGCTCACGATGCACAGCCAGAATCCCTGGGGTGCAACTAGGGTGCCCCAGGGTGACGTTATCATACTTGTTTTTCCAAGTAAATCTGCACCTGGAAACTTCTGTTGGTTCTTTGGTGCTGCAAAGCCTTTTTCATGCTCTGACAAATGCTGAGATTATCATCAGCCTGAATGTCTAGAATAGCATTGCAGTGACTCAAAAGAACAGCCTTCTCCCCAAGCAGCCTTTGCCTCTCAGTGACTCTCTGGATAATCTCCAGTCATTGACCTTGGTGCTTTGAAAGTGCATTTTGGCTTAAAGAGCTAAAGCTTAAGGCTTTAAAGGAATTGGGAAGCCTGCTAACCTCTAAATTTCTAAGCAGCGTGGGTGAGGTGTGCACAGACAAGGGTAATTGTAGGGGTGGTTTACCTGGTTCTGACTCCTGCGGGATCTACGCTCATCCCCTGGAGCCTGTTCCCTCTGTACAGAGAGGCTCTCTGCTGCTGTCTTTGATTTTTGTGCAGGTCAACTGAGGCCATGTTTTCAAGTCCTGGGGTTTCTAAGGATATGAGGATTATCAGAAGATGGGAGTTATCCATGTGGAAATACAGCAAATACTTTGAGCTCTGAATTTGTCCATTTGTCTTTTCTTATAGCATTCACTGCTTTTTTTTTTTGTCTTGCCCTGTGTAGTTATTCTCTGCTTTGCCTCTCACCTTGGGATATGCAGATTCACAGAGCTGATGAAAACCTTCTGCCCATGGACACTTAGAGATGGGTGCTGGGATTTTTTCCTGGTTAAAACTCTTTGCAGTTTGTTAAATCACCTTGAATAGAAATCTCAGCCATATTTGAAACTCTAAGAAGAAAAAAAGCTTGTTGTGTTCTGTGCTGTGTGTTTTTATTGTAGATTGGCAATCCTGGAACAGCTGGAAACTAATGTTTTTTAAATGCTAGAAAGACTTTTCACTGCAGCTGGCTTACAGAACTAAGCAACTCGATATATCCCCTGAAATACCTCCAGATCTCTCAAAGGCAGCTGAAAGCTTTTTCCTTATCTGGAAGGAAGATAAACCTCTAACACTGACATGTATAAATGTGAACTTGTTCTGCCTGGTGGCTTGTTCAGTTTGTTGTGGATGCTTTTTAAACAACACTAACTTCAATGCTGCTCTGTGCTGTGAGATCTGAGGCTATAAAAGGTATCTTGATGCTGAATTACTTTGCTGTGTTGATGATCTATGTGTGTGCTTTCCCAGATCCCACTTTGCTGCTCTGAAACTATACCAGTATTGTTCTGCAGTGATTTGCTTTTCTGCCACTGAATTCTTACACACTGTGCAGCAACAGGGAATCCAAGCATCCGTGAGCACCTCAAAGCAGAGTTAACCATGGCAGTTGGTATGGAAGGAGCTGATGGGTGCAGAGGTGGAGGCAGGCGGGACTGAGAAATACGCGGATGAAATAAATAAATTGGGGAGGAGGAAAGAAACAGCATGGAAGCGTACAGGCTGGGTGCTGATGTGCAGCTGTGGGCTGAGACACTGCTGCTGAAGAAGCAGCAGGTCTGGACAAATTTGGCTTGCTTCTTCCCTCCTCAATTTACTTATTTACTACTCTATATTGTGGGCTCTGCTGAAAAAGCAGGATGCTGCTCAGTCTCATGGGGCCTTGCTGCAGAATATATCCCAGAAATTGGGGAATTTGTGTAGCAGAACAGTTACAGGCCCTGGATTGAGCTGGCAGTGTTCATGGTTGGGAAACCCCTCGGTTCATTTGTAACCTGTGTAGGTTTGATGCAGAACGCTGAAAGCAATGCCACCTAACCTGTTTTTCACAAGACTTCTGTAAACTTGTCCTGGCAAGAGGAAGGTGGCATGTTTTCCTCTCTGCAGCTTTTGAATTCAGTTGGGCAGAGGAGGAGGCCTCAGAGGTGTGAGGTTCCTGCATGTGTGGTGGATGTTGGCAGCAGGTATAGAATGGGGCTGGAGGAAGGATGGGGCTGGAGGAAGGATGGAGCAGGTCGTCTCCGCGTCTGTAAGTGTCTGATGGGGGGGAAGACTGTAAAGAAGATGGAGTCAGATCCGTCTCAGTGGTGCCGAGGGAACAGACAAGAGGCAATGGGCACAAACTGAAATACATGAAACTCCATTTAAAAAGGAGAAAAAAATTGTTTGGTGTTTTTTAAACAGCATAGCAGGCAGCTGAACGGAGGCTGCCATCCTCAAACAAAATTGCCTTGCAAAGAGAGAAGGCAGGCTGTTCTCGAGGTCAGTGGAAGGCGGGCACAGCCGTAAGTGACGTGTGGTCCTCATTGCTTCTGGTCTATGGTTTAATATGTGCAAGCACCTACTGCAGGCTTCTCGTCACGCACTGGTAGAGGAAGGAGCCTGTAGCCCCACCAGGGAGCAATCCCAGAAGATCAGCTGTTTCCTACACTTGTTTCCTGTTCTTCAGGTCACAGCTTGGTGCATGAGTGCTGGTTTGCTTGGTTGGCAGGCTCCCCTTCTTTCCTGGAGCCTTTGCTGCAGCCTGGGCTTGTCAGGCTTAAAAAACCAACTTTGCACTAAAACCAGAGGGCAGATGCAATGTGCTGTGTCTGTTCTTGCAAATTTGTGCATGTGCTCACCGCTGTGCATTGTGTCTTCAGTGCTATTTCTCTTATATTCCCTTCTCTCTCTCTCCATGCCACAAGAGGTGCCTTCCATAAGCTGCTTGGTAGTGCCCTGGGCCTGTTTTGATGGGATGTGTCCTATCTCACAGCATAGTCACCTGCAGGCACTGTGGCAATTGCAGTAGTTCAGAGACAGGTTTGATTTGAGTGCTCAGTTATGCTCCCATGAGAGCGGAGGGGATTTGGCTTGTGGAGGGTTAGACCTTGCCCTTAGAGACTAATATGCATTCATCTCCTCTTGAATTCTTCATTTTGGTGTGTTCATTACTGTATCTTCTGTGGTAATTTTGAGGTATCACTACAAATTGCAGCAGAAGATAGCTCACCTGAGATGAATCCCTTTCCCTTAGAACAACTCAAAATTGCTTTTTCTTTAACCTGCCACTTACCTCCCCATGGTACAGACATTTGAAGAGTCATTATTGCAATGAAGACCATAAATATTAAAGATTCCCTGATTCTGAGGTAGTTATTTTGGTCATAAATCAATGGGGTCTGGCTACTGCCTTGCTTGTTAATATTTTACAAGTAATCTAAGCCTTTCAAACCTCATGTAATCTGGTATTTTCAGTTATTTTTTTTGAAGCACCCCCTCGCTGGCTGTTTAAATGCCACCACCAGCAAGCTGTGCTCCCTGCCAGTGCTGCCCCCTCTCCTGGGAATCACGCTGACTCTCAGCTCAGCAAGTGATGGCAACTGGGACACTTCTTCCTCCTCTTCCTCCTCCCTGCTCGAGTTCAGCCCTAGGAGTCTGCTCTCTCTGCTGCACAAGTTCTGCAGTGACCCTACAAGGAACTTCTCTGTCTGAGTTGATGTTGCCCATGCCCATCTGTGAACCTCAAGCTGTAACAGCCTGTATGCTCATAGCTGGTGGTCAGAAGCCTGCTTTTCCACTGGATTGTGGGGTTCAGCTTTCCCTGTGGGGTATTTCCTGCCCTCTTGATGGGTTTTGGAAGAGGAGGTTGGGTTGTGCAGGCTCTGAGGTCCAGGTCAGTGTTGGATGAGTGCCTGATGGGAACATGCACAGGAGCAGCTTTGGGAACGGGGGTCTCCTGAGTTTTTGTTCTCCTGACATCAAGCTGTTTGAGTGATTCAGATGTTGTCCAGATGTTATGTGGATATTAAGCCTAATTCCTTCATATTGCTGTCCCCGGGGTCACTTGGAGGTTGGGCAAACTACCCAGTATGGCTGGGACATGCTGGGACATCCTCTGCATGGCCATGCAGCATGACCAATGTCTGTGCTCTCTGCCTATGCCAGCCTCCTCCATCCTCTCATGCTTCATTGCTGTGGTGTCAGGGGCTGACGTCAGGCTGGCACAGTGGCCAGGGTCCTTCCCCCACAAGGCTTTTCTGTCCCTTGTTGCAAGGGCAAGTGGGATTTCTTATAATCCGAGCTCAGATTGTCTGCAGAGATGGTGTGGATGTGTGGAGTTGGGTGTTGGGATGTGCTGGGTTTATGGTCCCTGCTGGGATGTTGCAGATGGGGAATGGAAGCACGTAGCATCGTTGCAAGCAAAACCTGTGGGGTATGTGGGCTGAGTGCTTTCTCAACAGTAACTGGCAAAATAAAACCACCTCCAATGTTCATACACTGATAAACAGCTTTAAAAGATTAACGCAGAAGCAAATATAGTCCAGCATCAGGGTCTGATGTCCACAAGTCTCACCGAACCTCTGCTCTAAAACATGCCAGGCAAATCCTGTATGAACGTAGTTTGTAGCTAGGGCTTGAGTACAAAGGAGCACAACTCTTCTTTGGGGTCCCCACTGAAGCCACGGTTAAAACGTGCAGACATAGCTGCCCCCAGTCAAATAATGTTCTGGCAGGGCTCCTGTTTCACTGGCATTACCTGGAGTGTTTAATGTTAATATCGCTCTCACTTAGATTTGGTGCTCCTCAATGTTTTCTTGTTACAGGAATTTCCTTAAGTAGAAACTTTTTCTTCAGAGTAATTTTTGGTTGATTATTGCTTATATATGCAATTAGTGTAATTGCATCTGATTATGCAAATTTATTTAATCATATAATTAGAACATGGAGGGATGAAATATAATGCAGTTGGGAAATCTTTTGTAAAACTTCCTGAGCTCAGTACTCTGTGCACAAGGTGGTGGTTATCTCTTGTGCTGTAGATTGGAGATTTTAGTTCAGCATCCTGGCTAGTTTCAAAACATATTTAAGACATGCTGTTAATAGCTCTTAGAGCTAGTTACATGGCCTTCATGGTGCAAAGGTGTATAACTTCTATTTTTTTACATTATAATATCAGGAGCTTGCTGCTGAGCTCAGCCCTTCTGTTTTACATCTGCATCCCCACCTTACACTCAGGGACATGAAAGCATCAGTCCTGCATTGGACCCAAACCCCGGATTCTGCCTGCAGCCAGGGTCCCTCGTGGGGAAGAAACAGAGAGCAGAACAGGCATGGGGTGATGGGTCCTTGGGGTGCTCGTTGTGTGTAGCTCAGGGGCTGAACTAGCCCCGAAATCCCTTTGGAAAGCACCCTGCCTTGGTAAGGCATATGCAGAGGAGGAGGTAGAAATGGTGCATTTTCCAGACTGCGGTCTTGGACATGCTTGTTCTCATTCAAGAAATCTGGTAGGAGCAGGGGCCTGAACCTGCTTTTCAAATTTCTCACACAGTGCTTGAATTGCAAAAATACTGTTCTTTGTCATTCGGCGGTTACTTTTAAAGCTGTGCTAGGAGCTTCACAGAAGTAATCAAAGCGCCTTGCTTTTATGATCTAATTTTCAGCTGTGGCACAACAGCCAGGCTCACCGCCAAGAACTGTGGAGAGAAGAGGGGAAAAAGACTAGGATGATTATAGCAGGATCGAGTGATTTCTCAGCAAGACACGATTGTCTGTGCTCTGAAACAAGAGCCTTGTAAGCCGCAGGATAAAGCAAATGTATGGTGTGTATGCAAAAAGCACAAACAGTATATTCTTATTTATTATTTGGGTTGTGTTAATGTCTCTTGCTTCTGGTGGGGAATTGTTACCAAAAGCGATTACCCTCTTCCCAGCGATAACGCAGTCCAAATGGCCGGTCTCGTGTACATCTGTCTTTATTATCTCTGCAAGGGCTGCAGAGATTTGCTTTCTTTTTGGCTTCACAGGGCTGCAGCTTCTTCTTGTTCTTAGCTCGGTTACGGCTGCCTTTTAGCCAGTGTATGTCTGAAGGTGGTTTTTACAGGTGCCAAGAAGCTTGTGTGCTTCTCCGGCGCCTGATTCCTCACAGCAGCAGCGTGAGTGGAGACGGGCAGGAGGGAACCTCATCTTCAGGTGTCCTGCTTGGTGTGCCAGGGGTGAGCAGAGCTGAAATGAAGGCCAACATGCTCTGAATTGAATTGCTGCAGAAAAAATGAACCCTCTGGCTGCTCTCCCACCACTGCAATGAGACCCATAAGTGGTTGGCTCCTTAGATCTGGAGAGCCATGTGTTTCAAACCACTTTGTGCTTTGCAGGGCTTGTGGCAGCTCAGAAGTTGCTCTGATGCGTGGCTGTGGACATAAGTCCCCCTTATCTTCTGCAGACTGAAGGTGTTGGAGCGAGCTGGCTGGACTTCAGGCAAGTGCCTCCCCCCCTATACAAAAGTTGATGGGGTCGGGGTGGGGGGTGTGGAAATACCCCCTTCATGTCAGGGTAGCAGACTAACGCTGAGTACCTGGGGAAGTCCTGCAGACCTGGCTGCAGACAGGGAGCACAGGAGAGAATCCAGGATGGAAATAGTCCTAGGCTGTATTGCTTGGTGTGGGGAGACAGCTTGGGCTCTGGAAGGGACTTGCTGACCTAATATTTCAAAAATGTCATTCGAGCAGCAGTTCAGGACTTGGCAGCCCAGCTGAGGACTTGCTGTTTCTCTCCTTAAAGGGAGTTTCTGGTGCCGGTTGACAGCAGTCAGAGCAGATTCTTCACTCTGGCTGTGCTGCTCTGGGGGAACATCTGAAGGAAACACAAGATAGGGCTGGATGTGCAGCCCAACTCTGCCCCAAGGCAGGACTCAGCTCCTGGTGGGGGGTCTGGCCTGAGCTGAAGGATGCTGGTGGTGGAGATGACATCCCCTCTGCAGGCAGCCTGGCCTGGTACGTGGCTGCCCACAGCACTTAAAAAACTTGGTCTGATTCCTGACCTTGCTAGTGTATATTAAAGCAGCAGACTAAAGTCTTCTGTGATCTTTGGGACCTCTGTTTGTGAGAGTGGCTGTGGGTATTGTGTGGTCAAGAGGCACCTAATGGATGTGGCCTTCAAACAGGGTTTCAGTGTGACATCCTTGCTGGTCCCCCTGCTGGCACAGAGGACCCCATCTATGGGTGTTTGAGGAAGTCTCCAACTGCTGCCAGAATGCTTTCCATGCAAATGCTCACAGTTGTTGTCCAGTGTGACTGACTTTACTGCAAAGGCCCTTGGTGTTTCAGCGCAGGGCAGATGTGTTCTTAGAGACAGAACGGGGAAGCGTGATGAGGTGGCCTGAGGGCAGCATCATTCCTCTTAACCTCGGAATTGTGACAGATGAAGCTGTAAAGTCACTTTTCTGGGTAGCCTGTAGCAAAATCAGGAAATGAAGCTGGATTTGCTGAGACCCCGGGGCCTTTTAGCCTCCCTGTCCTTCCTCATCGTAATGTTTCTAGTTACCCAAATCGAAGGACCAAGCAGTAAACTAGATTTGCAATTTTTTATTTTTTAAACAATGCTTTGAAATACTTTTATTGAGCAGCAAAACTTATTGCATTTGCTCATCTCTCACTCCCACGTAGAATACAGAGAGATTTTTCTCCAGAATTGTATTCTTTTCAAAAGGGTATTTTGTACCCTGCTCTGCTCAGTGCCTGTCGAGGAAACGTGCAGCCATTTGATAAATATATTGTGAAAAACACTCTTGAAGTGGCAGTCTGCCTGCAGCAGAGGAATAGCTACGGAGTATAAATAAGGTATGTGTAAGTAAATTAATTTTGCGCATATAAGCTTGTTTGCAGCTTTAGTTCGTATCAGCAGCATGATCCTCTGATCCACAGCAGGTGTTTTGTGCTGGGGGGATCAGGCTGATGATGGAGTGAAGAGCTTTGGGCCCAAAGCTGCACAGGAGCTTGTAGAAGGTAGTGGTGGTGTCTCTGTTTCGCTGGGATTTCCCATCACACGAAGATGCAGTTGTGTTACAGCCTGACAAATGGCAAATCCACCATTGATTTTTGCCTTGCAGAAATAAATAATTGCCTTTTGTACTGAATTTTATGCACAATAAGACTGGTCTGTGCGTAACTGATTTGCTTATTCAGGAAGCATTGCTCTCCAACATACTTTTTGGAAGACTTATCAGTGAAAAGGAATCCTTCAAAACAGCAGAACCTGAAACAAAGCCCAGCTCTACAGATGGATGATAATTTTAAGTCTTGCTGGATTTTTTTAGCATATGTCTAGCAGCAGACTATTTGTTGTGATGCTGTATGGGTCTGTTTGTTTTGATTGGATGAACTGATTTATGGTGTTTATCTTAAGTTTATCTATTTAAGTTGTCAATTAGCTGAAGATGTATTTCGCAGCCTGAGCTGTGCAAGTGTGCTGCTGCTTTTGAGGGGGAGACATTCCTGCTGGGTGCCTGGTCTGGGCAGTGAAGAGCTGTGCAGGTGGGTGACACAAGCATCACTGTTTGCTGGGACCTGACTGGTGTTCCTACTGCTTCTGGCTCTTTTTTCCTGTTGGCTGAGCAGTGGGGATGTGTGAGAGAGACCCAAGTGTTCAGTCCAGGTGGGTGATTTGTACCCTTTCTCATAGAAATTAAATGAAGTCAGTGTGGAAACAGGGTGATGCAAGTGGATCCCTGGCTTGCAAGGATTTTTATAGAACCTGCTTTGCATGTAGGGAACCAAAGGTTGCAATAGTTCAGAGTTAAACCTACACTGAAACTTACTGGATGCAGTCCAGGATGCTGTGATTAAAACTAAGTTGTCCCCCGCTGTCCCCAGAATCTGGGCAGAGGGATGAGATGATGCATCCTGCAGCACTGCATCTTCAGAGGTGATTAAGAGATGGCAGCCATGTGCTGCAGAGGAACATTTCCTGCTCTGGACTGCACTGGGAAGACTGAAATCTGTTTTAAATTGAGACTGAAATTAGCATCCAGGAAACAGCAATTTTATTCAGCAGTTCTAGCTTTGTATTGCATTTTTGTGTTCTGTAGGTCTTTTCCAAAGGAAAAGCTGATTCCCACATGCTGGTGGTAATCATTAAGCGTTGTTGATTTGCAACTTAATATAGCTTTTATACATGGTGGGCAGCAAGGTTAATGCGTGTTTGCACACAGGCTGCAACTGTGGGGGGCCAGGGGTGACCCTGGAACCAGTCTTGCTTTTAAATTCTGCCTTTGCTGTTGACTATGTTGCAAATAATTGAGAGTGTGAAAGTCACTAGCCAAGGCTTCCAGGCCATTATGTGACACTCTCTAGGGCCTTACAGGGCAACAGAGGCTATTGTGGAGCCCTAAATGGCTGTGGATTTGCTGTTATGCACATTGGGTTTGGATACATACCAGAAGCTGTTGTATGCTGTAAGAAAGAATCCAAGAGGCTGAAAGTTTGACCCTTGACTTGTTAAGAAACTGTACTTCTCCCTTTATTGTAAGCTCTGGTTGACCATCAGTCTGTCTACAGAAGGAGAAGTTCTCTTTAGTTGTGTTGCTTGTTGCACATCAGATAATCTTTATTGCTTTCATATCTAGCTCAATGCTTGGGTTTGCCTTTCCTTCTGAGCGTTTGCATCTTGTTTACAGCCTGTCAGTGTTCTGCCTTCGCTTTCTTTTATGTTGGAAGAAGCCAGAGATGGGTGTCTTGGTTATATTTGTGTTGAGTGAACATTCAGTTTATCTCTGTATGTGTTTCCTTTTAGGTATTTTGTGACGATGTTCCTTCATGCCACATGCTGTCTGTGAGTGTTAGCATCGCAGCTCTCTGCAGTGCCACCAGAGACCATACCAGCTGGATGCAGCGATGGGGGACTCTCCAACAAATGCCATGGATGGAGGTATAGACATGTGCTGCAAAGACACACAGACTGAACTGGCAGAGCAGGTAGCAGCCATAGACATGGCTGTTGGCCCAGACAGAAGTGACCAAAATGGTGGAGACAACACTGAAGAAAATGACACAGTCTTTTCTGATAAGATAAAAGACATCCAAAGAAATGGAGTCAACAGTGACATGGGAATGAATGAACTCCTGCCTTCCCAACAGCCAGAAGATGCTCACTGCAGGCACGTTCCCAAGAGACCTCTCACTAGACCTGTCCTGTCAAGTAGGAAGTTGTCTCTTCAGGAAAGATCATCAGGAGGTTATTTGGCTTCTAGCAACACTCCAGGTTATGGTCCTTATGCCACAGGGCCATCACCACGTATAATGAGGAGACCAACAATAGAGTCTAACCGGGTCTCCATATCAGATTCTGAGGTAGGCATGTCCTCCTGTAATTGTGGTGTCAAGGTAAGGTAAGTCTGTCTTAACTGGTAATGGGAGTCTTCAGTCTTTTGGAGCAGTAGATCTGAAAGCACTGTTTTTTCTAAGTGGGGGGAGGGGAATATCTCTGAAACCAGAGATTTCATTAGCTTGGAATGGCTGAACACCTTTGCATCCGTCCCCCAGACCTCTGCTTGGGTGTAGCCCAATCCTGAAATTGGCTCCTTCAGCCCTCACCTGCCTGGGATAGTCCTGTTGTGGGGTTGGAACCCCTGTGGTGTAGCAGTAGCACGCAGAAGGCCTGTCAAGCTGTTCAGAGAAAGGGCTGTGACCAAATGGCTTTGCTCTCGTGTCCCTGCTGTATGTGCCCTTCGGGAGTTTATCAGTCACAGCAGCTTTGCTGATGGTATTTTATGAATTTAAGCTTCTGGAGATTATGTATCTGCTATTGTATTTTGCTATTATTGAAGGCATGATTTAATTTTATAAAGAGCTTAAATGCACTGGTGTTTCCTACTCCTGTCAGGATTTTCCTTTGTCTTTAGAGCATTTATATGGGTCTGTAACAGCAGTGACTGAGGGCTGTGACCCCTCTCTCCTTCAGAGGACTGTCTCAGGGTTGTTGCGGTTGTTCTTGCGTGTCTATCTTGTGGCTGCTCTCTCGGTACCGGACCTCGGTACAGACCTATCTCAGAGGTGTAACACACTGTTAGTGGTCAAGTGTTTTGATGGTAGTGGCTGCTGGTTACAATTCCCTGTGTTGTGCTGGGTGGGGAAACCCGTCCCCTTCTGCTGTCCCAGGGAAGGACAAGGAGGAAGGCATCTGCAGGTTCTTGTTACGACATTTCTTTCCCACCAGCATGTGTGCTGTGATGTGCTGTCACAGGGAGCAGAGAGAGGGGCTGCTTGGACCACGCTGCCTGGTGTCGCACTGAAGATGCTGAGCCTGCAGCAGTGCTGTGAGAAGGGGCATGCAGATCCAACTGAGGGCTCAGCTGGGCTTTCTCTGAAAGCCAGGCATGATGGAGGTGGTGTAAATGGGTATTTCTCGAAGCCAAAATGTTTTGTAAAATGCTACTGGCTGGGGAAGAATTTTAAGTAGGGAATGGGCTGTCTGGAGTACTGGAGAGGGAGCATTGTCTGTGGCGCTGCCAGCTGGTTTGGGGAAAAAGCCCTGTCACACCTCAATTGTCCCCCAAGCCCAGGCTATGCTTCTTCCTGAGATTATCTGCTGTGGAGCAAAACCAAGGTTTCCATGTCCTGCCATTTTTCTCTGGACCAGGTTTGTTCCCCAATCATGTTTGACTTGTGTTCCTGCTCTTAGGGAATGGGGCAGGGCAGAGGGAGGGTGGGAGATGTCTGTGGGTGCCACAACTCCACAGTCACACTCACCAGAGAGGAGGTGGAATGCTGGAGAGAGGAGTGGTGGTGTGGACCTGCTGGCCTTATCCTGCAGGGAGGGCTGTGTCTCCTGCCCTATTACTGTGGGAGATGAGCCCAGAAGAAGCCTCTGGTTCATCTTGTGACCATGAGCCTTGTTCTGGTGAGGGATAGGCCCTTTCCGTGGGCATTTTCAGTCTCTCTGTCCTTTAGGGCTGGCAGTACAGTGATGCTTACCCAGAGAATTCGCCTCTGCTGCTGTGCCCTGGCACTGAAGTGGGACAGACAGCAGTTGGGGGCTCAGGAGCCCATCTGACTCTTCCTCACCCAGTCAATGGGGAGCATGTTGCTGAACATGGCTCTGCCAGCACCAGTGTGCCAACATGTGCTCTTGGGCACTGTGGTACTCCTAGACACAATGTTTGAATCCCACTGTGGTCCCACCCTGTGTCATAAGGGACCCAAACCACTGGAGTTTAGACTTTTGCCAGTGTGGGCCCAAGTGACCTGGAGCTTCACATCTGTGTGGCTTAGTGTTTCCCTCCTGAAAAGTGGGAACCTGACAGGATGGGTGCTGTGTGTGAGCAAGCTGGCCATTGTCCTCTGGGAAGTTTTGTAGGTCACATTAGCTGTGAGATGGGTCATAGTGTCCTCTGCTGATAGAGGATATCTGCAGAAGGTGCACTGCAGAGCTTGCAGCTTCTTTGCTGGCAGCTGAATGCTTTAATAAGGTAGACGGGGAGGGAGAGGAGCCAGTTCTTGGAAGCGGACGTGACTTGTGTGCCAGCTCTCCCATCCTGCAGTACTTTGTGCCAGGAGTGCGGCTTGTCCGAAATCTGCTTCAAAGTAACTGCAGTCGAGTGTGACTAGCACATTCCCATCTGCAAGCAAATTCAAAATACTCTGTCCTCTTCCACAGCATCAGCATCTTGGGGAGCAATAGCTACTGCCTTGCGGTAGGAAATGCGTATAGTTTGAAATGCAGATGCAGAGCCCTTCGTTTCGCTGCTCCCGCAGCAGTCCATTATGCAGTGCTGCATTTTAATGGTCACTTTGATATAACTATTTACAGCCCTGCTCCAGTGCAGCCCAGAAGCTTAACAAAGCCATGCTCATTGGAAAGCATCATTCATATTAATGGGGAATCGCTGCGGTAAGAGGAGGGAGGGAGCTCAGGCAAGAGCTGTGTGTTCAGAGGTGGGCGCTTGCCATCACAGCGGTGCTCTTGAGAGCTGTGCTTCGTCCTTCCAGCTTATAGGGGCAGTATCTGTATCCTGTAAGGAATAGCAGAAGGACTAGGAAGATGCACAATTTTTTTATAGAATAAAGTTTGAGGCTGACCACTGACTAATGAGAAGCGTTAGGTGTGTGACAGCAAGATGAGCGTGCAGCCAAACTCCAGCATCCTGCGTATGACCTGCAGGTTGCTGCTAAGCGGTTGTTGCAGGGTTGCTGTAGTCAAGGCTGTGAGAGACACTGGCTGTCCAAATAAGAGCTATACAGCTAACAGATACAGCAGGGAACTTGGACCAGAAATGGAGAGCAAATTTGATGTTGTTACATGTATTTGCTTGGTGTGTTTGCTGTAAGCAATTAGCAGAGCCTTGCGTGTGGGCAGGAAAGACTAAGCAGAGCCAGGAGGTAGGGCCAGGGTTTCCAAGAGTTACAGGGGACTCCCTGATGAGGTTTTTGGCCCTATGGGGGATAAAATAACCCAGCTACTGTTGTATTTTTGGTTGAACATTTTGATACACAGACCCTCAGTAAGCAGGGAGGTTGGTAGGTCACTCTGACAAGATCCGGCTCACTGTTCATGGCACTGCCCCATCTCCCTGCAAATAACTCTGACACATCTTGTCCTAGGCAAGCTGCACGTTTCTGCTAGAGTCCATGTCTCTCTCCTGCTTAAAGCCCTTTTGGATTTGCTCCTTGGATTGGGTGTCCAGCATCATCAGTCGCTGCCTTTTGGGTGGCAGGACATCCATTGCTCTGGCTCACAGCCGCTGCCTGATTTGAGTTAGAGTCTGTGCAAAAATTAAGATGAAGCTCATGAGCATTTGGGCTTTATCACATGTGCAGATGCCGCCTATCAGGAGCTGAGATGGATGGCACAGCTGCGTATCAATTTCCTGTGTTATGCTGATAGTCATCTAGGATTGAATCTGCTTTCCCTCCTCAGTGATAGCAGGAGTGGCATCTCGCTGCCTTGCTGTCAGCAGTTCTGTATCCTTGACTGATCTGGAGAAATAATAGAGAGATGTGCTATATGAGGAGACTGGATATGGCAGAGGTGAATTTTCTGTTGTTGTTCTCTGCTGAATTATGGAAGAACCATGCTCTCAGTTAGAGATGCTGCTGAGATTTTTAATGGTGATTTAATACTTGCTCACAGGCTGGGAGGAAAGCTTGTATTCAGGGATCACACAGCCAAGAGCCGAAGCTGAGCCTGTGACGCTGTGGGAGGCTTCATGCAGTGCTGCGAGTAGGCAGTGACTTGTGCCAACCCGTTGGGGTCTGATACCCCAAACGCCTGTCTTCTGAGTGGCCTTTCTTGGGTTTGTTATTTAGGAAGACAATGGCTGCTGGGCTAGCAGGGCTGCAGCAGAGCCAGGGCTTGTTGTCTTACACAGAGGCAGTTCCTGATCAACCGAGCAGAGCCACTGATTAGCTAATTGGGATGAAGAGTTGGCAGCTGCTGGTGTCTTGCAGCCACTGCTGACAAGGCTGGATCTGCAGTATTACCTCTGCAAGAGAAGTAGCCCGTTCTGGTCTCCTGACGGTGTTACTGTGTACTTAATTAACCTGATCTGTAACTTTCAAAATTCCCTGCTTGTTCCCCTCCTTTCTTCGATTATTCATGGACCATAACCTGGAAGGTCCTTCCAGTGCTGCCTTCTCTGGTAGGAGTGCCCACTATGCTGGTGGGATTTTTGCTGCCTTTGCTGCCCATCAGTGCTTTGTAGTAAGAAGGGAAAGGCTTTGCCTTTAGTGATGGCACAGAAGTGATAAAGCTGAAGCTATTAAGGGTACAGAACTGCAGAACTAAGGCACAGGCCCCAGAGTTTAGGTTGCTGGCCCACATAGCCTCTGTTGATGTGATGTTCCTGTCTCCTGCTTGGTGCTGGCAGCATGGTGAGAGGAGAGGGTTTTCCACAGGGCTGCTAAAAGCAGCTTCTGCTTTGCTGCATGGATGATGCTCCAGTGCTTGTATGTACCAGGGCAAGGCTCTCTGAATGTGTTTGTACAGACTGGCGGGTGTCTTGTCACTGTGTTTGACAGAGCTTGTCTCACCTAAAATTGCAGGACTTCTATCTGTGAAAGGGTAGAGGTCCTGCTTGCTGGAAAGTGGCATTTGAAAATGCAATGCTGTGTTTTGTTTTTTTTTTTATTTTGCCATCCCAAACCAACCTTTTTAGGTAGGCAGGAAAAGTCTCACTTGGAGAGTGGCTAGAAGAAGAATAAAAGATGCCTTTTTTTTTCTAGGTGGCTTCCCCAGACCTGCCAGCACAGTTAATTGCTTTATACTTTCTCTTCTTCCAGTCTCTTCTGGCTGAATTGTCTTGTCTCTTTCACATGTTCCACCCACTCCCTGGCATCCCATTTCTTCCAGTCCTGGTATCCATGTGGTCCCTCCACCCTCTGGGATCAGTGGGAGGTCGTTACAGCTCCCTGCTGCCTGGGTGACCCTGCACATCATGGTGGTGGGCTGGGGCTGTGTATGCTTTAGCAGGAGTGGAAAAGATGAGTCGGGCCAGTGCATTCTCCTTCCTCAGTTCTGCTGCTGGCCTGAGCACGCAGGGAGGAGGATGAGCTGACAAAGGGAACTTTCCTATGCTTAATGTCCATGGCTTATCTCAGAGTCATGGAAAATAAAACACTTATTTGGCATTTCTTTCCTTGGCTTTCCACATCTTTATTGTAGACCTCCTGCTTGTTTGACCAACTGGTTTGAAGCAACTGGTGTTGAGAGCTGTGAGAGGCAGTGCTTCAGTGTTGGGCTGATTCAGGTCTCATGGTCCTTCGGTCTCTTGGAGCTGCTTGGTTTTCTTTACAAGGTCACGATTTCCTTGCTGTGTGCAAAGGTAAACCCAGGTGGGACCAGGGCAGTGGCAGGGGCCGAGCTCCTACACAGCGTGGGCTGGAGAGCTTCCCCTTGCAGCCCCGTGAGTCACCCACACTAATTTCTTCTAGAGGTCTTACTGTGGTGCTCAAACTAGATCTCTCTTGAAAAGATCAAAGATATGTGGAAAACATTTCTTCAAAGAAGAATCCCCCAAAGGCATTGCTAACTTCTCTTCCTTGAATTAATTAATCTTTATTTAAAAGCTATATTTCCAACTTGCCTAAGGGCAGGGTTAAGAGAAGAACACCCAAAGCTGCAGTTGCAGTGGGGCTGGAACGTGGCTGCCTTTGTCCCACAGGTCCCAGCCCCCTTTTATGCTTCTAGCCACTTCCCAAATGAAACCCCAGGCACCCGGCAGGTGCCTGAGCTCCTGCATCCAATTTTGGGGTCTCGCGTAGGTGACCCCAGACCATGGTGCTGAGCCTTGACGTTGTGCTTTCTGCCCAGTTGCGGCCAGTGCTCCTGCCAGTGGCCTGTCATGACGCTCTGTCCCTGGACAGCTTTCTGACTTGTATTCATTGCTGCCCCTACTACCCCTTTTCTGGCATTTATTTTCATTTTGACTGTTTTCAGAACTATTTTCACGTCCTCTTCCAGCCGGTTGAGTTTAAACCAGCTCTGTCTTCATTACTGGCTTTCAGTTCCCAATTTTCTTTCCCATGCTTCTCTTTAAAGTGTATCTCTGACTTGCTGAAACCTATTTCTCTTCAGATTAGTGAATCTGGCTTCTTTTAGGGGACAAAATTTTGCATTATATATGTACATATGTATGTAGACAGTCTGTTTTCAGAAATATCTTACTTTGGAAAGCAGCTCTGGCTCCTCCTTCCCATCCCGGTGTCACCCCAGACAGCAAAGGCTCCATTCTCAGTTTCTCGGGGTTTCTATCACGCAGCAGTGGCAGCAATGCATTCATGGAATTGGGCTTGGACTCTAGACTTCACTGTCCTTTATGACTTTTTTTGATCAATTTTTGTTTTCTGTGGCATTGGTTCACCTCCCATCTCCCCTCTTGAGCAATACCTTTGACATGTTAGCAAATGGGACATCTTGTTTTTTAAGGCAGAACAATTATTGCACACTTGGATGGACCCAGGAGTCTAATTTGCTGACAGCTTTTCATTAAAGGATCTCATTAAGGTTCTTGGTCTGTTCCTTTTTATCAGCAGTTGCAAATACATTGGCGTGATGAAATCAAGAGGATTGTACAGTGTTATCTTTAAGAAACACTTGGCCCAGAGATAGGTGTTTCTCTCTGATAAAGAAATATTACAATTATCCCACTTCCTGCAGGAGAACCAAATAATAACATAATAACAGCCTTGCCAGTCTGCACACACGTGGCAAGAGTCACTTGAGCTGTGAATTATGGTCTTTCTGCAAGGAGGAAAAAAAAAAGGTAGAAAGCAACTATAATCTGGTTTGATTTTTGCTGTGTTGAGCTCAAGTGCTTGAAGCGCCGCAGAAGCTAAGATGACAGTGCTTCTCACCGGTAACTATCTGAGCGGAGAGTGAGGGAGGTGTGGGTCGGGTAGGCGTGCAGTGATGGTGAGTGTAAACTCTCGGAGGCTGTGCCACAGCCCTGGAGCCCCAGGCCTGTCTGGGGCAGCCGAGCCCTGGCATCACCCTTCCTTCGACCCTCTTGGGATGTTCCCATCCCAGTATTTATCCATTCCTTTCCAAAACAAGATCCCCAAAGGCAGGTGTCCTGGCATCACTCACAAGCTTCATTTAGCAGCAGTGAGAGACCAGAGAGATGCTTCAGGTGATTGGTCTGCTGTGGGGAAAACAGTGGTAATCTCTAGCCAGAGGCAAGAGGATCAAAGGAATTGGTGCCTTGGGCACAGGGAGCAGGTGTAGTTCCTCCTTGGTTTCACTGAATATTAGCACTCTGTAAGGGAGTTTGCCCAGCTGGATGGACTACATCCCACAAAACAGACTCTGCTTCTTCAGGAGCAGGGGGGAAAAATGCCACCATGGCTTCCTGCACGGTGTGTTTGCAAGGATAAGCTGCAGACTCCGTGCTTTAGAGATGCCACCTTGGCTTGAAACAAGATACTGAGTGCATGTATATGTCTGCATGTGAAGGGCTGTACTTGTGCGAGTAATCCCTACTTGGGGGAGGAGGCCTGTTAAGGGGACTTGGTCATTGCAAGCTCACTGGTGAGAAGAGCAGGCAGTACTAAGGTGGCTGGAGGCTTTCTCAGACAGGTGGTCACTTTTCCTGCCTGTCTCAGCCGCTCTGGTGAGCGTTTCCCCATCTCTGTAGTACTGTAGTTCTGCACAGGATAAGGTGAGGGGTGCGAAGTCGAGCACTAGGGAAACCCAGGGCAGGGGACATCAACAGAAAACTGTTGCTGCTGAATTTGTGGAAATCACTGCAATGCAAAGCACAGCCTTGGGCTGGGAGGTGAATCTACTGGCACAGGGTTTTCAGCAGAATTTGTCCTCCACGTGTCCGTACCCTGGGTTCCTGTGTGCTGCCCTCTTCTTTGGGGAGGAGAGTCCTTTTTACAAAATTAAATAGGTTTTGTCTTTGCTGAATGTTTCAGTGGTTTTGTGCTTTACATCTTGGCTTTTGCTGGGTCATTGTCTCTCTTCTCTTGTTGCTCCTAGTTCTGATGAATTGGTTTTTGCCTTTGGAAAGACATGTGCTTTGCTAGCAGCAGAGTTAATGTACCTCTGTGGCCCCATTACTCACAGTTGGCTCTTCCTCCCTGTCAGGGTGGTGGAAAAATCTTCCTTCACTAGAAACAAGATAAGATTTAAATCATCCCTTGTATTCCTGACAAGCCACTGCTTGCAAGCTTTAAAACTCATCAGTTCCCCATTCCTTTATTCTCCTTTGCTGTGATGATTGCTTGCATTAGGAGTGTTTTCTGGTTGGTGATGGAGAAAAGGCAAAACTATCTACCACACATGCTCTAATGCATCCTGAGAGGCAGAGGAGTGTTGCTTTCAGTGGGGATGCTGCATGGGGCCGGGGCTGTAACACCCCCAGTTGTTACAAATGGACTGAAGGCATCTGGCACAGCTTTGCTTTCCTGGCGCTGCTTCTGTAGATTGCAGGGCTATTTTGAGGTTTATGGGAAGGCTAATCTACCTGTCTGCATATTTTTATATCAGCTTTGTTGCCAAAGAAGTGCCCGCTGCGGAGGCTGGAAGTGATTTTCCCAGTCTGCTTTAGTGCTTTGCAATCTCGGGGAGAAATACTGTGTTCAAAAATGCTGTCTGGGGAAGTGTGTCCCATCTAAGGCTCAGCCCACACCATGTACTGCGGTTGGAAACTTGCCCCCTTACCTCACCCCACCGGGTTTGGGTCTCTCCCCTCCCCTGCAATGCAGTGAAGTGCTGTGTGTGAAGTCAGGACCGAGGCAAAAGCCACTGCAGCCCACCCTCCCCAGTGCTGGCACTGCAAATGTCCCTGCAAGAGCACTCTTGACTCTCTGCCAGGAGCTTTATACTGCAGCAAGGTGTGTGCTGTCCTCCTGCAGACCCTGTTGTGGTGGCAAAGCCAGGGAGGTCCCCTGGGTGCCTGGGCAGCTGCAGGGAGAGCTTGGTGCAGGCAGCGTATGGTGCTTACCCTGTGCTTGTGGTCTTTAGTCCCCCAGGCTTCTGCAGTGTCTGGGATGTTCTTGTAATTAATGATGGTGGGAGGGGTCAGCTCCAAATGAAATACAGCTGTGGAGGTTCTGCCGCTGCTGTGAAAGACTTTTTCATTAGGTAGTACAATACTAAAGGAAGTGGTGGACTTAGCATCAGATGACTGCATGGTTCCTCTGTTCTACCTTGGCTTCCACTAGTTGAAACCTGGGGCCACCGTCACTCCCTGTGTGCTCCCAGTCTGTTGAGTAGCTCAGCACCCCGTCATTACACCCTTGTCACAGCTTGCTGGGGGGCTGCATCCACCACCCTTCCACCGCTTGGGGTTTCAGTGCTGGATAGCTTGCAAGCGGAGATCAGGCCTGCTTAGGGGTGATTTATTTTGGCAAATACTGTAGTGGCTGAAGGGAATCTGTATTGTTTGTGTTGCATTGCAAAAGAGCTTGGTTCCGTGTGCTCTCCTCAAAGAGCAGCCTGTGATCTGGGCGAGAGCTCCCCTGGGTGCAGCCCCAGCCTTCATGTACCATCTGCAGAGGGTCCCTGTCTTTGCCAGGCTCGTGTTGGGAAGGGTATGGGCTCACGCTGCAGCCCTGGGGCTGGCGTGGGTCCCTGGGTGCTGGGAGCTGCCAGCCCCTGAGAGCCCCGTGAGCTGGGGATGGGTGTTTTCCTGCTTGATATTGAACACAGCCCAATGTAGATGGTTAGTATAAAGAGGCCACGGGCTGCTGTCAGGCTCACCAGGGTGAACCTGGAGCAATCCTGGAGAATTGGGGTGGAGGGGCCTCTGGTGTTATGCCAGCACAGCCAGAGTCAGAATTCAGTCCATAATTGCTTTGTCCTGGGCTGCCAAAAAAATTCAGTGCTTATACTGTAATGTATACTGGTTTAAATAAGATTTAGTCTTTCATTATTCAGCACTCTGCCTCTACTTGACGCTGATTCAAACTCAGTCATTTCCTTTTACCAGTACTCTAATTATGTTCTCCTTTTGATCTGCAGGACTGTGTGCAGTTAAACCAGTACAAGCTGCAGAGTGAAATAGGCAAGGTACGTTACTGGAGCTTGTGCACACCCACAAGTACGAGTGGAAAAACTGTGCCATCCTGAGACTCATTGCAACTTGTGTTTGGTTTGGGTTTTTTGTTTGTTGCCTTCTTAGTTTGAGCAAGTTTTGTTCAAGGTCAAAGTGGAGCTACTTCCTCTGAGATCTAAATTTATTTTCCTTCCCTCTGAAGGTGGTTAAGCTGGCTCCCTTCCAAGCCGTTTGCTTGCCAAAAGTAACACTAAGAGCCTTTGATGCATTAATACAGTCCAACAAGGAAAGAAAACAAAACAAAAAAAATCAGGGCAGGTGTTTGGTCCCCATCAGGACTAGTTTAAGTTTTTACGTCCATGGATGAGATGCTAGTTTAATTCTAGTCCATGTTTAAAAGCTGAAGAATGATTCAGAAGAGATTCCTCCAAAATTATTTAAAGGTCTGGGCTGGTGAGCAGTTCAGACACCTGCACATTTGGATGTCTGCCACCATTGCAGATGGGTCCATGAGTGACGGTGCTGTCTGGAAGTTGTATCTACCTTTGCAGTTGGAACACTGCAGTCAGAAGGGACTGCACCCTGAGCTGCAGAGACCTCCACCAAGTCTCATTAGACCAAACTCCTCTCCAAAGTGAGAGGCCCAGGGCTATGGGAGGAGGTACCCTTACCATCTGCAGTGGGCTGCTTGCAGCCAGGGTGTCAGGCTGGAGATACCACTGCTGGTGACACAGCAAATATCATCTGAAACTCGCACACAGCTTCAGACCAACTTACAGCTCTTGCCATTGGCTTCAGTATGATTTAAGGAGAGTCCGAGGCCTTCTCTCTAGTGGATTTGCCCCTGACGCCTCCTTGCCTGCAGGTCACGGTGAGCACGTAGGCACCATGAGGTTGGTAGAGGGTCTGCTGGACATACTGTGCTTCTGGATCAGCCAGACGGCTTCTTGGCCTCCTCTGAGACCAGGACCTTCATTCCAGCTCTCAGTGAAATCAAGAGAAATGTTTTGCAGGCTGTAGTGTTCATCCTGCTCATCTATTCAACAGGCATGTGTCAGGGATGATACCTAGCCATGGTGTCATGTGTCGCTTACATAAATGTATAGTGTTGACACAGAACTATGAAAAAATAGTGATTTGGATGGAGTTTGGCTTCAGGCTGTCACTGGAGCTGTGGATACAGCAGTGATCCAGACCTGCATCTGTGTGGGCAAGAGGTGGTTGGAGGAGAGCAGGCAGCTCGTCCTCACTGAAGTCCATTTGCTATCAAGAGATGGAGCGGTTTTGTGCTGAAAATTGTCTTGCACAGAAGTACAGGAAAGGAGTTGATGCAGAACTTCCAAACTTGCACAAAAAAAAAATCTGCTTGAAAATCATTCTCTCTGCTCTCCGCACGCCTTTGAGTTAAGACAGACACAGTGGCTTTGGCTCAGGGCAAGAGGTGATGGGCTAATGCTCAGCTCCTCCAAGCGCTGTTAATCCTCAAATACCCTGTGGCTCCAACAGAGCTGCCACCACGTATGACCTTGGTGTGGGGTCACATTCCCTGCAGACTTCGCTCAGGGCTTGACACATCCTGGGGTCTTGAAGGTGTGGGTTTTTTTTTTCCCCCCTGTGTAAGGCCATGGTCTGCCAGCCTTGAGCAGCAAGGAGATAAGGTGAAGCTGCTGAACTGACTGTGCAATTTGTGTTTATTTTTAGGGTTCCTACGGTGTTGTGAAACTGGCCTACAACGAGAACGATGACAAGTATTATGTAAGTGTCCCTCTCCTCCGCTCCTCGCTGCTGCTCCTCATTCCCCTTTGCCTCCCGAGAGATGGGTCCCCTCTGCCTTGCTGCTTTTAGCATATGCATTTCTGATTCGGGTAACATGCAAGGAATTGAACCTGCCCGCTGGGGATGGTGCTGCTGCCTGCGTGTCCACTTGCGTGCGGTGCAGAATGGGAGGGAGATCGGGTGGGCTGCTGTATATAACAGGCGGGGAATCTCAGAGGCAGGCTGCAGAAGCGTATGGCTGATTTGTCTTGACATTTTCTAGCTATGAAGCAGGTCACCTGAAATTAGAGGCACGTGGGTGGTGGTATTCAGCGCCTGCTGTGCATTGGAAGATCGGCCTTGAAGAGGTGTGTTTTGTAAGGACATGGGGGCGTTGATCAGAAAGATGCTGAACAGCATGGTCCAGCTGGGCAGTGCCTGGTTCCCCTGCATGTTACCCCCTTGCAGGGTGCCTCCCCGTACACCCAACAGGACCTTGCTCTCAGGTCATGAGGTGTAGGGTGCAGGGCAGAAGGCAAACCTTGGCTTTTAAATCCTTTGCTGAGCTGAAGGCAGAGTTGGAGGGTTTCAGATTCAAAAAGGCTGCTTGTGCTGAAGGCTCCTTCCCTGTCGCTCCCCTTTCCAGAGGGAGGTGAATCCTAACCATCCCAGCTGGGATTCCTGTGAAATGCAGATGTGCTTGTGTCCCTGGGTTTGCCCTGTGGCATGTTTTGTTCAGGCTGGGAGCAGGAGCTGGACAGCTGGCAAAAGGAAAACTGCCTTGTGTGTGGCTGTGCCTGGAGGCTTGTAGAAACGGCTTTTGGTAGTTGATGGTGGATCCCAGGGCAGGTGTCTGCTGAGCAGAGCTGGGTGGTTGCAGTGCCGTTGAACCCAAACCCTGTTGCCCTCGACGCAGCCCTGCTGGGTCTGGCCCTGCACTTCAGCTGCTGCTCCATACTGTGTTTGGTGAGAGGGGTCCTGCTTTTGCTGCCGCAATGGAGTGGCCTCACAAGCAGGGAAAATGGGCCCATCAGAGCACCTGGGGAGACTCGTGTGCTGCTCCCTGTCCCAGTGCACAGAGCTGCTGGCCTTTGTACAAAGGAGTATATGCTGTGGAGATACAAAGCGTGCTCGTTCCCCACCGCTACCCAGCCAGCTCTTCCTCCCTGACTCTTGGATTTACAAGTGACGTACCAGGTTGGAGGAGTCGGATGGAATTGCATGCCTATTAGTGATTGTTAGCCCTTCCATGCTTCCAGCAGGCATGAAACTGCAGGAGAAATGTCTTGAAAGGAAGGATGGAAGAGATGAGGCAAAAATCTGGACAAGGTGCCCTGGAGCTGGCCAAGCCAAGGAACCACAATTCTTTCCATCTCCTGTCCTTTCCAAGCTGACTCACCCACCGCACTGGAGCGGTTGCTGTTTCCAATGGCTCCCTTTCTCTGCTGCCCTCCGAGTCTGCCCTGCCCTGCCCTGCAGCAGAGTGGGTTTGTTCTGCAAAGAGCAATGGTGCCAGCCGTGGCTTCCCTGATCCATCTGTCCCACCGGCGCAGGCAGTGCCAGGACCAGCGGCACCGAGTGGGAACGCATCACATCATATTTCTTGCCAGCTGAAAATATTTTTTGCTTTGAAAATTGTAATCTTTACATTTTGGTGCTGCCCTTTCTTTCTGGGAATCCCAATGTGCTTCAGGCTGCCCCGGGTGGGCAGGGTGTTTGTCACAACTAGCAGGGAGAGCTGGCTTTAGGTTCGCATTGCCTGCTGCGTGCTTGTCCGCGGTTTGGATGTAGGTTAACGCTGTGGGTGTAGATTTAGCTGGTGAAATCAAAGACAAAAGTGAAAGCCTGTGTCCAGGTTAGCCTGGTGTGTCTTAGTTAATCCGTACTTAATCTCCATTTCTTTTTCTAATCTAAGCAAACACTTTAAAGCTACTGCAGCCTGAGAATGGCTGTCATGCCTGTGAAGTTTCAGCCTCAGTGCCCAAAGAGGGACAGGGTGCGCAGACCCCCTTACTACCAACGTTGCAGGGACACAGGTTCACCCCAGTCCTTCGGTCGCAGCGGTTGAGGCAGGGTCTGAACAAGATCTCAGCTGGGACCCTGGGGCTGTGAAGGCGATCCCAGGAGGTGTGTGGGGCGCTGCGGTGGATGGAGAGATGGGAGCAGAGCGAGAGCATTGGCAGTGTCTGCCTGTGTTTCACTGCAGTGGATGTCGGCATATGGGAGAAGAGAGGGCAGATGGCTGCACTGCTGCCGTAAGGCTGTGATGCTAAAGTCTGTTTCATATGCTTGTTACCCTTTTGGCTGGGGCAGTGGGAGCTTTCCCTTTCCCCATGTGCAGAGAGGCTGTCACCCCTAATCCTTCCAGGTGCCTGTGCTTGTGTTTTCCAGGGGGACAAGCTGTGATGGAGACACCTCCACTTTTTCCAGGACGTTAAAACAGCCCGAGAGCTGGCAGACTTCTTAAAGCTTCAGAGAAATAGCACGTTGCATAACTAGCTAATGGTTGCTTAGCTCCCCATGCCTCCCAGTGTGTCTGACCCACGTGCCCTCTCAGCGCTGAGATAACTTGCAGGCTGCTCTGCTCATCACTCCTGTCTGAGGCTGCATTGCAGCAATGTACCCCGACCCCTCGGGGGGCTACCTAATGCAACTGCCTGTTACCAATAGTAGGAGCAATTGCAATTCTGATGTTGGGGAGGGCCTTTTCTGTGTGTCTATTTTGCTCCAAATTTAGCTCTGGAGAGTTCTTTTTGTCTTAGTTGTAAAAAGCAATAACAGATAATTGGAGGAAATCAGCCCTTGGTTGGCCTTTAGTGACCAGCCCCTAATAACCAATTCATGTGTAGTGTTTTAGTATGAGGCCAGTGTGTTGCTGCCCACTTTATTTTCTTTAAGCTAGTGTGCTGCAATAAAGAGGAGCAAAACTTTAAAGAAAGCAGAATTCTTTTTTTTTTTTTGAGTATAGTTTGGATTATGATTCCTGATTCTTACTGGGGCATGGGGCCTTTGCTAGCTCCCTTCATAAAGGCAGAGTTTATAGGTACCGGAAACTCAATCTAGCTCCTGTCAAAGCAAAAGGAAAAATTCTTGTTGCTTAAATGAGTTTTAGACCTGGCCTAGAATTAGGAAAAACTCTCAAGAAAACAAAGCTGATCACCACACTTGGGAAAAATGTGGATGGGTTGTATTTACTTTGTGGGTTTTCTTACCTTCCATTAAAGATGAGCAAGTGCTTCCAAGAGCTTTATCCTTCATTGCTGTGAACAACCACAGTGCTGCGGAGGGCTGTGAAAGTGTGCTGACTTAGATGCAGGGAATGTATTAGACAAATAGAATGTATTTGAGCACCAAGTATGTCACCCAGTGCTCTCTCCAAGGAGGAGACCCAATCGGGATGTGAAGAGGTCCCTGTCCTGTGCTCGGTCCCTGCTGCTGCTGGGGCATGTGAAGCTGTTCCAGCAGCATTTGCAGGGCTCTGCCAAGGAACCCCTTACAGCTGGAAAGGTTTCAGTGTCTCAGTTTGCAGGAGGTGGTTTGACAGTGACTAGGGGGTGGAAAAAAGGAAGAAAAGCCAAGCTCTATGGAAGAGCAGCAAATAAAAAGCAAAGTTGAATGTGTGCAGGCAGAGATCTAGTTTGGAGTCATTGTGCTGATGGAATTTGATTCTGTGATGCCTCAGGTCATGTCTCCTTCATATTTTCAATCTCTAAATCAGCTTGCAAAGAGAAGTGGTTGTGATGGACATTTGTTATGCTACTTCTGGACAAAAGCAATAGCATTGTAGGCTGTCAGTGAGTCTATCTTTTTTTTTCTTTTTTAATCTTGTTTCCTAAGAAACAAGATTTGTGTGATTGTGCTCTCTGCCTCTGTTTGTACCTAACAACCTTTGCACGAAGGGCTGTTTTCTACCAATTGTCAATGATGGGGAGAAATTCCTTCCAAGTTTATGAAAAGAGACAGCTAAACAAAGTGCTGCTGCTGAGGAGAAGGTGGCCAGCAGCAAGGCTTGAACTTTCTAGCCCCTGGAGAATCCACTTTGGTCGCCATCCAGGCGGGAAGGGAAGGCATGGCTCCTGTGTTTCTCATCCTCTTGCTCACATAACAGCTCCTGAACCTCTGCCAGCTGCTCTCTGGTGCAGTGAGGACCAGGGAAATATCTCTGCTTTACTTTAACGCCCTGTGCTGTTCAGCAGCGGGGTTGTGAGGAGCTGGGTCACCCAGGGTAGGAGCAGGAGCCTCCAGGAGGTGTCTGGAGGCAGGCAAGCGTGGCTGCTCTGGGAAGGCATCCTTGCTGTGGTGTCACAGCATAGATGGGGCACAGCCCACCGATGTAATTCTGCTGCTGATGTGACAAATGCAAGAGCAGGATTTTAGGGGCATGGCAGCTAAGCCTGTCTGGTTTAGGATTTCCTTTCAGTGTGTAGTGCTCCTCTCTCCCAGCAGAGCTTCCCTCTTAGCCACTCGAGCAATATCGTTGTCAGACAGGATGGGTGAGGAAGGGCTGGAGATGCTCTCTGGTCTGCTCAGCCCTCCTGCGGGGTGCTGTCACGCGCTAGCAGAGCATTTAGGTGGTTAGTAGAGACCTTGAGCAACATCCCCACTCCCCTGGGAGCTGCAGGTAGGGACTGTGCACAGGTCGTCTGCCCTTGCATGGGTTTGGGTTCCTTGCAATGTGAGTCATGCATCTTATTGTTACCAACAAAATGCATTTTATTGTTACCAAATAAAACGGCATCCTAAGTGCTGTGAGAACATCACAAAGTGGTAAGGTCCCTTGGCTCAATCCATTTTATCACCCTTCCCTCCCCCAAATAATGGCTAATTTGCTGTTGTCATTACCAGCAGCAGGATGTGGGCTGGAGGCCTGGCTGTTGTGAAAGCTGCTGTGTTCCAGGCATCCCTCCTCCTCTCTGTAAACCTAGGATCTCCTTTCCCTCAGGTGTCCTCACGAAGCAGCTTCCCCATGGTTTGCAGCTGTAAGGTTGCTAGAAAAGAGCAGTAAACTTAAATAATAAATGTACATCAAAGGAAAGCACACAGTTCCTGCTGCCTCTCAAAGCAAAATGTCATCATTTGTGTCCGCATGTGAATAGTCGGAAGGAAGGTGGGTGCAAGGGCATGTGTGGAGGAAATCTCCTCTAGGCTTCCTCTTTTCCTGAGGAACCTGAAGCAATGCTTGCCAGTGCAAAGGGAAAATCCCTTGGCTTGGCTCTGAGCTGGTTCTTTATCAGAAAGGCATTATCTGGGTAATTAGCTCTGCCTGCGAGTACAAGTGTCTTTGGCTCTTTCATGCATGTGAGCCTGGAAGGAGAGGTTTGCTGAAGCATCCCTGTGTTGCTCCCATTATGTGCAGCTACAATTCGGCGAGGAAGCCTTGTCCTGCCAGTTCGCGTAGTAATTAAAGTGAGGCTTCACCGCCGTGTGCTCTTGTCTCTGCTCTTGTGATAGTTAAGTGGCATTGGCCCGTTCCGTGATGAAGTTTGCTCTTCGTTCCCTGTTTGCGTTTGAAAGTGCAGTGGGACAGGTCCTCTCTTCTGATCCAGCCCTGCTTGTGTAGTAGCAGATACTGGTGCTTTGAAGTTGGTATGAGCAAGTCCTGGTGCTCCTTCCACAGCAGTAGAGGTGATTTACAGTCAGCTCACCTACAGTACAGTAACCCCCACTCATCTTCCCATTGCCCCTCGTAGCATCCTTCAAGGAGTTTGGGTGACAGCAGCAGCTCTTGTTCCCTCTGTTTTTGTCCCTGCGAGCAATTCTTGTCTTTGCTATTGCTCCTCTCTGTACCTTCCTGCTCCCTCCAGCCCAACCCCAGACCCTGCCCTGGGAAGGACTAGCCTGATGTGGGCACAGCTGGTGGCAATGGTTCAGTTCCCCAACGCATCCAGGATGCGTTCCCCAAGCATTGATGCAGCTTGGGAGCTTTCAGCAGCAAACTGCATCTTCTGTTTCTTCTTTTTCTAAAGCTCTTTGCCAGAAGGCAGGGAGGACTCAAGGTGGGATTGGAGCAAGGGGAGCCTTCTCCTCCCAGGCTGGTGATGGTTGAAACAGAAATAGGTGTATCAATTCCTTTGGGTTTTTTTCCTGAAAATTTTCAGTATGGAGAGATATAAGTGAGGAGCATAGCCTTTGTCCTGGCTGTCCTTGGAGGTGGTTGTGCACATCTTGGATCCTCTTTCAGCAGACCATGAATCATTTGGCTGTCTGTATTGGACACAGCACTGTGCTAAGTAAAAGATAAGAACTTCTGAGTCTGTCTCTCAACACTGTCGTTTCCAACAGTTGGCTCAGGAGCTGTCAGGCAGGATTGAGAACTACACAGTGTCTCTTCTCAATTACACGGGTGCAAATCCAGAGGATTTCGCTGGATCAGTACCAAAAAAAATAACAATCCTTTCAGTGAGCGGTGAACCTGGCTGCAGCGGGAGCAGTGACGGGAGGTAGGGATCCTGGGGCGTGCGGTGGCATTGCTGCCAGTAAAAACAGCTCGGGAAGGAGCTTGCTGAAATGGTTTTGGTGACCTGTTCCTGGGTACATATTAAAAACAGGTAGCATGCAGAGAGCCTGCCTTCATGGTATTAGTGCAAAATTCCTTGGCATTTGACTGTGTCCTGTGGGAGTCCTTGGTTAATTATATTTCACAGGAGTCACTCCAGTATGAACTACAGATTTGGATGCTTAATTAATAATAGTAAGTACCCATTCTAGGGGAAGGAGCGAGTGACCGTCCCAGCCCTTGGGGGCATAGACTGTTTTCCTAAGCAAATTGTACCATGAGCTGGTTTCTCATGAAATATTTATCTGCTGGGCCACTCAGGGCTGTTTGAATGGCCCTCAAAAAGGTTATTAACGCACAGAGCAGATGGAGGCGCAGAGACTGTTTATTAAATTTGGATTGCCTTTTGCTACTATGCTAATGCCAATTGGATGGCAGGAAAAATTACACTGACCCTGTCCGACGCTTCAGCTGCCTGGATTAGCAACAGTGCCAGCATAAATTGGGTATGAGAAGGGAGGGAAACTGTTGTCAAAAGCCCACTTCCCCCCTGTGCCTTCGCCATGCTCTGGCACAGAGCTGGCTTCACCATTTCTGGTGGTGCAGGGAGGGATGCCCATGAAGTATCTTGGTCTTGGACATGATGCTGGATCACACTGTAGGTGCTCAGTATTGCTCTGGCAGCATGGAAGAGGTTTATAGGGCAAAAATAGTCTCTGGGAATAGAAAAGGCATCCCCGGGCAGCGCAGAGGTGGCGGAAGGGCTGTGTCCTCTCGCTGTTTCAGGTCTGTGGTGTAGGTTGCAAGGGTGTTAGCTGTGTCGCTGTGACACTCCCAGCTCTTTTGCTTCCTAGATCCTCTGGCAAAGCAAAACTTAAAGTGGAGCATCCTCAAAGTGGCTCTGACTTGCGGCATGGCCACAGCATCGTCTAAAACAGCGGGTACATAAAGGTCAGCTAGAGGAACCCACCTCTTCCCTCAAGCTCCTGACAAATACAGAAATTGGGCTCTTCTTTCTTTGTCCAATTTAAAATAAATCAAAACCATTTATTTTTCATGAGGAAAAAGGTGAATGAAACTAATGGTTAGCAGTGCCTTTAGGAAAGCCTGGGTCAGCTTGTGTGTGTATCTGTTGTGGCCACCACTAAGCAGGAGACTACTCCTCTGGGTTGAGGAACAGAGCTGAGCCAGTCCCTGATGCCCAGCATATTCCCAGGTCACAGCAATGAGCACTTTGGCTCTTGTTAAATTTTAACACTGCTTTTTCTTCTTCTTTCAGGCTATGAAAGTCCTCTCCAAAAAGAAGCTCTTGAAGCAGTATGGGTTTCCACGTGAGTATCTCACACGGTTGGTTACCTGTTGTCCTCTCTGTAGGAATGTTTTCTGCAAGGACTGCAGAACCTGGCCTCATTTGAAAGCTGCCCAAGTAATTTGGGGCTGGTTAAAATCATAGAATCATAGAATTGTCAGGGTTGGAAGGGACCTCAAAGATCATCTAGTCCAACCCCCTGCCGTGGGCAGGGACACCTCCCACTAGATCAGGTTGCTCTGAGCCCCATCCAGCCTGGCCTTAAAAGCTTCCAGGGATGGGGCTTCCACCACCTCTCTGGGCAACCTGTTCCAGTGTCTCACCACCCTCATGGTGAAGAACTTCTTCCTAACATCCAGTCTGAATTGACCCATCTCTAGTTTTAATCCATTCCCTCTAGTCCTACCGTTACCCGACATCCTAAAAAGTCCCTGACCAGCTTTCTTGTAGGCCCCCTTAAGATACTGGTAGGCCACTATAAGGTCTCCTCGGAGCCTTCTTTTCTCCAGACTGAACAACCCCAACTCTCTCAGTCAGTCCTCATAGGAGAGGTGCTCCAGCCCTCTGATCATCCTCGTGGCCCTTCTCTGGACACGTTCTAGCACATCCATATCTCTCTATTTCATTTGCTAGGCAGAGCCCCCTTTCACAGACAGCTTCAAAAGTGTCCCATAATTATTTCATGAGAAGCAGCCTTCATTTCACTACCAAAATGCAGTTGGTAGTGAAAGGGCAGGCACAACCACTGGGAAATTCAGCGTGCTTGGTAATTAGGTTCCTGACTTTGATTTTCTGAGTCTCTATGAAGTGCTAACTCTTCCCTGTTCACCATCTATGAAGCCTAATTAAGTGCTGGAAGTTAGGCAGGGTAGTCCCCCTTCTCCCAGGGGCTCTTCTACCCCCTCGGATAGCACCTGGCTCTAGTGGCAGGGCCACGGGACCTGGCAAACAGACCAGGCTGGGAATCCAGCAGGAGCTGGTCTGAATGGGGCTTGGAAATATCAGTTTCAGATGGAGACTGTAATGCGTTGGGATGAGATATTCCAGAATAGCTGGAGGAATTCTGCAGAGGGGACCAGTGGCTTCTCACTCCTGCGTGCCGGGTGCTGCTGAAAAATGAGTTTTTCCTCACCATGTTATCACAATTGCAGGTCGGCCTCCTCCCAGAGGGTCGAAAACATCCTCCGGAGAGCAGCCAAAACCCATGGCACCACTGGACAGAGTCTATCAGGAAATAGCCATCTTAAAGAAACTGGACCATGTCAACATCGTTAAGCTGATAGAGGTGAGCTGCTTCTCTACCCTAAGCTATACTGGAGCAAGTCTGGCTTGTGTTGCAATAAAAGGATCTTTCTTCAGCTGTTCCTACTTCAGCCAAAATTGGTTTAAAATAGTTGTTCAGAAATGTAGGCTGGTGATTCCAAGCAAGATCATGCCAATTATAGATGACAAGCTGACATACTTATCCTGGGCTTTGGGCTGGTGCCCGAGAGAAGGCAGCTGGCTGTGCTGGTAGGAATGGCAGCAAGCTTTGACCAGTGAAACCTGTGTGTGGACAAGCCTGGGAAGGTGCACAAGTGTAAGGCTTTGGTGCCATTTTCAATATTGTCTGAGGTGAGGCCAGATTAGGACAAGCAGTGCCTTCATTGGTAGGCTCTTTCTCCAAATACAGGCAGAAGTCCAGATTTTTCTGGAAACAGGAAAATCTGTGTCCTTCAAAGCCCCTCTGTCTGCAGGAATCTCTAAATATTAGCCTAAATAGTTCTCAATGCTCTACAGCTCAGCACAGTGTACAGGGAACAGTAAAATGTTATTTGATTAAAAATATGTTTTTGTTTTTCCTGCTGCTTCTCTTTCCCCTTTCCTCTTACCTCTCTGTTATCCATTACAGGTCCTTGATGATCCTGCAGAGGACAACCTGTACATGGGTATGTGAGTCATACGCTAACAGAACCGCCTGGGCTTAGACCTAGTGATTCGAGTAACACATACCAGGGCTTGGGGTCAATACCAGGAGGAAACTTGTACCAACTTCAGCAGACTTATTTTTTTCTGAAAAGTTAAATGCCTGTAAAGGCAGCTGGGATGGAAGGAGCCCTTGTAGTAGGGTTAGGAAGCTTGGTGTACAGCTGTGCACATCTCCTTGCCATGGGGACACTAAAAAGATGTGACAGTAGCTCTGCCCTCCCCTATGTTTATGTCAGTTCCAGTCCTAGAGACAGGAGAGAAGAGAAGGATGGTTTCTTGTCCTCCTGGTACGAGGTTGGTCTTTCCAGACTTCTCCTGTAGGCTGTGGATAGTGGTAGTGACTCGAAAGCAGTCTTATCTCAGGATAACCCCTGCAGACACAGTGATCACCCTGCTGAGCCTCAGGACCTCCTAGGACAGCAGGGCTCCTGCCTTTGGCCTCTGAGCCCAGACCCTGCCATGGGGTGCTCAGATGGGAGGCCAGAGGTGACTGTTTATGCAGAGGGTGAATTTCCACCCATTTTTGTCTTCCTCTCCCCCAAGCTTTGGAAGTGCCAGCCACAGCTTAACCCCCATTTGGGACAGGCCTGGGAGGCACTGAGGTGCCCTCTGGGATGGGCCAGAGAAGGGTGACGTCTGACCCTATTAGATCTCTGCTTCCTCTTAACGTTTCCTGATGAGACAGGCTCAAAGGCTGCTTCTCATGAAATAATTATGGGACACTTTTGAAGCTGTCTGTGAAAGGGGGCTCTGCCTAGCAAATGAAGCTATTTGCCTTTGAAAGGCCACTTTTCCCTTTTGGCTGAAGCCCCAGTGGCACTCTGGCAGCATCGAGAAGTGGCAGGCAAGCCAGATGCACATGTGGTGGGGAGGGCAACTGAGGCCACTGTTTAAAGGCCTGAACTCCTGGGGATGGAAAGAAGGGAAGGGATGAGGTAGCAAGCTTTTTTTTGTGGAATGAAAATAAATGCATGAGGAAGGAGAAAAAGCTGCTGAAAAGGAAAGGGAAAAAAAAAAATCCAAACCAAAAGCAAGTCCTGCCTGTGGAGCAAGGTAACAGAACCAGAAATGGCAGCAACAGCTGTTGAGCGGTTCTGGCCCGTGAGCGGTTCTGGCCCGTGAGCGGTTCTGGCCCGTGAGCGGTTCTGGCCCGTGAGCGGTTCTGGCCCAGCCATGCAGGCAAAATCAAGTTCCTGCCTCTGTGGTTCCCCTGACAGCAGGGGGAAGCTGTAGGTGCTCAGCACTGCTCGGGATTGAAACCCTCAGAGTAGGTTTCCTCCCACCTGCTGCTGGCCCAGCAATGATAACTGCACCATTCTCCTTCCTGAAATTCCCCCCATGGCAAAGCAAAACTAGAGAAAGTGGAGTTTGGTCTTTGCTAATTACTGCTGGCACTAAGTGCCGCTGTGAGTGCGCTCTGCCATATGCTCATTGGGAAGAAAGCAGGGGATGGAGGGTGCTGACAGAAATTGGAGCAACCTGCAATAGCACAAGATGGTTGAATAATGAAATGCTGCCACAAGCTGCAGCTTCTTCAACCGGGAGAGCAAGATGAGCCGATGCAGGCTGGCTTTGTACCTTCAGCTGGTCTAACATCGCAGCTGTAAGCAGGGCTGCCTGGTGCTTTGGGGAGGGCAATCTGCACGGATTTCTTGGGAGGTGCAAGAAATCCCTTAGTAATTCATGAGGAAAGAGCTCTCCTACTGGATAAAGGTAGATCCTTCTGTTTGCGGAACAGGTCAAAGGCAGGATCAGAAAAACACATTGCCACTAACCCATGCTGGGGCAAACCTCCGTTTAACCCCCTAATCAGACACCAAAAACTCACGTGCTCCACAAACCTCAACACGCACCAACCAATCCTTTCCAATCACTCCTGCCAGGGAGCACTCACCTTTTTGACAACCATGTAGCTGTGTGCTGATTGACACAGCACAAATGGAGCAACATCTTCTTACAGCATCTCATTTGGTATCAGCAATTTAGCAGAAATATCACACCAAACACCCTCCCTGAAGGTACTGAATAAGATGGGGCTCAAATCAGCAAGGGCTGACACCGCCCACAGCAGAAATGTGGTTGATAAATTATTGCCTGCTGTCTCCCTGTGTGGAGCTGACGGGAGGTGGGGATATTTGTCTTTGCTGAAGAGATGCGTATTTTCATTTTGCATCCTCCGATGTCCTTGTCACGGGTGAGGGAAGAGAAGAGAGTGGAGATAAATTAGTTTTGCATGTATGGGAAGGGATGTGTTTTTGTAGGTGCTAAAAAACAAACAAGCCCCATCCCCTCTTCTGATTCACTCATGTTTTAATTTCCTTCTCTTGCAGTGTTTGACCTCCTGAGGAAAGGGTAAGTAGCCCTCCTGGGATCCCTTGTGTTGAGATTTTTGGTGTCCATCACTAGCTTCCTAGGTGAGATGAAGGTTTGATATGTACAGTGGGTCAAACCGCTGTCTGCAGGCAAGCACAGGGGAACTGTGCCGTTACGGCCTGGAATGATGTGGTGAATAGTAATGGGCTGGGAGGACGTGTCCTGGTGTCAGGCTTTGGTCTGGAAAACAAATCTGATGCCCATTCCCCATCAGGTGCCTGGAAGAAAAGATTTTAATAGGAGTACTCTGCTGGGGTAACAGCTGCATTGTGGCTTCCTCTGGCACAAGGGGTGTGTGGCTGCATCAACACTTAGCTGCCACCTGCCGCCTTATTTTGCCCCTAGCTCTAACGTACTGTGGGACGCTGTTTTGTTGGCACGTTTTTCCATAGCAGAAGTGATAAAGTGGTGGGAGTCTCCTCGCTGCTTTTTGCTACACCTGTGCTGATTCTGGAGCTCTGCAGAGTCACAGCGAGGTCAGGAGAGCTCTGCCCAGGATGGAGGAGATTCCCAAAGGGCTTATTTTTTTTCTCTCTGGCCCTGTGAACGAGCCTCTTGCAGGCTGCCAGCTCCAGCAGGTTGCTGGTGAGAGGCTCCCCAGTCTCCCTGGTGACCAGGATGATGACTATCCTGTAGGAGAGGGGGAGGAAAAAAAAAAGCTCCTCTAATCAGCTGTGTCCAGGGAACGTGCAGCTCGGCTGAGCGCAGCCTGTCTGCCTCTAGCAGAAGGCAATTAGACTCTATTAGTGGCTCTGCCAGTCCAGCCGCTCACATTATTTCTCCCTGGTTTCAGCAGCAGAAAAATGTGCATGAAGAGGGAGGGGAGGCAGTGGCAGAAAAATGCAAATGGGAGATGAAGGTCATCGATCAAATGGCAGCAAGGGAGAAGAGAGAGATGCTGCAAGAAGGATTTGCTGCTGGGGGCTGAGGGGAAGAGCTGCAGAGCCTGGTTTTGGCAATGGGCTATTCTCGGCCATTTGGTTTGGCTTGCAAGGACAGTGTCTCAGGAGCACTCCCTTAAATCCAGCTCAAGTCAGTGGGTGTACGTCCAAATGCAAGGTCAAGCTGCTGAGCACAAGCAGGATTAACCCCCAGGCAGTGAAGTCCTTAGCTCCTGCCATTCATCCGCCGAGGAACAGAAGATGCTGACTAGCTCTTACAGCCTCTTTGCCCTCAGCTTTCAGCAGGCATAGGCAGAAGAGGGGCTTTTAGAGGATACCGTGCATCTCTAAGCAGTGGCGGCATACAAAGGAAAGGAGAGGAGAAGCTGACCAGGTAACCTTGGCTGTTTAGGGTTGAATGGCTGAGTTCTGGTGGTGGCTGAACCCTGAACAGCAAAATAGGTTTTCAAAGCAGTTTAGCGCAATGCACTGGAAATATTCCTACTTAACCTTTGAGCCAGTGTTTCACGTATAGATTCTGCTTTGGTTTAGACTAGCTGATGTTGTTTCAGGACTTGAGGCCGAGCGGGCATGACATCCAGTGCACAGCAACAGGCACTCTGTCCCACTGCTGCCTGGTACCTCCTGGTGCTGCTGGTGCTCACATCCATGAGCAGCTTTAGCATGAAACCAAAGGCCAGATGCAGTTTTGTTCCTTTCGCTATGCTTTTCCCATTAGGACTCTCAGTGAATGAAGTGTTTGTCCTATTTTGTGCAGACATCAGCAGTTAATCCTGGTGTTGGTGAGGGCTCTGGCTCACGCTGGCTCAGGGACTGTGCGAAGCCACCCGTCACTACTAGCCGAGCTCACTAATGTAGGCATCACCACATCCAGAAAGGATGGCTGTGCCTCCCCTGCATCACAGCACCCAGAACCTTTTGGGAGCCTGGCCCACAATGCTGGGGACATGGTGGAGAACGTGAAACTCCTCCAGCAAGGAGTGTTACCTCCATTCTGCAAAGTACTTAGTTACTCTTCCTCATCCCAACAGGCCTGTCATGGAGGTACCAAGTGACCATCCCTTCAGCGAGGAGCAGGCTCGGCTCTACTTCCGAGACATCGTCTTGGGCATCGAGTACTGTGAGTACCACCAGTACTGACAGCAGCTTTGCAGAGCGTGTGTGTTGGCCTCCTGCTCGGCTGGGGAGAAGCCTCTTGACTGGTGGGCTGTGAGTCAAGCAAGTGAAGTCCCCTGTAACTGCATGTGACAGGGTTTGCAGTTGGTGGTGGCCCCGCTCAGCTCAGATTTACCTGGGCAGTATCACAGATGCCGGGAGCAGGTGTTCCTTAGAAAAGGACATTAGGAAAATAGTGGCTTCCTTTTGTCTTCTATTTATCTCTTTTTGGAGAGCATCTTTGAAGGTGATGGCAGAGCCAGAAAATGGGTGTTTGCATGGATTGAGTCAGTTAGCTTCAGCTGGAATAAATTGCGGTGTCCAGCTTAGCAGGGCAAGCGCTGGCCATGGGGAGAGCTGGCAACAGCACTGGGAGGGCCTCTGCCCTTGCCAGCTCCCTCCACAGCATCAGTCTCTGACCCCTCGTCACTCAGGGCTGTGGCATGACGTGTGCTGCTGTGCTCTCCCAGAGAGGTGGTGGCTTGAGAGTGTTCCCAGGCTCCACCTGGAGACTCCAGCAGCAGGGTTCCTGCTTGTATCCCATTTGATTGTCATCACTGTTTTTCAGTAAGTCTTCTCCCAGTGTGGCTGAGGCCAGATTCTTTGCTGAGCGCCTGTCCTGAAGAGTACAAGGAGGACACAATAGGTCTGTGAATGATAGCAGGGATTTTTCTGGCCCCGTTGTAGCTGACATGTCCCTGCTGGCGTGAACCTGACCAGAGTTGGAGGAGAAGAGTCCCTGAATTGAGGACACAAGGTAGAGCAGTCTATGTGCTGACACCTTGTGAGCGTGAGCCCTGAGGAGCGGTGAGGGCTGGCTGGTGTTTCCCCTCGTGGTCTCTGAGCAGAGCTGGCATGTCCGTGTAACGTCTTGCTCTCCACAGTGGGGCATGGGAGGCTGTTGGATGGTGCTCTTTGTGCACTGCTGATCTGCAGACCTTGTGCTGCAGGCTTCATGCCTGGGCTTCTCTTCTGACCTGTGCCTGCCATGTGAGGATATCTGTAAAATTGCTGGTTGCGTTCTTTTATGTAAGACAGACCTCTGAAAGTAGCAAACACAGTAGAGCTGGGCATTTACGGGTGCAGGACACATCCGTGCTGTGTAGGAGGGTGTGGGCCAGAGAGCCTGATGCTTTGATGTGGTGCGGCGCTGATAGCTGGTGTCACTCCCATGCTGTGTCTAAACATATTACACTGCATGTTCCCACTCCTCCTGAGCCTCCTACCAGCATTGCCACCAAGTCAGAAGGCACAACTGAGATCCCCTGTTGCTCACCCACATTAGCCTGAGCCTCTTCTCTCCCTCTTCCAGCAGAAGGTCCCTGCCTTTATTCCCAGTGCTGCTCCTTGCACAGGAGCAGTTCATGCACCCACGTAGCATGGAGGTACCCATGAGTCGGCTGGTCTGCAGTTACTGCTTGTGTACCAGCTGGACACGTTGTCAGGCAAACTGCTGGTGAGCTGTGTTTGTCTCTGCCTGTTTGATTCTGCTGTCCTCCTTGTAGACAACCCTCCGTAAAGTTTAGTGATCTCATCTTTGCTTTCTCTGCACATTGATGCACTAAAGAATTGACCATGGTTGGATGGCTAAGTGTGAGGAGGAAGCTTTTGCAGAGGCAATTCATGCCCCACAGGTCTCTTAGTTTTCCAGAGGAGACAACAAACTTGTAGATAAGGTGATCCTGTTACTACACTGTGTTTCAATTGCCAAATAGCTTTTGATTAGATCCAGTAACAGTAGCTCACAAAGAGCTCATAAATCTCTTTGGATGGGCTCCTGTGGATTAATAACCAGACAATCAGGAAAGTAGGAATACAGCTCTCACAATGGAGAAAAGTCACTAGTGCAATTAAACAGGAATCCATCATGTGGTCTGGGTTGTTCAATATATTCCTGAATGACCAGAAAAAGGGTAGAGTACAGTAAGAGAGAGTGGTGATGACATCTAATTATTCAGGATAGTCATTGTTAGAACTGACTGCAAAGACTGGCAGGAAGATGCAATCATAGCAAGTGACGGCGTGGTAAAATGGCAGATAAATTTTGTTGCTGACTGCAGGGTAATGTATGAGGGGGAGAAACTACACTAAAAATATGTACATCGTGACGGGCTCTAAATTAGCTGTTCTCACTCAGACTTTGTTCTGGATAGTTCTCTTGAAAATGCCAGCCCTTTACTTAGTGACAGTCAGCAAAGCTAACAAGATTTGGGGAATTAGTGGGAATGAAAAAGAGAAGAAAACTGAAAATGCCATTATACAGTTATCTGGATCTGTAAGAGCTCTTAGATACAGGCAAGCAGTATTTTGTGCAACTTGGCTCGGCCTGTCTCAGAAATGGCTCTCTAGAACTGAAAAAAGCCTGAGAAAAGTCCTAGAACATCTTCTATATAGAGATGGAACATCTTCTGTACAGAGATAAGACCACAGTTCTTAAGGTTTGAAATTATCATGGGAAGGGGTGATATGACAGAGGCTTATAAAATCCCAGGTGTCAGGGAAGTGGTGTGAATCTTAAGTGTCAGGGAAGTGGGAATGAATTGCCTCTAAAAAAAACAAAACAAAACCACAAGAAGTGAGGGGTAGCAAACAGCATAATCAGGTAGCAAGTTTAAACCAGAAGGAATTAACTCTTTCATGTAGCATGTAATTAAACTGTGACATTCATAGCTGGAGGATACAGCAGGTACCAGAACTAAATGGGCTCAAAGTGATTAGACAAGTCTGTAGAAAAGGACATCAAGGGCAATGAAATGTGAGGACACAAGGCAGAGCTGGCCACCAGGCTGCCCGAAGCAGGGAGTGTGGGTACTGAAGGTGTCACATCACTCTGCCTGATGCTTTTCCCCAAGCTATTGACCCCACAGGAGACAGGGTGCTGGCGTAGGTGGCCTTTGGTTTGGCTCCTCTTCTATCCAGCAGCTTATCCATAACATCCTTGAGGTTATTGCTGTGCTGACCTGACAGCAGAGGTAGCTGTGCTGTGCTGTGCCGGGCTTCTGGAGACTGATCTAGGTTAGCTTGATGCCACTTAGGCACGCCAACCTTTTATAATCCTGGCTTACTTTGACAGTGCAAGCACACAGTTTTTGTGGCACATGTGAAGGCAGAGCAGCCAGCAGGGAGGGACAAGGACGCTTGAGCAAGTGATCGTCATCCCCAGTCAATGAGCAGTGCAAAGTGTGAAAGGTCAGATGTGTGGGACAGAGCCAGGTCACCCTCCCTGTTTAGTCCAAGGTGAGATTTTCCAGATGTTTCAACCTTAGGAAATAAATACCTGCTTCTTTCACAACCAAAAGGAATTGTTTCAAACGTGCTTTTGGAAAACCAACGTGTAGCTGTGTCAAAATCAAAAGGAATGTTTCATGTTGCCATAGTGCTTTGAGCCGATCCGCCTTCATTTCACCCATCTCTGGTGGCCCCTGTGAGCTCAGCAGCTCCTCAGAGCAATCCCCTCACTTCTACAAGGCTTTTTTTGAAGAAACACCTGCAGAGAACAAGTCTGAGCGTGATGGACCTTGCCAAGGTCCATCTCCACACTGAAATGCGACACCACCTCATTTTGTTTGTCTAAAACCAGTGAGTGGGAATGAAATCAATTTTTGCAAGTCTGTGATGGTCCGGAAGCTTTCCAGGTGCTGCCAAAATCAGTTGGGTCACCCCGGGAAGTCAGTGGAAATGTATATATGAATGGGAAGCACAAGACTGTTTTTCAGTACAGTTTGAAGGGTGAAGACTGCAGCTTTTTGTATTCTCATTAGCATTCATGTTATAGCAGAATCTGTATGGCTCAGCTGGGAGATCCAAGCTCTGCTGCGCTGGATGCTGCTGGTGTAACAGCTCCTGTTCGGATGAAACTTTAAGTTGAGAAGGTAGTCAAAAAGAAAAGGGGGGAAAAAAAAGTAAAGAGTGGGTAGTCCTAGGCAGAGGGAGTGAAACAGGGCAATAAATTATAGGATGCCCAAGCGCTCCCAACAGCAGGAACAATAGGATGCTTTATTTTGGGCTACTGAGTAACCACTTATTTTATTAGTGCATGAAAGTTAAAAATGGTGTTCTCTCAGAACTGCTGGGCAAATGCATGGCAATTATTATGTAATTACAGGGGAAAAGTGCACCGTTTGTGCACGCTGAAGGAAAAGTGTTGCCAGGCAATCTAGAGATTGCAAAGTAATTTTAATGTAAGCATACATAATTGTTATGTAATTTGTGAGACTCGATAACCATGCAGCTGCTTGAAGCTCGCAGTTGTCACAGCAGCAAATGCATCATTGCTGGTTGGCTTTTATTAAATTGGAAGTTGTGAACTGGATTCCTGTGGGAGCCTGCAAGGTGTTAATCCAGGCCAGCGTGCTGCCCTCGGAGCAGACAGTACGTGGTGAGCGGGAAGGGGATGCAGGAGCCAAGCCGATGGGAGGCGTGGGCTGACCTTTTAAACTACTGGTGATGGCATGCGGTCCATGGCTGCTGTGTGTCCATGGGGACTGGACTGCACCGGTTATTCATGATGCTTGCCTGGGGTGGAGGCCTGGCTCCGGGGAGAAGCGTTTGGAGGGAGGCAGTGGTCTGTGTGATGAGAGCAGAAAGTCCTTGTCCCAGGTGGGAAGTCTGGCTTAGGCACAGCAGGAGGCAGGGACAGATTCCCTGCAGAGAGACAAGAGCTTCCCCATCCAGGCAGTGGCACAGTGCCGCCTTGTTTCATGAACTGCTTTTGGCTGGGTCTCTGGGTTTTGTGCATTTAATACTGGGAAGTGCACTCTGGCATGTGCACTTGTTCATTGAGCAATGAAGAAACACAGGCAGGTTCAAGGTCTGAGAGCCAGGGAGATCTGCCCACAGTAGATCTCCCCTCCTCTGGTCCCTGAACTGCTGGGAAAATATTATAAGCTTAAGTGTGGCAATATTAACAGTTCACCTGTTCCGTTTTCATGGACCTGTCTTAAACCTGGGCTTAAACCTAGACTTCAGGAGTCATTTAAGCACATGCAAACTTTTATTCCCGTCCTTGTGAAATGAGCCCTACGAAGGAAAGTACTTCTGCTTGCACGACTTCCCCAGCACTGACAGCATTACACACCCCCTCGTGCACTAGGGAGGCAGGCCGTTGTCTGTGTGTTGTAAGTACCACTGGAGTGGTAATTTCAGAATGTACTTAAGTGCTTTGGATAGAAAAGTTTTGCTGGATTATTTGTGTCATTAACTAAAGCATGTGCTTAAGCGTCTCTGTGAACTGGGGATGTGTGTAATTACCTCCCTTTCCGCTTGTAACTTCCCTCTAGTAGTGCTTATCTGGGGTTATTTAAGCTTCAGTCTCCCTTCTAGGAAGGCAAACACTGCTTTCCCAATGACACTCAGCAGAAATAGATGCACTGTACAGCTAATAGTCGCCGAAGGAGTTAGCGGCTGCGGCAGGAGACAATCCTGAAAGCCGGGAGGTGAGTACGGTGCTCCCTGGCAGAGCAGGTAGCTGCAGGTCAGCCCAGGGTGCCTCGCAGCCGGGACCCACCAGCAGCGCCGGCCCAGTGGGTGTCTGGCTGTGCACCCTGCGGCATGTCTTCCAGCACCCCAAGGTCAGGGGCCCAGGTGTTTCCTCAGCCAAAGGTTGTATCTTTATCTAACAGCCTCTGATATTCTTCTATTCATTTGTCCAGTACCTTTTTAAACTTGTGTAAATCTTTGCCTGCTACCTTCCACTTATATATTGTGGGGAGCAGTTCCCATTTGGGGTTGAGTCTGATCATGCAGGTTTCAGCTGGTGCCAGGAGTGACTTAAGAACAGTCACGCCCTCTCCATGCCACACCAGGTTTATAGACCTCATTGACATCTTACTTCAGGGGTGGCTTTTCAAAGCTGCAGCGTGTCTGTGCCAGGTGTCCTTCCACTCCTTTGACCATCTGTTAGAAAAAGCTAGCAGTCCTGGAGCCCCCCCCAAGCCTTATTAATTGAGGGCACAACAGTATTTCATAGTTGTCTTCTATAGCAAATGTGGCTGAAAATAACCTACTACAGGAGTTGACGTATCCCTTCCCCCAGCAAAGCTTACAGGTTTGCTGGACAAAGACAGCTATTCTGCTGTTGTTACTTCTGATATCCTGGATGTGGTGGTACCTGAACACAGGTTTGACTTCTTGAAGGCAATAAAGTTTCCTTCTGGATTGACTCAGTGGTGCTTTATATTTAATAACTGCACGGTAAATGGGCTTGCTGAGTGAAGGTGAATTTGGTGTCGTGCCAGTTTGCTTTGGCAGATGAGCAGTGGAAACCAGTAACAGGTGAAGCGTGTAACAGGAGGATTTTCTTCAGCATCAGGCTGCTGTCTGCTGGCCAGAAATGTTTTCCTTATTGTGAGCACGTTTCGTTCAACACAAGAAGTAGATACCTTAAACTCTTCTCCAGCGTTGGGAGACGTACGTGGGAGCTGCAGGAGAGGTGGTGAGAGAGAAGTGTACTCCATCAAAAGACATGAGGGATATGCCAGGCAGGTACCCCAGTTTGGTTTTAGAATTGGGACACAAGTAACTTTGTTTAGCAGGAGCCAAAGTAAGGAATAAGAATAAGCAAACGAAAGGTCTGTCTGAGCAGGTAGCCTGGCTGTGACACTAGCCAGGAGCAGACACTTAGCACAGAACTTGCACGCGAGCTTGACCCAGGGGAAAACCCTGCTGACTTGCACAGTTCAGATGAAGCACAGCAGCTGTCCCTTCTGCTGTTTAGCTGCAAGCTGAGGGTTTTATCTGGCTCATGAGAAGTTGAAACAATTGCTGTCAGTGTGGCTGAAAGGAAGAAAAAAACATTATTTCCTGCATTCTCTGTAGAAAATGCACAATTTCCCTACTGCAACTGTGTCTAGGGAAACTAAGGGTGGCAATTCTGGTCCCCTCCTCAGAGGAATGCTTGTCTCATCTGTGTGAGCTATTGGGTTGAAGCTAAAGCTGTTGGGAAGTTATCTTTCCACCAACAGTTCTCTGCAGGGTGCCTGTATGAATGCCTGCGATGCTCTGGAGCAATAACGAAGTGCCTGATGTGCAGATCAAAGCCAGCTTTTCTGAGATAAGACTTAATCTACTTGATCATGAATATGTGAGTATAATTTCCATTATCTTGAAATCTAAGCAAACAAATCAACAGCTGAGCCAACACAGGCTTGTCTATTCTGAAGAATATCTACTGCAACGTAAGCCCATCAGTGGGTAGATGGGTTTGATCTGGTTTGGCTCTTGGCAAAGGCGAGTTCCTCAGACATCCTGTTGGTGTGGGCCAGCAGAGTTGGGACACCAGTCTGTGATGGAGCTGCTGCATGCTGTCCTGTGACTCCCAGCGAGCTACTTGATCCATCTATGCCCCCGCTTCCATGTGTGGATGGAGACCTGCTCCTTCCCTGCTCCTGCCTCTTGCCTGTGCGAGTTCAGAGCCCCTCAAAACGGAGCATGTCAAGGTGGAGGCTCCCAACTGCAACTACAGCTGCAAGGTGCTGGGTGTTATAAATGACACCATCGGGAGAAGAGAGGCTGGCTTGTATTTTATCACTTGCAGAGCTCTAGTTAAATGATAAAAAAATAAACAAAAAAACCTCTCATGTAGCTGCAAGTGTTGCTGATGGATGAGGACTTTGTGTAACAGTGAGAGTAGTTAGCTGGTGGAGCAGATCGGAGAGATGTGTTAGAGCCTCTTAAGAAAGATCAGGCAGTTTGACTTTCGTTGTTGTTTGATGCAGTCACGTGATTGTGCCTGGGGTTAGATGCGTCCCGGGGCACAGACTGCGGTGCTTGCTGCAGGTACCCTGCTCCCCACTTTCCTAATGGTCCATAGAACACTGGCACGTGTGTAGTCGTGACAGGAAGCTCTGTGTGTCCTCTGTGACTGGTGATACATGGTGCTCGTGTGGGCTGGAGGACAGTTGTAGAAGGGCAGCCTTTGGCAAGGCTACGTCTCCTTCCTCTTCCCCATTGCTTCCTACCAGCAGTATCCCATACTTTATCCTTTCTGCCAGGAGCACGGTGGGCAACAGGGTACTGAAGATGGAGCACAAGTGGAAGCTGAACTCTTCCAAAGGGCTGAGCAGTGCTGGGATCCCTCTTTGTAAAACCTGGGCTTAAGCAACATGTTCAAGTGGCAGAGTTTTGATGGATGCAGCAAGAGAGTGGCGAAGTAGTGAACAGAGCTGGGAAAAATTGGAGCTGGAATCCTCAGCCCAGCTGCTACATGAAACCCCTGCAATGAGCTGAGCATGGGAGGGAAGGTGTTCCCCTTGTGCAACCTCCTTCATCCGAGTCCTCCAGCCCTTTATCGGTGGAGCATTGCAGACAGCTACAGAGGCTGGCCTCAAAGAGCAGCCTTCTGTTTTAAGCTCTGGCTGGTGGTGCAGCATTTTCCTTGGGAGAGCGTTAAATCATTTCCTTGCTACAGGGGCGATGGGAGTAATACTAAGCAGACCCTGCAGTAGCACCACATGGGTTGCTTTTGCCCTTGAATTGGAATGGGATTCTGGTTTTAATCAAGTATAATTCAGCATCAGCCTCAGTAAATACCAGGATGTGTCAGTGCATTGTATAGTTTTACATGCATAATTTCTACATGGGCTTTTAGCAAGTTGGTATTTAACCTACTGGTGCTCCAGGGTTTCCAGAAGGGAATACAGTAAAAAGCACCTTTTTTAAGAGGACCAAGGAACAGTCTCTCTTTTTCTAACATTCCTATCTCTGCTCCCTCTTGATCTTCACTTGCTGTTAATCTAGGCAGACAGTTCCCAGGCATTTGCTTCTGAACAAAAAGGAAAGCCTATTTATCCTCTGAAATCTAGAAATGGGGAGCACTTGTGAAATGAGTTGCATGTTGTGAAAAAAGCTGGCTTGTCCCATAGAAGGCAGCCAAGGGACTGAACAGAAAGAAACGTTCAGCGGCGCTTCGCTAAGGAGCGGTGATGGAGCAGGGAGGCTGAGAGGCAGGAGACCTCCGGAGAGCCCAGGCAGGGCTGCGTGCTGTGCTCAGACAGGAGCCAGCTGGCCCAGCAGCAGAGATCCTCCCCAAAATCTGCCCCTTTCTCCAGCCCCAGCTACTGTACCACAGCCACTGAGGATGCACCCCTGCCTGAAACCTGCTTTGTGATACGAGTGCTGCATATCTCTAAGCCACAGCACAGTTTACAGCCGCGGTGCTCCAGGCCCTTGGCCCTGCCCTGTACCTTCCTGAGCAGTGAGATCCTCGTGGGGGCAATGTGTGTGCTAACAGCAGCGATGATACTTAAGAGTATTGGCTTTCTGCAAGAGTTTCATTTTGTAGTTATTGAAGTAGTTTGGCTCTGACAATTGCAAGCGTGGTTCTGCAGGGACACTGACCCTAGTTCAGAGACACGTAAGTCTGTGCTTTCTTTGAATACCATTCCCACATCACCTGCTGTCTTTTCATAGAGGTGTTGTTCGGTGTGTGCGAAGGCGATGTCCTAAACAGGCATGTCTTGTGACCTGGAAGTACAAGGTAGCTGCTTGTTCCCTGGGCAGTCAGCACCTGGAGTGTTTGGAGGCATCTGGATGGCAGAGTACCACCGGGCAGCTGTGACAGCCTCTTGGCATTAAAGACACTCTGCCTTGTTGTCTAGGGCCAAGGGTGAGAAACCATGTTTGTGGTGCTGATGAAATTATGGGAGAAGTGTGTGCGGACTGCCTGAAACTGTTGAAAAGATGCGAGTAATCCATGTGTGCCACTGGAGAGGCTTTCAGAGAGTCCATCCTGGGACAAGGTCTGCCTTAAGGACCAGCTGCAAGGTCAAGGGCAGCTTCTCATGAAGCTGCGGGTGCTTTTCTTCTGCCCCTGTCGGGAAGGTGTGAAAGCAAGAGAAGGGGGCAGCCCCAGCATGGCACACCCCGCATCCCCACTGCTCTGAGAACTCTGGCTTACTCTGTTTTGTACACAAACACCCAAACTATTGTGTCCATGCTGCCATGCTGTCACCAACTGAGTTAAAATACATCATTATGGAGAAACAAAACAAAGCCCTGAAAAGCAAAATTTTCAAGGAGACCTTTTATTTTGGGCAGTTGTTTCATATGGGCTCAAATTTGAACACCCAAGTACAGGTTCACCTCAGCTGCTATAGGCAGTAGGTGCAGCGTACCTGCTAGGGGCTCTGTCTGAAATCGAGCAGGACAGAGGAAGATGGTCCTTTCCCAACTGTCGCTCACACCCTGAGTGCTCCAAAACCTCCTCTGAGGTTGTATCTCTCCACCACATAGCATCAGCCTTCAGCAGGCTTTTCTTAGCTGCCTGCGCTCCATGCCCAAAGTCAAGAGACAGCCTAAACTTTTAGGCATGACGTCCCTTGTTTCTGAGCACCCTGGGGCTCTAGGGCTGGACTAAATCCAACTTCAGATGTGCCTGGTCAGGCTTTCTGACACAAGTTGTGATGAAAATGTTGTACGTGGGCTCTCGGCTGTCCTGCATGCTTCATTTATGGGGTGGCTGTGAGGTTTAGCAACCAAGTATTTCTAATGTGCTTTGGGATCTTTGCCTAGGTGATGCTCTGGAAATCCATGGGATTGTCACTCAGATGCAAATAGGCTTGAAATACTGTTACCTTTCCACTGAAGTGAAGGATGGGTCTAATCAAACCAAATTTAACGTAGCGCTGCAGAATCAGACTTTCTCCTAAGGGCTCTGTAATATCTTACATTGTTTCGTTTTCATTATGATCTATTCCTTGAATTTGGTCTGTCTGCACAGAAAGTGCAAAGCATCTTGGAGCCCAGGGAAGTTGTTCCAGAGAGCTGCTGCCCTCTGCTTTAAGAGCAAAATCCTTGCTGGGTAAAAGCAACTCATGGGACCCTTCTGTCAGTTTGCCAAAGGAGCTTCAGTAAAGTGCTCTGCTTTGGTCAGCTCAGCATCGATATTTTTTTTTTTTTAACTGTGGGAGGGACAGACAGGTACATTTGCATGGGAATGAGTGTTTTTTGGTTGTTGACGTCCACCTTGTGTGTGGCACGTGGGTCCTGGAAGGAGAGCACTGATGGGATTGTCCTTCCCAAGGCTGCGTGCATCCAGCACCCATGTCCCCATGGCTGGATCTCAGGGCAGTCTCGCTGGGGCTGATATCTGCCTGCTTTGTGACTGTTTCTGTAATTTGGAAGCAAAATACCCAGTGCCTCATTGTGGCCAGTCTCTTTGAGCAGGACGCAGAGTAGCTGAAAGTTCCCTCTGGAAGGCATGGACTCAGCTTAGGGGTTCACAGTTCCCCACGGAGAGAACTAAGAGAAGGTCATGGGTTGGTTTGAAAGAAAATCCCCATGCCCTCATGGAGCAAGTTTAGGTGTGGTGATACAGATATTTTGTTATGTTTTTTGAGTGTACATTTGGGGTTTCATTTATGTTGAAAGTGCTTTTCCTTCTCTGCTGTCCCTGATACAGCCCTGCTCCTGTTTGCTAGCAGCTGTGTCACCACATGTCCTTAGTCCCAAGGACAGGATGAGTGTTTTGTTTCTGGGACCTGGCTTCCAGTGACATTGAATAGCAATCCTAACAATAGCTGCCTTTCCTACCTGCTGCTCTTATGTCTGCAGAGGGAAGGAACTTACTCCTAGATGCTTCAGGCTGGTAAAATTAGAGGGTTAATTTGTGACTGTGTTTAACTGACTCTGGCTGTCACCTGCTCCCTTTGGGTGACTCCATGGGTTGTGTGGTTGTCCCTTCGGTACAGTCATTAGCAGTCTGGAGGGTATCATTAGTGGTAGGCTTCTATTTCTGAGATGCTTAGCTCTCCCTCTGGAGTTCTGTGCGGATAACACCATCTCTTCCTCTGCGTATTGTGCTGGAAATGCAGATCACGCTGGTTTAACGAGTACCTTCCCTGCAAGACAGCTCTGCCCCTGGGCTCCTTTCGCAGTGTGTGGCAGTGACGCTTGTGTCGCTGCAGGCACGTCCTGCCGCTTGGCCAGTCAGCCTTTGGCCAGCCCTGCTGAATTAATTGTTTCTTGCCATTCTCCCCGCAATGCGTTATCTGCAAGAGATCTGGACTTGCAGCAGAAGTTAGTGGGTTGGAAAGTTTTTCTGCACTTAGTGGTGTTGATGTCCTGCAGATGAGCGGTCCTGCTTACTCTGCAGCTCCCAAACAAGCCAGTTTTTTCTATTGCCTACAAGTGGACTTAGGAATGATGTTTGGGAGAATCTTTTACTCTTCTTTCTGCGGCCCTGTATTGTACTGAACTGTAGCAGCAGCAAGGCACAGCGCAGAAGAGGATAAGACCGTGCATTTTGAAGGCTGAAGCCCATTTTGGATAGCTGTGCAGGGGAGGATGCCCACATCAGCTGGCAGACTGGGACTTTAGGAATCTTATTTCTCCAGAGCAGAAAAGGGATTTCAGGTTGCCTTCATCAGGTTAGCAGCTCCACACCGAATCACATCTGCCAAGAAATGAGCTCTTGCTCTTTTAACTTTTATAGCTGTGATGGAGCCTCATTCACTTGCACCAGCTGGTGCTTGGTGCACAATTTCTGTCTCCTGTCCTTCTTCCCTCATGGCTATTGCCTCTGCACAGGGCACCTGGACAGGGGAGAGGATTTGCAGATTGCATGTATTTCGAACCAGTTGGCGCAAGACTTCCGTTACTGTCACCCAAACAGCATGGTACAGCAGCACGCTGTATGGGTTGGACGCTGCTCTCAGCACCACCACTCCTGATCTGGCCAGCCGCTTCCCCTCTGTGCCCATCTTCTTCCCATCCCAGTTTGTTATTATTTAAATCGTGGGCCCGGTTTGCAGACGTGCCTGGCTGACACTGCGCTGCAAAGCCCTGGGATGTGTCAGGCTCACTTCTGAAAGCTCAGCCTGTGCTCCTCTGCCCTGCGGACACTTGTGCTAATTTTCTCCTCTGAGCAGTCGAGGTCAGAGACTGTCACTGTCCCTAAGGCTCATGTCAAGCACGTGGATGTTCTGGTCTGGGACATGCAAATGTTCATCGACCCTAGCGTTAGGCTTTAATTTTTGCAAAGGATGCGTTTCTTATTTTTTTGTTGAACATTCATATTGCTTCTGTGCCTAACAGCCAGCAGTGCCCAGACCTGCTGGGTACCAGGCTGAGATGGGCACTGAACAAACACAGAGCATCTGGCAAATGGCCCGTGTTTTTCCTATACTTCTATTAGATTGCACAAAGGCAGGGAATGTGTTTTACAAGATTAATAGTTATTTGATGCGGGAATTGGTTTGTGGGTTTTTTGGGGTTTATTTTTTCTTTCCTGTACAGAAGAAATAACAAAAAGTGTAGCGTACCTGCTTGTCTAGTGTAACTACCTCAATTTTCACCAGCTTGGCTCCCGGGATGTACTTGTATGGCCCACGTATATTTGCAGCCTGTATTTTTTTGAGGCATTGGGAATCTTAGCCCAGTGGTATCAGGGATGATACCAGACACCTGCCTGAAAGGCAGCTCATCTCCTGAAGGGAAACTTCATCCCCGCCTCACTTTTTTTTTTGCTCTCCCTATATTACCATAATGAAATGTCAGCTTGCCACCAGCTTTGCTGCGGAGCAGATGTCTTCTCATAATTACTGTTGTTGCAGGGTTTTCAGTGTTTATCCTGACTGTCTAGCCGGGCTGTTACAGCGTTAACTGGCTCACATCACAGCGTGGCCATGTGGTTGCTGCACATCTGGAAGAGGATGTAAGCACCAGTGCTCTCCAGCGAGCTCGTGTCTGCTGGGTCTCCGCATCAGCAATTTAATGTCCTAAGGACAGCATCCTCCAGCAGTGCTTTCAACTGAGGAGAGGTCCTCGCAGAAAAAGTGTCTGCAAGGGTGACTTCCCCTCCCCAAACGTGGCCTGCTGGAAAGCTGGCTTGAAAAGAGCAGAACAGTTATGTGAAGTTTGTTCTTTCTTGGTCCTGAAACACAAGCTGGGATGCTCTGTAGGGCAGGCTGCTCTCGTGGCAATGTGTTGACCAGGTTTGTAAAGCGGGAAAGGGTTAGAGCAGCACTTCCCCCACCCAGTTGCGTACTTCCTAGGAGATACGGAAAGCGCTCATGGGGAGGTATAAAAATGAACAATTTGGGCCAGGGGAGGAGGGAGGCCGAGGGGTCCTGGGAAGGGCAGTAAAGACTTAGAGGATTTCCTCTCCTGGTCAGTAAACCTCTTGGGTTTTCTACAGTTCTGCTTTTGGGGTCATATTGTGTTCTGAAAGTTGGTGGGGTTTCTTATTTTTAAATTTGTTCTCCGAGTTCTTGAGAAGTCAGTCACTTTCCTACAGCTCCCTGCTGCTGCTTTACTCAGTGACCCATAAAAACGGCTTTCTTGAAGCTACAATATTGTTTCCCACATAGCTTGTAACGAGAGGGATTTTATTGTTTTCAGTGCATCTCGGCCTCCAAGCTCTTTGCAAGGGTTTCTTTCATTTTGGATGTACAAACGATTCAGCTGGTGCCCACCGTTGACCTTGTGGAGCCAGGACAGAGCTGGAGTCTTTGCAGCCTTGCGGAGTGAAGGCTCCGCACGTGTAGGAGCAGCCTTCACTCCAAAAGGCTGTGTGGCGGGGGTTTGGCTGCGGCTCTGGGTGCGAGAGTGGTTGCGTGGCTGGCAGCTTTGCACGGTGGTGGGGATTTGAAATGATGCAAAACAAGTTGAGGTTGTTTCTCTATTTGTGGGCTCCATTGTGAAGCACCTTTCTGGGGGTGCTGGCACCAGCCAACTGTCAGCTGCTCCATGGTCAGAGGCATCTTTTGAGCTGGTAATACCCACCAATTTCTGAGCTGTTGGCTGGCCTTGGCGCTTGGCTGCTAGTTGCCTAAATATCTCCTCTGGGCCTGCTTCATTCTGCCTGTGGCTCTGCCCCTTCTGAATAGCTTTATGGCACTGCAGTTTCAAAATAAATTTAAAATTAGCTTCTTTATTTGGATCCCATAAACTTTTAATACAGCAAGTTGCCCAGTTCATCAACTGGTCTGATGAAGCCAAGCAAATCTGCAGGATTTGAGTGATTTGTTTCTCTAACAGCTCTGCTTGGTCCCACTGGTTGGGCTGGCTCTGGGTTCATGTCCGTTCTTTGCATAATTACTGGTGACAGATTTTTGCATGGTGTACTCTGGTGTACGTCCCAGTGGGGCACTGAAAAGGAATGGCTATAGGAAATGGCAGTTCTACTACATTATATTGCATATCCAGCAGCAACTTTGAGTGGGGTGCCTGAGCTTGCGCCTTTATTTTCATCCTTCCGGAAGGGTTTCCCCTGGATGCATTGGCTGCTGTGGCAGATCATGTTCTTGTTTTTGTTTGGTTTTCTCAGTGCACTACCAGAAGATCATTCACCGGGACATCAAGCCTTCCAACTTGCTCTTAGGAGATGATGGACATGTCAAAATCGCTGATTTTGGAGTCAGCAATCAATTTGAAGGGAATGATGCCCAGCTTTCCAGCACGGCGGGGACACCAGCATTCATGGCACCAGAGGCCATTTCAGATACTGGCAAAAGTTTCAGTGGAAAGGTAGGTCTTTGCTCGCAGTCTTCTGGGACCCCCAGGTGTGGCACAAAGGGCAGCACCACACTTGTATCTTCTGCGTGTTGCGCACTCAGAGATTGGGGTGGTTATGAAGTAAAACCGAAGCTCCGATTCTGTGTTCAGTCCAAGCAAAACTCACCTTGGATGTTCTCTGCAGCGGGCAGACAGACTTTGCAGTGGATCCGTGCCCAGACAGGAGCCATGTTAAAGCCCTTTTCCTGCCCAAAGGGAAAGGAGGAAACTCTTGATTCCCTTCCAAAATAATCAAGAGGCACCGGGGGCTGCTGGGCACCAAGGTCATACCTTGATCCCCTGAAAGTGAGAGGCACTGCTGAGCACTGTGATGCAGACGTGGGGATAGGGTCTAATGGGGGTTTCGTGCCTGAAAGAGGACTTTTGAGGTTCATCCTTGAGTTGTCATCCCCTGTCAGAAAAAGGGGCTGCTTGCTGGTCACTGCACTCCACAGCAAGGACAAGGGAGGCAACGTTTGGCCCAGCGCAGTCCTCGTTCCCCAGGCATGCTACCGATGCCTTTAGGAGCCCAACTTCAGAGAGGCTCTGCACAGTGAAACAGAAAATGTTAAATGCATACATATAATGTCCTGTGAATCAGTGGGAAAATCCAGCTCATTCAGATCATCTGTGTTGCATCTCATTTACTGCCTGCACATGCCTTTTTTTTCAGGCACTTGATGTGTGGGCCATGGGAATTACCCTGTACTGCTTTGTTTACGGGAAGGTAAGCTGGCTTTCAGATGCTGGAGCCCTGCGTGGGAGTGTCTGCCCGCATGGCTTTTGACTCATTCCTTTCCAAATAAAGGCAAATATCAGAAACAAAGACCTACCTTCTGCACGGTCCTGTTTTCCCAGATCACCCAGTGGCTGAGAAGGGGCTGACATTGTGATCTGTGGAAGGGGTGGTTCTTAGAGTCAGCCTCTGTACTCAGAGCTTTTGTTTGTGCTACAAACGCAGAGCACCATCAGTAGCCCCAACAATGGTTTGTCAGGGGGCTATCCATATTGCCTGTATTTAGAAACAAGCCAGACAGAGCCTGGAGAGAGGCATAGGTTTGATCCCAAGCCACTGCAGCACTTTAGCAAACCAGATTACAGAAAGCTCTCGTCTGCCAGAGCTGAGCTGGGCCAGATGGAGACCGCTTTGGCAGAGCCAAACTGCAAGCTCCATGACCTGTCATGGGTTTTCTCTCTCCTGTGGCCAGAAACCCCTTGTCCTACCCATGTTCTCCCAGGACGAACAGTACAGCAGGTACACGTGGTCCACGTGTGCAGGATGTTACCTTTAACCTCCTGTCCAAGCACGGACCACTGCAGATCCCACCCCACAGGCATAAGGCATCCAGCTCAGGGGTAAGAAGTGGCTGGAGGAGATGGCAGAGGCAGAACTACCTCCATTGCTGGTGTGATATTGCTGACCGAAGTCAGGATGGAAAATATTCTCTGACTTGTGTCTAAAATGATGTCTCATTTGGGCCAAATCCTCAAGTGAAAGGGTATAACCTTGATTTTATGTCCTGGTATAACCTCACAGTGATATTACTTCCCTCTGGCAAGCGCTGGAGGGAAAGAAAGAAGGGAATATAAAGCCAAGCCCAAGGATACATTTGTCTGTTCCACGTGTCCCTGTACAGTTAATATTGTACACTTTGTACCTATTTTGTATTTCATAATTTAATCTGGCCATACAGGCTGGGGCAGGGCCACTAGCAGCCCATGGCCCACTAGAACAAGTCTGCCAGCTCCTTAAGTTTTGCTGTTGATAGGGCCTGTGAATACGCTGCTCCTGCATCCTCTGCGGTATTCACCACAGCTCGGTTAACTGCCTGTCAGTCCTGCCGGCCCTGCCACATAAGAAGAGCCAGAATCTAGGTGTAAATGAATCCAGGGTAAAAAGTCATGCTTTGAATATGCGTTGAATCCATATATCTGAATTCACAATAGAAAAACAGGTATTTCAGTAGTCATTCCTAGCTCCAAAGGACGTTCGTTACACAGACCTCAAAGCAGTGATACAAGCCAGCCAGTATCAGGATCTCCATTTTTCAGAGAGAGTAAACTTCTGTTACATGAATGACAAACACCTAAGCGGTGCCAAGAGCTGACAACTGGAAAATCTTTTGTTTGTTTTACAGTGCCCTTTTATAGATGAATATATTCTGGGTCTTCATAACAGGATCAAGAACAAGCCTGTAGAGTTCCCAGAAGAGTAAGTAAACTTTACTCAACTACTGTAAAATAAAGTTCAGTTTTCAGCGTTATTCACTGTGCAGCATAAACGCTGGTAGGTCACCACAGAGGGACAGAGAAGGGCAGGTGAGGTTCTTAACATGTACAGATGTTGTCCAAGCATTACAGCTGCCTCTGCTGCTCCTGTGGTTGTGTTGTGCAGACAGGCTAAAGGAAATGCCTCCTGAAATCTTTGGAAGTGGAAGGGTTTCAGTATGGGTCTAGGGAGTTCTGCCCCAGCTACTTGACCCTGGAGATGGTGGAAGCATGGTTTGCTTGTGGTTTTGTTTTTCTCCCATGTGGTAGCCACCAGAATGATTCAATGTATTAGTTTTCAAAAGCCATGTGGTTTATAGACCTCAGGCTAAGTAAACACATGCTGCTTCCGTGGGGGAGCGTCTGGTGGAAGGAGGCTTGTCCTGAGATACACAATCCCAGCTTGGTGCATCCCCACTTCTCTGCCTCCTTCAACACATTCCAAGAAAATACGGGTTTTTCTTGTGTGCTGGCAGACTGGGGCTAATTATGAAAAGAACAGAAATTAATTTCCCCATTTGATATTGGGAGGCTGTCCCCTCGCTTTGGTCAGTGAAGGAAACCCGTGTTGGCTGCAGTCAGAGCTGCGTGGTGGAGACTGCTGGGCTGGGTTGGGTGGGATGGCCGGCTGCACGGTCACAGTGTGTCATCTAACCTGCACCAGAGCACTCGGCAGTGTCGGGGGACAAGGCAAGGCCACTCACGTGCCACTTGAGCAATGGGAAGTTCAGCATCAAGGCACTGAGTGATGAGTGTTTGTGGTCTGGTCAGATGAGGCTGGCAGGGGATGATTACTCTCAATGTGTCCTCGGCCTCTGCCACCGAGCCGCCATGCCTTTGTGTATTGGCCACTCCTCAGCATTTCCTCTGTCTTCAGGCCTGTAGTGACTTTTTGTTGGTGATTAATTAGTTTCTCCTGGTTGCTATCAGATGAAGTAGACAAAGTTGGACTCTTAATTTTTCTTACAAAACCAGCACAATAGTCAGGCAAAGAATTTCTAACCTTCTTGACCCAATTGCTCATTCTAATAAAAACAGAGAGCTAAAATGACTTGATTTAAAACAAGCATGAAGAAATTAAAACTCTAATGAAAGGCACATCTGGTATTAGAGAGGAAGGGAGGGATGTTGTCAGGCAGCCGGCGATTCATGCATGTATCCACCATCTATTACATGAATTTTTTGAGATGCTCACTGAATTTTTAGACACCTGCAGCGAAGGGCTGGGCCTGTGCCTTAGCAGCCCCGGGCTTCCTTCTGAGTCTGCAGAAAGCAGTGGGTACTCAGGCTGTCCTGTTTTAGACATCTGCTTTAGATGGGATGGCTCATGCCCCAGGCTCCACAGGCTGTATTAATTACCTCTCCATGGACTATGAAGCACAGCCACTGCAGATAGCTCAGATGGAGCCACCTCTGCCCACACCGAGGACTGTGTGGAGCTCACCTCCCAGGGACCTGCGTCCACAAGGTCAGGCCACTTGTTAGATGGCAAACCCAGACCCCAGTCATGGGTGTAGAGCAATTCTGGCAAGCCAGCCCTGTGCCCTTGGTGAGGTTTTGCAGCTAACCAGGCTTCAGGCATTAAGAGCAGGAAGGCTGTGGTCATGCCACACTGCCATGTTCCCACCAGTTGCTCTGTGGTTGGGGCAGGGCTTTGTCTTGACAGTGCTGCAGCAAAAAAAAAAAAAATTTGTTTATGTTTCCTTGGTAGTCTTCTCTCCGCTTGCTTGGGTCCTGGCAAAATGCCCATCCTCTCTCAGCCATCATATATTTGGGTTAGCAGTCAGCTTACGAGTGACTGTTCCCATCTGTCTCTGCAGTAAGTTATTAACATTTAATGGGCTAACTGGGTTGTGCTAAGAACCTTTTCTTCATTCAGACACTTCCTTCAGCGATAATTGGGCTGCATGATTTATTTGGATTTCTCGGTGACCTGCTCTCCCAGTCTAAAATAAGCTGCACCCCTCATTAGGCTATCGGAGGAGCAGAGTGTTACTGGGTGTTGATGGCTGTCTAAGCTACATCTATTTGCTAGATAAAGGCAGTTACAGAGAGGTACATAAAGCTGGAATTCCTGGACTGGATCCACCCTGACCTCCCACAGAATTAGCACCTCGCTACAGTTAGGAGTATTTTGGTTTCAATTTATTTCACCATGGCTACAAAAGACACATTCCTCTCTGTAGACAGACCATGGAAACTCATTGCCTGTTTCCTGACAATCTTTAGGACAGAGATGGAGCTGACTGTTCCGGCGGCGGCGTTGTCCTTTCCCTTCCCTTAGAGACACTGGCGTAAATATTTATCGCTCTGGTGTTCTTACTCATGTCAATGAGTCCTTGGCTTGACACAAGGTAAATGGGGTTAGCTCACACCGCAATGATCCTGGCTTGACTAAAAAGCAAACTGGAGAAGTTTCTGTCCAAACATGTATTAAGAGAGACAGAAACTCTGCGTGGTCCCTCCTGGTGAAGAGCTGAAGTCCAGGACAATGTTCTCTGACCTGCGGGCACCCTGTAAAATGATCTAAGGTGCTGGCAGCCCTCCCAAATGGGTGCTGAGCTCTGGGATGCTTGGTCTTTTCCCGAGAGCCGTTACAGGACTATCGCTGTGAGAAATTCCAGATAGCACAGGCTTTTCAGTTGAGAAATGCCATCGGGTGCAATGTGCACCATGGCAGAACGGAGAGAAGGCAACACAGAGACAGGGTGATGTGGTCGGTTACCTGGCTATAACCCACCTCAAACTTTATGACTCTGTTTACAGGGCTGTTCCTTATGATGTCAATCTTAGGTTGTATAGAAATCAATCTGGTGCCCAGAAATTTTAGGTGATTATATATTCTATTTCTTGTATTTTAAATGAAGCTATTGCCAGTTTGGCACAGATCTGATGTTAAGTGTTTTAAAAACCACCATCTCACCTGCATCTCAGTGTGGTCCTCCTGTAGGAGTTTGTCTGTTCTGACCTGCTAAATGCCCTGTTGCTCCCCGTAGCTGTTCCTCTGTGTCTGGAGCTCATCACAAGAGCAGCACAGTTCTTCCCATTCCCACCTAAATTGTCACCTGCAGTGCAGCCTAGGGAGTGGGAAGTCTCTGAGGGACTCATCCTGCCCTTCCCCTTGTCTGGGCCATGTTGCCTGCGTTCTGCAGACCCTTGACACAACTCTGGAAGCGTTCAGACTTTAAACTGAACCCACTTTCTGCCCCTTCCCACTGAACGAGCAGTGTTTCCTTGTGGTTGTTGGAGATCCCGTAACCAAAGTCCACATCAAGTATTCATGAATTATTAAACGGCAGCTCTGTTTTCATCAGACTATAATATCCCTTACCGTGATGTGGTCTTCAGTTAGGTCTATGATAGTTTCTTCCCTCCTCTACTTGTTGGGGGTGCTGAGGATGTGGGCACAGCACCTGGTCCTCATCAGTGTTTGCAATCTGAAATCCAGCCCTGCTGGGGAGTGACATTTTATGCTGCCAAATTCCATCTCCGTGCAGAAACGCAGCTCCTCAAAAGTCATATGCGATACAGACTTTCACTGCCTAATGCTATTCTGTCATGCGCTGGCATTTTATTTCAGTATCGCTTTGATCATACAGACTAAGTGTGTTTTAAAGACGTTGCTGGCATCATTAGCAACAGAAGTCATCGAAGCCTTTGGACTAGAGGGACAGACTGTAGGACCAAGGGCTCGGTGTGAATAGGGTGGCTTCTGGGTTCAGGCAGATGCATTTCTCTTTTAGTCTTGTCTGTTCATTCCATCCTTTTGTTACCCCAAGGCTGAGCTATACAGGTAGGAAATACCGAGTTACCAAACTGGCTGCCATCAGTGTTCATGGAAGCAATTTAACACAACCTGTAAGCTTCACTGGGAACTTCAATGTCAAATGGGGATGTTTCTCCCAGTGTCTGTTTGCTTATGATGCAGGTTCTGCATATCAAGTTGTGCCTTTCTTGTATCATAGAGCCTGGCTCCAGTTCTGCCCTCAACAACATATTGTTGTCCCAAAAGCTGTCCTCTGAAATTCCCCTATAATATGTTGTCTTTAAAGATGTCCTGAGATCCATTTGCCTGGTCCCTTGTGCTGCCTTTTGAGAGCGTATAGCTGTGTTAGCGGGCAGAACAGGATGACAAAACCCTGTAGCAGTGACTGATGCCTGAGGAGGAGCCAAGCCAACTAGACCTTCCTTTCGCAAGCTAGGTTTGCAGAGAAAATACCTTCTCAGCAGAGCAGGTTGTCTAGCAAGTAACCGCGGTAAGGACTATGCATGCCCAGAGCACTTACAATTCCCCTGTTAACCATATACTTGCTATTTTCTTTACTCAGAGCACAGATAAGTGAAGAGCTCAAGGAACTGATCCTACGCATGCTCGATAAAAATCCAGAAACGAGGATAACAGTCCCTGAAATTAAGGTAAATTGGACATCAATATTATAGTCTTTTGTCTCAAATGATTTTGTTGTTCCTTTGGTACCTTCTAATGGGGCAGAGCTGCTCCCGATGTTTGTTTTGGGAGCTTTCTCTGGCACATCGCCTCGGAAAGGGAGAGTGCTCATTTTGCAGTGTGTAACAGCTCCGTCGCTGCTGCTTGGTTGGGGAATATCGACAAAAGCTTTCTTGTTTACTTGCTTAAATTAAAATTACTCAAAAGCTGGCTGATCCTCGGCAAATCCCTGGGAGAATTGACATTGTCATGGGGACTGCTAGCTGCAGAGCCTGTGCTGTCGGCGTTGGACCTGTGTTACAGGGGCTGGAAGTGTGTTCTTCCTCTGGGGCTTGCGTGGCCAACGGCCTCAAGGCAGCACATTTGTTTCTATTAGCTTTCCTTGGGGGATGCTTTTTAACACAGAGAGCAACTGGGACTGGTAAAGCATAACGCTTCACAGGGTTTGGCTTCATTCTGGTTTTGCATGGCCTTTCTGTCCTCCTGTCACCCCTCACCGAGACCTCGGACCTGCTGGAGGCTCTCAAGATTTCAGAGATCCGTCAGCATCCTGTGGGAGGCACACAGCTCACCTCTGGTTTGTCTCAGGCCAACACCAGCACATTTGCCACCAAAGCTGACAGTAGGAAGGTTGAACTTTGAGAAGAAATGTGATGTCACCTCCCTCCATGCCCAGGAGGCCACAGCTGGTGATGGTGGAAAGTGCTTTGGAGCTGTATTAAGTGATTTCACTTGGCAGCTCTTGCAGGTACTTCATGTGGAAACCTGAGCCCTGTAAGAACCTCGGGGAGAAGAGCAAAGCAGGGTGCTGGAACTTATCCCTGGCCATGCACTGAAATGCTTGGTGTGCTTCAGGACTTGTGTTTGAAGCTGAAAGAGCATGTGTCTCTTGCACCACGCTGGGCTCAGACCAGGGCCTTGAGAGGCAATAGGAAAAGGGCAGTTTTCTTCTGTTGTTCCCCCAAGTAAGACGATGGCCAAGCAGCTTCTTGGGAGAGGCAGCTGTGGAGTGACTGCCACCATCACTGAAGGCACTGGCCAGAGGAATCCAACCCAGAAAGTACAGGAGAGCCTGACATGTGCAGCTGGTGCAATCCAGACAAGGAGATGGCACGGTCCCCCATATTTGTATTCACAGATTAATCCCAGGAGCTTCTTTGTTCTGATGCCACAGCTAGCCGCGTGGCATCAGAGCTCCAGCCTTGGCTTCTGGCATAGTCAGATGTTTCTAGGCTGTTCCAGGCCACTGACGCCACCTCCCTGGATTCCTTCTCTTCTTGTTTTCCCTGTTTTCACGCTCCCCTCCTTCCTCTTTCACGTTCCTTACTTGCAAGATAAAATACTGACGCGGCTGCAGACATTCTTCTGTTGGTGAGCGTTAGCTTCATGCTGCTTCTTGTATGTGATCATTTATAGTTGATAAATCTTCAATGTCAACATTGAAGATAAACATGGTAAAAGCTGGAAAGAGGCAGTAAAATTATGTAAGGGGGTTAGGCTGGACAAATATCTTAACTGCTCTGACCAGCTGGGTTTGGAATTGCTGTTTGCCATCAAAATAAATCAAGCAAATCATTTCGTATAAGGAACATTGAACATATGTCGAGGTAGTCCTCTCCCTGGCTGAAATGTTTGCAGTTCCCAGGTAGACTGTAGAGTTTAGTGCACCAGTTTCACTTAAGGCTGGACGTGGTGGTATGCCCTTGGAGAGAGTTACTGTAAGCACAAGTAATGATCTTTGGAAAATGCAACTGAAGTGCTGTAGAGCAGCGCACTGCTAAGCCCTTGGAGAACACTCTGGACACCTGCATCCAGCTCATTGGAATGGCAGGAGGCAGTGAGCATCCGTCCCAATTACACCCCCACCACTGGAGGATGCTCTCTCTGACAGGCAAGATGTCCAGTCCTGGATGTGGGTAGCAGAGACCCTCACCCCATCCTGCCTGCCATCAGCTCCCCTCCACAGCAGCAACAGGGAGGGATGGTGGGAAACTGCCTCCTCTTTCCTTTGTGTGGGTGTGGAGATGTTTACATGGTGTCCAGGTGGCAATGTGTGTTATTTCACTATTTATGTAGGCAGGAGGCCATTCAGGTAGCACGAGGCCCCAATATTCAGGTCTGAGTATTAAACACCTAAACCCTCGTTTGTGCAGATGTATAAGTGCTCTTGATTCTCCCAGGCAGTGAGCACGTGTAACCCTAGATTAAATGTGTGCATATTAGAGAAAAAGATGAAAAGGCTGGATAACTTGGATTTTCAAAGCATTTCAAACTTGATTCAGAGGATGCTGGGTTCCTCTGAGATGCTGGGTGGTGGCAGTGGGTGTGACAGCACTGGGCATTAGGGAATGCCATTTGGCCAGCCACCAAATTGCAGTGATTTCCAAGGGTTGAGATGCATCGCTCGAAGTGGGAAGTGGATCAGCACTGACAGCTTACCCCTGTAATCAGTCCTGTGCCCCCATTTCTCTCTCACTGCTGATGTCGTAGCGCTCTGCTGTAGAAGGGAGAGCTACAGCTGTCTCTGTGTGCCTCCCCACGCAGGTGCATCTGTGGCTAACGAAGGGTGGCGAGGAGCCCCTGCCGCTGGAGGAAGAGCACTGTACTGTGGTAGAGGTGACGGAGGAGGAGGTGAAGAACTCGGTGAAGACGATTCCAAGTTTGCCGGCTGTGGTATGTATAAACCACAACCGCATCCTCTGCATGGGTCAAGAGTGTGGTACTTTGCTGAAGCTCTCAACTGGTGAAGGAGGTTTGGAGAGGGTACACGTGTGCTCCTGGCATGAGAAACTTGGCCCTTCAACCCAGTGTGAACTCTCTGTGTCTCCGAGTACTGCAGCAGCCGGGCTCTGCAGGGCCGGGCTGTGTGAGCGGTCCTCTTCATATCTGGCTGCTCTCGTAAGAGCTGCAGGGTCACACTCTCAAAGTGTGTGGCATCAGACATCCCAGAACACCAGAAACATCCAAAGTGTGGTTTGTTTCATTAATCTAGAGGTTGCAAGACACCTCACTTGGATCCTCAGAATGTCCCAGTATTAGATACCACACTCTGGAGGTGACCTGGCCAGAGAAGTAGGGAGACATCTGCCAGTGGAGTATGTAGCTGGCACTTGCCTGCCAGCCTTGGGGGACCACGAGTGGGTGTTCAGGGCACTCTGGGCAGTTTGTGTCTAGGCAGATGGAGGTCTGCTCTAGCAGTAACTATGATGCAGATGCCTTTGGGGCTTCCTTGTAGTGGGGAGAGGGGTGCTGAGCACAACAAGGAACCATTTTCAAAGCTCTTTGTGGTGGGATGTTAATATAGACACTTGCCCCAACAGACAGCAGGGAGAGTGAAAACCATCCTTTCCCCTGACATCAGGGCCTTTGCCTTTGCACCTGCAGGAGCTGGCAGCACTCTCTGCACAGTGCCTACCTGTGAGGATGGCCCAGGAGAGCTCTGGTGCCCCTTTCTCACTGCCTTGGACCACCATAAGTAGCAGGCAGCGGTCGGCAGCTTCTGCTTCGCCTCTTGCTAACAGTGGTGTGCATCCAGGGATCTGAGCTCACTGCCTGAGGGAATGGCGTTGTCACTGCCTGGAAGTCAGATAGGTGTTCTGTGGATTCCTTTAGTTCATGCTCTAGCTGTAAGGCTGTTAAATGTCTGTTGAATTATTAGAGAAGCTGCTGTTAGACTCCTTTCAACTAGCTTCAAGGAGTCAGTCAGTCCTGCTGTTTCACTGGTCTGTTTTTCTTCCTCAAAGATCCTAGTGAAGGCCATGCTGAGAAAACGCTCCTTTGGAAATCCGTTCGAGGCTCAGACGAGGAGGGAGGAGAGGTCCATGTCTGCTCCGGGGAACTTGCTGATGTACGTATTCACAGCCTTGCCTGGCTCTGCTGTGCGTGCAGAGTAAAGGTATGTGGGGAGGGTGGAGGAAGCAGTTTGCAAATCTTTTCTGTAGCATTTAAGGACAAAACTCCCTCTTAAATCAAACACTGAAGATAAAATCTACCTCAAGATCTCTAGGATTAAAATACAATGCATTAAAGCAGCCTAAAAACTCTTTTTGTAGATGCAGTTCTCTCTGTAAGATGGGCTTGGCCTAAACATATGTGAGGTGCTAAACTTGGGTCTCATCTTTAATCTGTTAGTTTATAATATGCTGTGATCAAAGATTCATTAGAGATTGGTGATCTAAAATAAGTTTAACTAGAGTGTAGTCTAGATATGTATTGGAGGGTTTAATTCTTCTCTCTTTTGTATGGACAACAGAAAAGGTGCCAGATGAGCAGTTTTGCATGTTTTATAAACTCAAAACCAGATGATGTGGTTTGTTTGTGGTCTGGGGCCCAGGTCTGGGCAGAGACACGGTGGAGACACATGGGCAGACAGTGGAGAACACTTTGACATTGCTTTTTCAGTGAGTATTTTTTCACACTGCCAGTTATGAAATAGCGGAACACATTGCAACAGGGTATTTTGGACGCTGGATTTAAATGGCTATGTTGGGATTAAAAAGGGAATAGATAAATTAATGACTATTAGATTCATCAACAATTTTTAAACACAACAGTCTGGATGTACAGAGGTAGGGGCAAGATTCCCCTGTCCTTGACTTGATTCTTACTCTTTCTCCCTCACTTTTGTTACTGATCCCTTTCAGAGTCAGGATTCTGGGCCATCAGTCCAGTAGGTAACAGCTGGACAATTAACCTGACCTGGGACAGTTATTTTCGTGTTCTTACCCCACAGGATCTTGTATGGCTATGGCTCACAACAATGCTGTGTTGTCCCAAAATGATCCTTTTCCACCCCAAATCCCAGTACCGTGCCTAGCAGACTCCCATGAGGGTGTGCTAAGAGTCTCACTGCATCTTTGACAATGCACATAGAGGAGCCTGTCTCTCACGGGTGTGTGGGGAGTTAAGGGCTCAGCTCAATTAAGGATGATGATGCTTTAGGGCCCAACTGTATCAGAGACTTCAGTAAAGGCTTTGCCTTTGAGTCCAGGACCAGATAATATTAGACAGCAGTTTGACAGTTAAACGGCCCATGACTGAGTGCTGCTGTAGGGACATGTCTGAAGAGCTCCTTTGCCAGCTTAGCACAAGGGATTTGTCCTCCTTTGTTTCCCTTGGCTCATTGCCTTCCAAATTAGTTATTGCTAATTTGACATGCGTGCGTGCCCATATCTTCGCTATCATTCCTGGCCACTGCATTGCATTGCTCTGAGATGGGAGAACTTTTACTAAATTTGAAGAAAAATGTCTTGTAAGCTTCCCACTGTCCAGGACAGCTAATTCGGAGCAAGGTGAGATTTCTTCTTTTCAAGCTCTGCCTGAATTGATATTTCAAGGTGGTGTGCTGTTCTAGAACCTCGAGCCTGTTGTCAAGAGGGGCCTGTTCCCTTCTGCCTTCATTTGAGGTGCTTGAAAGCCCATGCCGCTAACTAACCAACTGGTGGGAAAACGTCTTGACCCTGACGCTGTGGCTGCTTCCTGCCTGGAGCAAGGTGCTGTATTATCTCCTCAGAATAAGTCGAGTTCATTTTGAAGTTTCTGATTAGCCACATCATCGATATCTAATCCTTTTTTAAATCTCTGTAGGCCTTCAAGATGAGCTGTAAGCCTCCACTTTTATTTGTCTCCTTTCTAAAGTTGCTAGTCAAATTCTTCTCAGCTTATACAAAAAACCAGCATCTTTCCCTGTCTCTGCTGGCTTCAGTCCCATGTTTGCATTCAGGCTTCTCGTGCAGGACTACAAGGTTTTTGAAAACTGTGTATAATTTCCACTGTTGTGCTGCTGTGTCCAGTGCCCTTGGTTTACAAAAACATGTTAGGTCAGGGATGGAGCTGCGGCCACGCTGGGCTGGCCTCTAAATAAGCACTTAGAAATGCCCACAAAGAACGTGAATGGTCTTTGAATGTGCCAGTTCTCCACTGCACTAACCCCTGCACTTAATTTCTCAGTCTCATGCCAACAGTGACAATTTTTGACAGTAACAATTGACTATCTTAAATTAATTCATGCACAACTGGAGCTTTGAGAACCCATCTCAAAACACTTCTGTTTAAAAGAAAGACATTGGCTAAGTGTCTTATTAAGCACTACAGCACGTATGGGGTTTTCTTAAGGAATCTGGGTTGTTATTTCAGACTGAAAAATGCTATACTGGTTGAATCTAATGGAATTTACTTTAAATTTAAATAGATTTGTTGAATCTAATGCATTGATTTCAAGTGAACCAGGCCTAAATGGGAATGTTCATTGCTTAGTGAGTTATCTCTTGATTACAGTGTTATTTCCACAGGCGCAAACAGAACTAGACGTTAAGCCCATACAGTTCTTAATTCATAGCGGATTGTTCTGTAGTAAAACCAGCCTTAATACACACATAAAACATAACATCAGTGCAAATATTATGAATAGTGCTGTGTTAATTAAAATAAGTTCTGAGTGGGTCTGGATGACTATAAATTTCCAGGGCCTAGCAGGAACAGATAATATTGTTGTAGCATAAAGGCTCTGCAGAGTTCCTGCATGTCAGGCACCGTTTCCACCCCTGTAGCTGGACAGGGCACCCCAGAAATGGGACTTGCCAGAAAGGCAGCGCCCACAGCCATGGCCGCATTCTGGCCGCACCGCTGTGTGGTTGCCCACAAGGAACCGAGAGAAAAACGAGCCGCTGGCCAAGTTCCCAAGCTCTCCACCACAGAGCTTCTCCTTCCCAGTGGCAGTGTCTTTAGAGAGAGGTAATATTGCTCTTGTAATATTGCATCTCCTTACAGTTATGGGTAGAAAATAACTTGTATATCTATATAAGAAAAAAAAGGCAATCGGAAAACTCCAGTTTCACATTCAATTTGGTTAATTAGACTGCATGTGAAATTGCCAGAGCTCCACTCACTGCTGCTTCACGCATCTTACATCTGTGCCCATACTGAGGATACATTTTGCAGGAAATCCTCTGATGCCTAATTGGTGGTCCTCAAAATGGATCTAAAAAAACAGGAAGAGAAAGGAGCCAGTTTAACAGCTCGCTCTTTGGGATTGGGAGAGGGGGAAAGTATAAATCGTGTAGTGTGTTTTGTTTTGTTTTTTAATGTCTCCCTGCATTACCTGTACACAGTGTGCTGGGCTCTGTTCTTGGAAATGCTTCATGCAGAAGTCTTTCCGATAGCAGGAGGTCTGTCATGTTTGCCGCAGCCTTTGTTCCTTTGGAGGACACCATTAAGACACCAGTGATTTGAAATAGTTCTCAAATTAGTACTGGGAGGAGAAAGGGCTTCTTTAGCACTCCTTAGACCAGGAAGATGCAAATCCTCTCCTGGGCATTATTTATTGCTTTGTTTAGTAGCATTGAAAAGTTTAAAACGCAGCTGTTAAAATGGCAGGAGCATTCACCAGATAGAAGGGAACTAAAATGAAGATTTCCCCCATTTAGCAATTCTTGTTTTGCAACGGTCTGCACACCTAGAAGCTGTGTGAGAGCTGCTGGCTGCCATGTCACCCCATGTGCCGCACCGTAGCCAGGGCCGGGTGTCTGGGCAGCACCGGATCCTGCCTTTCATGCAGGATCTCCCAGAAGATGCCAGGATTCACTGAGCCTTGCAGATCCTGCAGAGCATGGCCAGGTTCACGCCTGTCACTAATGGTGGCTGCAGAAGCAACTGATCATTTCTAATTTTTCCAGTTGCAGAGTAACTTTTAAATCTAGCTGTTCAACACTCACAGCTAAGTTCTGGGTTTGTTAGCGGAGTTTGCTACATTTCTTCTGCCTGCTCCAGATTTCTCCTAATTGAGTCAGCACTGGCTTCACCACATTTTATTACTCTCATTTATTGCAACTACTACCTATCAAATTAATTGCTGTGTTTTGACAGACCCAATTTACTTTCCCATTATGGCTGCTATTACTATTGATGAAATGTGGTTGTCAGCTCCTGTACAGGGGATCAGCCTGTATATAGGAAGCCTACCCTGCTTCCAGCCTTCTCAAAAAGAGAGCAAAAGAGCCGTCGCTGCCCTTAGGGCCGCACTGTCCACGTCAGCTAGGCATGAGCAAGGCGAGAGGGAGGTGAAAAAGTGACAGACCCAGGTCTCCAAGCAGAAACAGCTTCTCCCAAGGCAGCAGAGCCTCTAGGGACTTTGTGCTGAGGAAGTCCCAGGGCCCAGTGCAGTAGGGCTGCTCAAAACTAGGCTGCAGGGATCCCGACAGGGCAGCTGGGTTTACGGCATCACATTTGACGAGTGAATGGCTGCGGACTGGGTTTAAATTTGCCCGGTGTCTACACTGAAGTTGTCCCCTTGGTCTCTGTCAAAAGCCATATCAATTTTCCCTGCGAAGAGAGAACTGTGTGCAGGTAGGTATCCTCACAGTCCGCCTAAGGACTAAGGCACTGGCTGGCGCAGGATTTTCCCCTGGCAAAGACCCACCCTCAGCCAGACCCTCCGTTGATGGCCCTGTGCTCGTGTGGCTCTGCCCATGCTCACACAGCCGCTGCACGCCCCATTGCACGTGGTGGTGACACACAACCCCCAGAGGTGCCAAATGGTATGGCCCAGGAAAGCCCAGCTGCACATCAGCAGGAGTAGGGGCTGGAGCGGGTTTGTACCAGTGCTACCAGTGCCTGTCGTCGTCTGCCCTTCGAGCTGCAAGTAAATGTGACTGCTGCTCCATCCTTGTTTCACTCTGCTTGTTAGGTACAGAAATACAAGCTCCTTTGCCTGCTGCCATCATCTTCATGATCACTTTCTTCCTTTGTCTCATTGTTTTGCTCTCAGGGACAGGCTCCTCTTAAACACATCTGTGTATTTGCATCCATCTTTAAGGTAATTCGGTGTTTGTGTTTCCCCTGGGTGCTGTAGAAATGCGTGTCCTCTCCTCAGCCTGCGTGATTTGTGTGGTAGTGAGAGCATTCGGCTCCATCCTTCCTTCCTGTAGGAGCAGTTTTGCTGTAGTAATTCTGTGTGTGTGACACTAATGTTTATGTATACTTTTAAAATTATTATCTGTGGTTCTTTGGCATTTCAGCCTTTTTTTGGGAGGGAAAGGGTTGAAAAAAGCCAGTTGGGTTTTAGCAGGAACTGCTGCTCAGCCCCACATTTGCAGAGGAAGAGCAGAATTTGGGAAAGGCTGAGGCTGAACTTTCCAATTTGGGCTTAGGTTTAATATTCAGTGGTTATGCAAAGGAAATAGAGCCGGAGACTTCTCTGCTCCAGCTGTTCCACCATTCCCCTGCGCTTCTGCCTCTGATGCCGTGTTGGGAGGGCTCTGGGCTGACCAAAATCATCTCCTCTGTGCGACCAACAACCCCAGCTCAGCCAGGACTTCATTAAAACAGTGATTGGTCTGACCAGTTGCACAGACCCTTCTAGGAGATGGTCCAATTAATTCTGTTAAATAACAAAATAACATTCAGTGCAAACCGTGACAAACTGCTTATGGACTTCTCACCGTGAAGTCCCAGGAGCTTGTGCTTGGGCAGGGGACAGCCTCCACCCAGGCCTGGGGAGATCTGGCCTGGGGTGAGAGGCTGGGGAATAACCACATGCCTCAAAATCCCTTTGGGAGCAGCTCCACGGCTCTGGAGACTCTGGCTGGCCTGGTTTACTGCTCCAAGACGAACGGAGGAGCCAGAGCCAGGATGGCGCCCAAGCTTCCAGTGAGGAAGGACTTGCAGAGATTCTCCAAAAATAGTTAGAAGGCAGGCGGAGGAGGATGGGGACTGACGTGGTGCTGTCGGTGACAGCTTGTGCCGCTGCCTGCTGCTACACTTTTCATAGAGAACTTCCTCGTGAGGAACGGCCCTTTGTCTTTCAGGATGTATTTCAGGAGCAAGTGCGCAGCCTGGACATGCCTGGTTTGCCTGTGTCTGCAGCAGAGAGGAAGGGGACACCACCAGCCGAGACAAGGGCAGATTATTGGTGTTAAATGGGGACTCAGTGAAGAAATTAAGCACTTCCCAGGAGTGAGTGTGTGTATATGCTGCGATTCAGCTCTTTGTAGGTTGTCCCACTCCATGCCTGTCCCGTGCTGCCCGTGTTTTGGAGGGAAGCGCTGTGAGGTTTGTTCCTTGCTGGGCATGGAACACGGTGGAAATACTCAATGGCTGTGAGTTTCCTGCAGACGCCGCTGTTAACAGCGACATGGTCTCGTGGATAATTGTGCAGGTCAGTCTTCGCTGGCCTGGGGTTTAAAAAATGTAGCGAAACACAGTCTTATTTCTTCGAAAGAGTTATTTAATGGAGATTCGCGTTCAGCCTCAGGCCTCACAGCATGAGCCCTGGCTCCCATGCGGACTGCAGAGCGCTGATGCCTTGATCTCAGCTGCCGTACGTGTAACCCAGGTTTAGCTGATATCACCACCGTGCCCAGCTGGCAGGTCAGCCTGTTCCGTGTTGCACCTCTCCCGTGCTGGCGCAAGGCGTTCGGAGAGGCAGAGGCTGCTTGGGGAGCATTGAACACACCCAGGGCACGGAGCAGGCTCAGCAGGACACGCCAGGCAGCTGCAGGCAGGGAGCTGCACTGCGCCGGGGAAAGGAGCCTCTGCTCCTGCATGGTGTGATAAATCATTTGAAGAGGGTGATGACAGGCACTGAAGATAGGGCTGTTCCTCAGCTTCCCCTCCCCACCCAAGGAAATGGTCCACGTTCCGGGTTCAAGGTCAGGTTTATTGAGGGCTTTGCTGGAGCAGAGGGAAAAGGGAACATGATTTTGATCTTTTCTGGTGTCTTCAAAAATTGGCACAATCCTATGTGTACTTCCAGTGTCTTTCCCGACCCCTAAGTGCACGCTGGCTCCCTGCTGGCAGAGGTAGGTGTCCTGTCCCATCCCACCACAGCAAAGCTCAAGCCTTCTACATAGGGAGACACTGAAAATTAAAAGTGGGGGAACAGGCTCGACGTTATTGTGGTGTATGTACAGTGCAAGTAAGTTATTTTGGCTGTGTTTTAGGGACTGCCGCTCTCATGTGCTGAAGGATTTTTGGGGATCAAACTCACAGAAACTGAAATCGGACAGCTGCTGCACAGGGAAAACTGGGTTCTGGTAGAAGCACACAAATTTACAGCAGAGCCTTGGAGAAGCAGTTATGGTATCAAGCCATCACTCTGATCTTTTTTGAAAAAAAAAAAAAACCAAACCAAAAAACAGATTAAAGAAAAGCAAACCAGGACTCCCCAAATACAAACCAGATAATTTGGAAACATTGCTGATGGTCTGCAAGACTTTCTCCGAGAACCAGATACCTCCTTGTGATGCTGCAGCTGGGAGAAGGGCCCTGGGGAAGTGCAAAGCTCGGTCCCTAGGGCACGGAGACCAAGCAAGTGTATAGGCACAAGCTGCATAGCAGCGCAGCGAGCTGGGCTGTGGCTGAGCTGTTTGTGTGGTACCAGCACAACAGGCTGGTTCTCTGCTATTCTCTCTTAATATTGATGATGGTGACCTGTGCTGCCTGTTGGAAAAAACACCCCCTGCTTCATTTGTTGCATTGCTATGTGCCTATAATCTCTTTATTTCCTTGCCATTCCCGTAGAAAACAAGGGAGCAGAGAAGGAGGCAGAGACCCGGAGCTGCCCGACGTGTGTGAAGACGAAGCTACATCCTGAAGCTGCCTGGCTGTTGCAGGCTGGTCGCTCACGTGCTGCTGCTGTTGTACCCATCGTGGTGTTGTCTAGCACACATCTGCCCTCATCGCCAAGTCTGGGGCCTGCAAAGTAAAAAAAAAAACAAAACAAAAAAAAACCAACCACAAAACAGACCAACCCAGAAAACGAGAAAGGAGGAACAGAGCAGCAATAAGGAGCAGAACGAGCCCTCGGGCAGTGTGGCTGGCAGAGGGCTGGCTCAGCCTCATGGGCGGCTGTGTTCCTCGTGCGAGGTGTCCGCGTGCTCCTCCGTGTGTGCCTTGCTCTCCACTTGTGCTTCACGTGTGGGCTTTGTAGTTGCGTGTCTTGGCCGATGAATGTGGTTTTATTTGTAACGCAGCAAACCAAACATCGTCCCATAGGTCATTCGCCCCGGAGCCTTTTCCTTGCTTTTTTGCATTCTCTATTTCAAGCATCGGGGGCTTGGAGGGGGGGGAATTTACATCGGAGCCAGGTCTTTTGTCAGAGGGAAACTGTTTTATTTAATGCCCAGGTAAAGCACTTCTGTATACCAGGGCACATCCTGCTCCCATTGGAGTTGGCATCAAAAATTTCTATGGAAATCGGTTAAATGAGGTTGATACCTTCCTTTTGGAGTGAACGCTGTCACTCTCTATGCCTGCCTTTCTTTTTCCCTTCTCTTCTTATCCCCCCGTTTTGCACAGCGTAAATCCTGCCAGCATCGATGGCTTTAGTCAGGGCAGCGTCGTAAAATAGAAGAACTACGCGATATTGTCTGTAATGTGCGATGAGCCTTTGAGCGTCATAGAGATCTGGAGCACTGGGATCTGGTGTTACACGGAAAGGCTTTAGTGCACCAAGCCTGCTCTTCCCGAAGAGCTGGGACTGCAGCCCGTCCCGTGCGCACAGACCTGCTTCTCAAAGGTGAAAAGAAGTGGCAGGTTTGGGGTTTATTTTATTTAAGGGTTGTTCCCTTTCCCTCACTCATTTCTTAGCTCCTTTAAAATTATGTACCTGACGCTTTTAAACTTTAATTTCCTGATAAATGACCCAAACTGGGGCAACTCCTCAAGATGGAAGTTGTTGGTGGAGTGTTTCTAGACCAAGGAAAGCTACAGAACACAAATGAGATCAAAACTTATCTTTTGGGGTTTTTTAAGGCTTTAATTTTTAATTTTGTTTTAAGACTGTAATTTTTATGCATGTGCTGATGCTGCTATTTTATCCATAGATCGCTTCTAAACTTGGGATTAGAAGCTTCATCTCTACAGTTTGACAACAGGTGAGGGATTGCACTTAAAAGGGCAAATGCAGCTATTTCAGTAGCTGTTGACCGTATGGACTGTGTTTAATCAGGAATTTCACTCTTGCGCTCGGAGTAAAAACCAGTGACATCAATCTGTCAAAATACGTGTCAATATTTTTCTCTTGAGCTTTATGGAGTCTGAACGCGCCCCTGGGAAGCCAATGGGATTGGATTCTTATTTTATAGTACTTAAATAAAGGACACGATTAAATTTGGTTCCTACATAATCATCTTACTGTCTTTTTTTAGGTTAATCTTGAGGGCTTGGGACTTTATTCCCTAATTTTTTGTGTGAGGGGATATGTGTATGAGGATTGTTGGCAGCGACTGGTGTTCCCGTTCTGTTTGCTGCAGTCTGGTTTGGTGGTTCCCAGTGTTTTCCTTAACTGGGCTTTGCTGCCGGTGCCTTCTGCTCCCCATCTCCAGTCTGCCGCTTCCCATGTTGGTCTTCAGCCACCTTGGTGCGATGCCCAGAAGCGGTCGCCAGCTTGGGCTCTGCCCCATATCTCACCTGTAAATATTGGCAAATTGGGAAATAGTATTGCAGCTAATGTATTTTATTAAGGAGACCTTTAATTTTTAAAGCGGGCAAAGGGATTGTACCCTGTAGAGGTTACTGCTCGGGGCCTGCGCTCTGCATCACTCACGTCCGGATGGTAAATGCTGCCCGCATTTGTGCGTCTGCCTGCACCAGCTGTGTGCTCCGCATCCTCCGAGGGCCTGTGGTTCTGCTTCGGCCGCCCACCACCATACATCCCGTGGGTTGATGTGCTCGGACCCTGCTGCCTTGTAACGAAGATTGAAGCACCCGGTGAAAGGGAGTGAAATGGAGTTGGGGACTTGGCGAGGCTGAGAGCGCAGGGGGACTCTGCGAACACAGGAGGAGGGACTGGCCAGGAGCAACTTCTGCCTGTGGAGGGGATGGTCTCCGGATGGAAACAGGTCTGTGCTGGGGACAAAGCGCTGGGGTGCCACCATGTCCTGCCGCGCACCGGGGGCTAAGCTGAGCAGCCCCAGGGAAACGGAGCAACCTGTCTGTCCTCTGGTTTGTAGAAAAATGGGCTCTCTCCAGCTGGTGTCCCTGGGGCTGGCTGTGGTGGAGCTCTGCTGCGGCAGGGCCGGGCTGCCGGCAGCGGGGAGGATGGCTCTGGTGCCAGGTGAGCCCTGGCCTGCACAGAGGGATGATCTCGGGACAAGGACACATCTCGGAAAGCCACCTTACCCATGGGGAACAAAAAGAGTAGTGGTAATCCCTATCCCCATGGCTCCTCTGAGCTCTAAGCAACACTTCGGTGCTCAAAGAGCTTTAAGGCTTCAAACGTGGGGTTAGTTATTGTATTTTTAACATGTGGTAAGAATAATTTGGGGATGGAGAGATGCTTTGCTAATGCAGCCAGTTGTTGGGGTTATTCTAGTAATGCCTAAGGGCTTGGGAGCTAGCGGGGCAAGGCTGCAGGAAAGCTGCACTCAGCCTCAACTAATGCGACCAAACAAATGATCATTTACAAATTAGCTTTATGTCATGTTCCTTTAGCGGTAGCTGGAGTGTCGCTTCAGTTTTGGAAGGGAATGGGGGAAATGGGTGTGTGTTATAATTATCCCAAAATCTACTTTGAAAAAAATTGCCCTTTCTGCTGAAAGAAAACCACCTGGAGATGTTTCCACAGGTCCAGGGAGCAACCAGCGTTGCACGGCTGAGCTTTGGGTATACCTTGTTCCCCCAGCAAATCTGCCAGCCTTGCGCGTCTCTCCTTTATACCTCCAGAAACAGTCTGTATTGTGTTGCAGCCAGGAGCCTGAAAACATGCATGAAATGAAATGAAGTGAAAAAGGTGTGCTCGCAGCAAGAGAAACACTCAGATTTATCCGAAGGCTTGGTAGGACTCCTGCAAAAATACGCCCTACTTCTCACGTAGCTGAAATGACATCCTTGCTTGTTTATGTGCACGTTAGGGCAGCTCAGAGCAGCGCTGTTTCTGCTCTGAAGAAAGGAAGAGATTAAGGAGATAGTATTTATTTGAAAATGAACATCTTTGGCAAGCCAGCCCTTTTATCCCTTTGAGAAAGTCTCTCTCTTTAGCTGGATGGGTAAACACTTGTCTGGCTTCCCTCTCTGAACGCAGGGATGGGGTTTGGCAGGGCTCCTCCAAGCAGCGAGAAGAGCTGGCGTCGGTGTGCTCTGATGCTTTTCTATGTGCTTTGTATTTTTCCTCTCCGAATCCTCGCTTGCCTGTGCTATTCCTGGAGCACCAGCGTCCTGTGAAGAGAGATAGTGGGATGCTCTGAACTGGGCTCGCAGGGCTCTGCAACCCCGGGAGGGCTCCTCTTTCCCCACCGCGTGATCTGTGGTGGGCTCTGGTCAGCTTTGCTTGGCTTTTCCAGCTTGGGAATGGGCTCAGATTGAGAGACCTTGAAGGAAATTTCTCTTCTGGGGAAATCACACATCTTTTTGATCTCCAGGAGGTAAATTTCTCTCTGTCTTGCTCAATTAATACCTCTAAGCCTTCAGGTTGGGAGGTAATGCTAAGTAAAAATCCTGGTTCAGTCTCTCCTGACTGGCACAAAGGAATACTGCAGGGAATGTGTTTAACCCCTTGGGCGGGAAGGTGTCACTATGAATGGCACACTTGCAAATAAATGAGCTTTTCGACCTCTAATGTTGTGTCAAAGCCTGCGAATGGATGCATGGAGAGCCACTCCCGGCATTTATAAAGCCCCTTCCCCAGCTGTGCAGGGGCTCTGCTTTGGGTGGTGGTTCCCAGCGAGGTCTGGGTGAGGAACGGGAGCGTGGGCAGCCGTGGTGTGGCCATCACCAGGAGCCCCCGCTCCCAAGAGAAACTAAATCACCTGCAGCACTAAGTGTGACTGCGCCAGGATTATTTTTTTATTATTATGCTTTCAGTGCCTTGAGAGACAAGAAACAAGCTGCACAGCAGACGACTGGGCTTTCGGAAAGATCAAGTGCCGCAAATGTCTTTGACGTGTTTTGTTTGTCATCATTTCGAGGGTGGATAAGTCAGGTCTGTCATGAAGGCATCAGTTATCTATCTTGTTGGTGTCCTGTCTGGGGACAACACCTCCTGTCCGGATGGCGCTTCCCTTTTTGCATCTTGCAGGTTAGAGAAATCTTTGAGTTTCAGGGCAGAAAGTGCCCCTGGAGATTTGCGCTGAGGGAGCGGCGTGGTTGGGTTGTGGTTTTCGGGACGAGGGGCTGGAGCCCGCTTTGGGCCCCAGCTCGGGCTGCTGCCCTGCCCCGCTGCAGAGAGAGGCTGTGGGGCTGGGGTGGAAAATGGGGCAGTTCTAGGTATCTTCTCCTTGCGTCCCCTGCCATACACCATGGGGGACACCTGATAAGTGTGGGGTCTCTGGCGAGCCCAGCACGCTCCTGCTGCCGTGCCCGGTTCTGCGTGTGCCTGTCCCCTTCGGCAGGTCTTCACCTCCCCTGCTCCGTGCCGGAATCGGGCTCCCAAAGCCAGCAAAATGGTGCAAAACCTGCTGAGGCTAAATACGCCCCCAGCTCCTCGCAGCGTGGCGTTGCTAACCCCAGCTGCCTTGTTTGGGGGTCCCAGGGAGAGCGGGTTGACAAATGCTGCCCTGGAAAATATTCCTGAGGAATAAAAGGGGGAAGGTGGAGGCAGCCGGTGGCCTGGCAGCATCGGGGCTGGTCCTGGGGAACCTGATGCCATGTACGGCCGCAGCCGAAGGGAGCCCGGCCGGGGGATGGCAAAGCTGCTCCTCGCAAAACAAATTGCAGCCCAGAGAAACAACTGCCAGGATGGGCTTTAATTTCCTTATTTATTGCCAGACTTGCAGGGGGAAGCTGGTGAGAGGAACTTCACGTTCCTCCAGCACAGCTCCTTATCCTGAAGCCGTCAGCAGCGCTGAAGGGGGTTTTTCTCTGTTTGTGCGGTGTGTGGCTGGAAGAGCTTGGTTGCTCTCTCCTCTTGGTGCTTTTCCTCTGGCATCTTGCCCAAGAAAACCAGGAGCTTTATCCCACCAGCCACAGGCACCAGCTCTCTCTAAGGGTCCCGGCTGCCCTCGCTGGTGCCGAGTCCCTCATCCCCCCCGGCTGCAGCGAGCGACGTCCCGTAGCTGCTGCTTTGGGCTTTCGTAGCCCGAGCAGCAGGGTCAGGTGTGTGAGGAGCTGTTGTGGGATCACAAGTTATCCTTTGACGGCGCAGCTCACGTGAGAGGTTCACAGCAAAGGCAGCGAGGGTTGGGGTCTCTGGGCAGCCCGGCTGTGCCTGGTAAAAGGCTCATTTACGCTCTTGGACGCCTTCATGGGTGGTTTCCAGGCACGGAGCCCACATCTTCCGTGTTCTGCTGGCTGCTCAGTGGTGGTGTTCTGCTACACTAAACGATGGTCCTTCCTCGGGATGGGCCATCTCACCTGTGTGGGACAGGGATGGCAGGAAAGGCTCCTTTCTGCCCGCAGGGATCTCGATAAACGTGAAAACTTTTCCAGAGGAAGGAGGACTGTGCTGAGTGCTGGGGGTCCTGCTGCGAGCATGAGAAAGTCGCGTGTCCAGCAGGAATACTGCAGACTGGCAAGCAGATGGTGAGGTTTTCGGGCATCTATAACTTCATTTGGGTACCAAACTTCTCCGCTTTGCCAGGGCACATTGACAGTGGTGTTTGCTGAGCAGAGCAGTGAAGGGGGTTTCTTTTCCATCCCTCCCAACCTGGATTATCCCGTGACCCTGTTGCTCTGAATGCAGCCTCCCGTGGGACCGGGGAAGGAAAGGAGCTCGAGAGCTGGTCACTGCCGTGCACCTTCCCTTCCCTGGAGGGAAGCCGTGGCCGCTCGCAGTCGCTGCTAGCGGATGGCCAGGCCCTCGGTCAGTAACCACAAGCCATCAGTCAAAGCGTTCCAAAAAAAATTAAATAGTGTAAATTCAAGAAAAAAAAAATCGCAACTTTTGGGGATATAATTTGGATCCTCTGTGCTGTAATTCTGCTGCTGTTTCTGGTTTATAGGCCTGTTCTGTTATTATTTAAGTCTCTTGTTATACTTGATGTTAAATATATGTACTCTGCTATAACTCAAGCATGATGTATATGCACTCAGTTCTGTAATGGCACGTGGCCGTTACACTGTAAATATGTACCATGAATAGAGATGCTATTTTTTGCATGCTTTTGTACTCTAGAACTGAAGAGAAAATGACAATAAAGTCCACAGAAATGACACGTGGCGTCAGTGCGGTTCCTGACGTGGCGCTTGCTGCTGGCTCTCGCCTGCTCTCTGCTGTTCCAGCCCTCGTCGTGCTTTTACCGCAGCAGAGAGGGGCTTCCGGGGCTTCCACCGCTCCCCTCGTCCCTGGCCTTCCCTGCCGGGCTTGTCCCTGGGTGAGGAGGCTCAGGGACCTGTCCTGCTTTGGCACCACCTCGCCAGCTCTCACAGCCCCTGGCTGTAATGTGACCTGTGACGTTTTCTTGCCTTAATTGCATTTGCTTCCAAAGAAACGTGCAATTTGCTTTGAAAAGGAGGGGTTGGGCTGGGCTAGACACAACTCTGCGCGGTTGCGGAAGCCACAGCAAAGCCTGGGCTCGTCTGGTGCCACTGGGCAGGACTGGTCCCACGGGGCTCCGTGGACCTTCCTCCAGGCGAGGCAGGTGGAGGCACTGCTCTCTTCTTGTTATAATCCCAAAAAACTGNGTGACATCTCATCACCTGTCATTAATGTTCTGCCCAAACAGACACATAATGGGCCCAATAACCACTAACGCTAAACACACCCGTTAATTCAGGGGTATAGAAACTGCTCGCACCCTCCCAGTCTGAATGCAAAAGGACCCGCGGTACAAGGCACGGGCCGTGAGCTGGCTCCAGGGCTCTGTCTGTTCACGAAGGTGCCCTGGGCCTTGTTCTCCTGACACCTTCACAGCCCATTCCTGAGCACCCCGATGAGCTGCCCGGGAGGAACCGAGTCCCCCTGAACGCTGGTGTTCAGCCCATCATGGGGGCGGGGGGGGCTCAGTACAGGTTCCCTTTGGTTAAACAAACCGGGAGCAGCTTCTCCTTCCCCGGAGCCGATTTGTTTGGCTTTGCAGACAGGGGACAGAAATGGGGACACCAAAACCTTTCCAGGTCTCCCAGGTGGGTCCAGGTCCTCAGCTCTGCCCAGGCAGCAGAAGGAAATGGAAAAAGGAGAAACTCGGATGTGTTTGTAGCCTGAAGCGTGTTTCTCCAGCGGAGCGGGGCTGTTTGCTGTTGTGCTGTTGGGAGGGGATGCGCTGAGGGGTGAACGCTCAGTTTTGCCGGATGACCCATGCTGTTTCTAGGTGGGCTTTGCCATTTTATCTGCTTTGGCAGAGTCTCCAAGCGCGGGCGTAGCTTGAGAAATCCCTGATCTCCCTTTGCTCCCACCCTGAAGAAAGCAGGAGCCCCCTTCGTGCCCTGAGCTTCATCCCGGCACAGAAACGTCCCGTCTGAGCCCATCCTCGCCTCTCCCCCAACAGCTGCTGGATGATAACACGGCGTGGCCGTGCTCCACGCTGGGATGTTATGGCTTCGTCTTCCCGTCCTGCTTGAAGCAGCAGCAGCCCACCGCGCACCGAGGTGCTGACGGGTGTTTCCCAGCAAACCACACCAAGACAAAAAAACTGCTATTTATTTTGCAAGCACTGGGCAAAAAGCATTTTGTGGCCCCGTTTCTTGTCAGGAAGGAGACAGTGGTTACCGTCTTCTAGGTGCAGCCCCATTTAAAGCAGAGCGGGGTTTTGCTTGAATGTTATAAGCCACGCAGCTTTATTTCTCACCTGGGGGTGTTTATCCCTAACAAGCCCAGTCTCTGCGTTTTTGTGAAGGGAAGGACCCCCTCCGGGGTGGCGATGAGGATGGAGGGCTGCAGCTCTCCCAAAAGCAGGGCAGAAATGGCCAGGGCTTGGCACCGCGAGGGGCACGGGGGGACGAGCTCCATCACCAGCCCAAGGCAGCCGCTGAAGATGACTTTATACTTTTTCCCTCCTTTTTTTTCCCCCAGTTGGGTCTCCTAACTTGTGTCTGGCACACCACCACCACATTAGTGACCAAAGGGCCGAACCCTGCTTTGGGTTCAATCCCGACCGGCCGAGCCTGAGCGGGGACGGACTGTGCCGCGTTGCTTCGTGACACCGAAGAAGCGATTTGTGCAATAAGCTCAGAAAAACATGCCTGGATGTGCCCCAGCGCCATAGCAACGGGGCCGAACCCGCTGCAATCAGGAAGGAAAGGACGGAAAACCGCTCGGTAAGCGGGACCGGGGGGGAGCGTGGGTGCGTGAACGGGGACATCGAGGACTCGTTAATGCACAAACGCTCGTGCACACACGCCCACGCTGGGTGGATTAAGACCCCAGCCTTTTGTCAGGGAGTAAATAAAATATCAATGTCGCATAACTGCTTGTTCCCCGGGGATGTGGTGTCCTGGTCCCACCACGGTGGGTCACGTCGCTGCCACCATCGCGCATCCAGCCCCGACCATGGTCGGGGACGTGTCCCAGGCCAGCAAATGTCCCCAGGGTTTATAGTTATTTTTGGGATCTCAATTTGGGTAAATGGCTTAAAATGCGCTCCCCCTCATTTTCTTGTAAATGGGCTGCGTTTCAAAATGGATTTCTTCAGCAGTAAATTATAATTTAGTGCTTATTATAATATTCATTAAGAGCTGACTTCTGCTGTAGCGTTACACCAAATACTAATTATTAGAAATTAAGGTGACAGGAGGGAATAATATTCTGAATTGTGTAAGTAGGAGTAATAACAGCCCGGGAGGGATAAGTGAGGCAAAGCAGCGGGAGAATTCCCTTTCTGCAGCGGAACGAGAGGTGATAAAATCCCCAGACGCGGCCCACGGGAGGCCCGGCTGCCCCGGCAGAGGGTTTGCAGTGAGGTGCCGGGCAGGGGATGCTGCCGGGGGACAGGGGACAAAAATAATCGGAGCGGCTGGTGGGTGTGTGAACCAGGGTGGGGAGGTTTCGGATGGATATTAGGAAAAATTTCTTCACCAAAAAGGTTGTCAAGCATTGGAAGAGGCTGCCCAGGGACGTGGTGGAGTCGCCATCCCTGGGGGTATTTAAAAGCCGGGCAGACGTGGTGCTGAGGGACACGGTTCAGTGGTGGGTTGATGGTTGGACTCGATGATCTTGGGGGTCCCTTCCAACCTGGACGGTTCTGTGGTTCTAAGCAGACGTGTCCCAGGCGTGGGAGCATCGGGTTCCAGCGTCTGGTTTTGGGGCATCGCTGCCCGGCAGGATCCATGCAGGGATATGAGCTCCAAAGGCTCGATCTGGTCTCAACGCTATTTCTCTAGTTTGTTTGCTTAGTTTATTTTTTAATTCTTTTTCCTCTTCAGGCTGAAATTAACTTTCCTACAATGATTTCCAACAAACGATGGGAAGACGTTTCTGCTGGGTCTGATATTAGATGCCGGAGCGTGTCCTTAGGAGCTGCAGGTTTAGGTGCTGGTAAGCAGTCGCTGCCCAGACTTTGGGCACGGTCCGGCTACATATGGGTGGTGGTTTTAAAGCAAAAGCCTGAGCCCATCCTTACAGCCGAGGTGGGGCCAAACCAACCTCTGGACCACATTTTCTCATTCCAAGTTTGGCCCCAGGAGCCCTGGCTGGCACTAAAACCTCCCTGCGGCGTTGGTAGGAGGGATGCGGGGCAGGACGGGCCGGGGAAGCAGCCAAAGCTGTGCCGGGCTGTGCGGGGGACGGGGCTTTCCCTGTCCCCGGCGAAGGGGCAGTGATCAGCCCTCAGACGACACAGCCCCGACCGGGAGTATCCCCGTTATACACTTCACCTTTATCGTTATCCGTGCTGCTCCCCACCAAGCTGCGCCGCTGCCTCCAGGCTTCCCTCCAGCAGAGGCTGTTTAATCCCGCTCCCCTTTCCTATGGTTTAACTGAGGGGGGAAATATGATCTTACACGTGAAAGTGAACCCTTTGCTGCCAAACATTTCAAGGATTTTTTTATTCTTTTCTTCTCCTTGAGTAGGAAAAACCTGTTTACTGTGTTCTTTGACAAAGCAATTGCCGGGGAAGTCCAGCAAACACGGCCAGGAGCCGCCAGCATCGAGCCCTGACCGAGTTTCTTCGCTTGAGTAAATCAGTGTTTTGCCACTAATGGGATCTGAACGCCCATTTTCTGCGCCCCATTTATTTTAATGCTGGGGCTGGGGTGCAGCGGGGGCAGCACCAGGGCAGCTCTCCGTAAATCCCACCAAGGCGCTTTCACCCCTCTCCGATTTTACGGGGTGTGATGAGCAAAGCCATTGCGGAGAGCGGCCGCGCACACCGGGCAGGACACTCGCATCACCCGTGGGGCCTCCCTGCCCCCCTCCCTGCCCCCCTCCCTGCCCATCGAGCTCTATATTTTTCGGCAGCGGAGGTTCCTCAGGGCTGTTTCAGGAAGGGGAATGCTCTTGCTTAGGCTGAGCCAGACAAAATCCCTGTGGAAGAAAATTTTTTGGCATAACAGGGTGGGTTTTTTTCCATCATTCTAATGGGATGGTGGCACACGAGCATCTCCTGCCTGCCCTGCCGGTCCCTTCAGCCCTGCTGCGGGACGGGGACGGGAGCCCCCAGCCGCCGTGGGATTGATGGCGAGGGAGGGACCTGACCCGCCGCCAGCCTGAAGCGAAGCAATTAAAGCCTCTGGCTGCCACCGGCGTTTCCTTCCTGTAATTAAAGCTTTTAATGAGGAGGCATATGGTAACCCTCCGGCCCAAGGCTGGCATTCTGCCAGGTGGGGGGGTTTATTTAAACGGCTGCTAATTACACCATCATCAGCGTATGCATGGAGGAGGGCTGCATCGCCTGGCCCCCGGTGCTCAAATTGACTGCGAGTGCTGCCAAAAAAAAAATTAAAAAAATTCTTCATTTGATTTATCTTTTTCCCCCTGGCATTGGGGGCTGCACCCCCGTGCATTTGCGGGGCGCTCTGGGGACACCACCGCCCCTGGGACACGGTCCCGGCTCCTTCCCCCTTCACCCGACCCCCTCCCAAATCCGGCGGCATGTCCTCCCCACGGCCGCCGAGCGCTTTCAATTCCCTGGGGTGAGTTTTGCTGAAAACTTGATATTTTGGGTAGTCGTAGCAGGGCTCGAAGGGTTTCCCCGTCCCGACGGCGTATCCGGCTGCTGGGATGAGCCCTGGGGCTCCCGCCTCTCTCCGGACCAGGGGTCTGTGTTATCCCAGTGAGAAAACCAGTGGCTTCGCTCCCCTTCGACCTCAGCTCTGCTGCTGGGGTGGCTATTGGACCAAGCGCACCACAGCAAGGCTGTTTTCCCCCTAAAAAGGGGTTTTGGTGACGTTTTACACCAGCTGGTTATATTTTTTTTTATGTTGGGTCTCATAAAGCACCTCGCTCCCAGCCTGGGGCTCTTCGAATCTTCCAGCTCCGCACAATCATTTAGAGACAATGAGAATTAAAAGCAACCACATGGAATTTCTCCCTTTTCTTGAAAAGCCAGTCCCAGGTCCCGCTCCCACAGCAGCTCGGTGCCATCCTCTACCTGTCCCGCTGTCCCCGATGGGACACGTGGCCGTGGCCATCGCTGCTCTGGGGCCCTGGCACAAGCCTCTGCGAGGGACAGGAGCCCCTGGGGAGTGGGACGAGGGTGGGCAGAGGCCGCTGAGGATGGAGCCGGGGTACCTCGGGCTGCTCAATGGTGCCTGGACCCCAAGGGGCTGGGAATGTCCCTCCGGCACCATCAGAACCAGCAGCAGGGGAAGGTGGGAGGGAAACCCTCCACTGGGGCCGTCACGGTGCCCTGCGGTTCCTCGGGGGGGTTGCCCAGGCTCGGGAGCTTCCCTGGGAATTAGGGATGCAGGCAGAGCGGGGCGTCTGCGGGCTAACGAGCCTTGCCTAACGAGCTTTGGCAAAGCAGGGTGACAAAGCCGGGTGGCAGCTCCCAGGCCGGTGTCCCAAGGGTGGCGGGGGATGGCCAAAGGTGTCTCCCACCCCATTCTCCGGGGCATCAGGAAATAATTTATTTTAAAATACTTGGTTGTGGTGACTCAAATGATGGGCACGCACGCAGCAGGATGTCATTTTGGGGAGCAGGAGGGCGCAGGGCCGGTGTGGGGATGTCCCTGCTGAGCGCGGCGCTCCCTGATACCCGTTGGATACCTGCACCCGGAGGGCTGGGTGCTTAATATCAAATTTACTTATCATAATATTTACCTGTTTGACATTACAGGGGATTTTGCCATCGCTACCTGCTGTGATTTCCGTGTATCGCTGTATCACGCCGCTAAAGCAGTGCCCAGGTGAATCCCAGTACAACCATCACGCCCAGTACCGGCGCTGCCAGCCCGCGGGGGAGCACTGGAGGGGGCCTTGGTGCCGCGCGGGCTGCCCGGGCGGGAGAGGAGAAAGCGCAGGTCTGGCGGAACATGAGCGAAAATAAGAATAAATCCTCTTTAACGGGAAATAGAGCTTTAGGGTGTATAAACTCGGTACGCCCCAGGATTCTGCAAAGCCGTGCGTGGTCTCCCACGGTGGGTAATTCCTGAAGAAAAGTGTCTCCTGCTCATTAAGGGTAAAACTGATTCATCTGAGGAGACGCCGGCAATTCTTGGTGCACAGGGAGGGTATGGAGAGCCTGTTCCCCGGTCTCCTGGTGCCCCCTGCCGCCGGTGTCCCCAGGCTGGCGGCTGCGGTGGCTCTGCAGGGTCGGGGGGGGACACGGGGGGGCTCCTGCCCTGGGCTCGGTGATGGGGCTCCAGGGTTTTACTTCGTTAGTGCTAATTGCGCTGTGACAGTGTGTTCAGTTTCATACCGTCGCGTTGGCATTAGGCAAGGTGAGATCCTGTGGGTTTCACCCCTCTCCGCTAAACCTTCATTCATGGTCATTTCCTTCACGGTTTTAGTGAAAATGTTCTTAAAAAGGGCTTCCTTATTTGCATTTCATAGGTAAGCATTTAAAAAAAATAGCGTTATTATCTCTCACAAAATAATTGTTCTTCAATATACTGCTACCACGTATGTTACTGGAAAGTGCTGGATCTCCTGGTGAGGCTTTTTATTACTCTTTGGGAAGGATTATATGTGGCAACACCCTTCTCTGGGTATCCCACCCCCCCGCAGTAAAAGACTTCTATTCTTTACATTGCTTGTATGAACAAAAATGAAGAGGAGAAATTAAGTTACAGGATTTTAATAGACTTAAGAAGGCGGTACCTCCAGAGGGGTCACGGCAAAGTTCCGTTTTTTCTTCCCAGACCTGCCCCCTCCATATGTCGTTATTTCAAATGAACAGCTTCATCACCAGCCGCCGGCATTTAATTGGGGCTGAGGAGGAGCCTAAACAAGGAGCTCAGTGTAACACATCTCCGGCTGTGAATGGCTGCCTTACCTCGTCATAGTAATGATTTATTCATTGATTTCTAATACATACTTATATCGATTTCTAATCCAAGGTGCCAATAATTCTGGGGACTTTGATATCATGACAGTACGAGATTTGGACAGACGTTATGCTGATCTGTGCCCTGGAGAACAGGCAGCGATTGATTGTTTCGTCCCCCTTTGTCAAACTCTTGCTTGTAATTCCCTTGTGGAACCGTTCATGGGCCCTTTGGGTTCGAGTTATCACCTTTGTTTCCTAGTTTCGTTTCTTTTCAAATGCTACTCTTTACAATTTAGCATTAAATGAAACAGTATCTACACCTTTGCGTTCAATTTACAGACTCGTGGCTGCTTGATTTCTGCAAGAAAACTGACGGTAATTGTATAAAATTAAGACAAATTTTTTCCGTAAGATTATCTAGTGGACACTGGATTAATCAAATTTTTCTACTCTTCAAACTTCAAGTTAGAGAACACCAGATAACTTTTAAGTCACTAAGCTATTTTCTAAAGAAGCAAGTTAATTTTTACCTGATTCCCTCTTTTTTTCCTCCTCTGAGCTCTGGCCTCCACCCAGACTAACGCTCCCTACAGCAGTCTAGAGCTCACCATCGGAAATGCATTTCCTCCGTGAGGAGTTCGGGAGCGGCCCCCGCGTCTCACAGGTCTCCAGGCGCACATCAAGGCAACGTACGGCTAAAGATACTGGTCTTACCGAGCTGATCCTGTATGAAGCCTTCAAAAAACCAGGAAAGAAAGAATTGCAAAGTATATTTTATGATTTTGATACTTTTTTTTTATTGCAGTAACTTCTAAATTACAAGCTTAATGTCTTTCAGGCATCTATGCTAGAAAGTAGAAATTAGTATCAATATTTCAGGATACATCTGTACAGGAGATTCCAAACCTGCAGAGGCCAACAGAAAAACGCACACAGACTGTGATGTACTTTGAATCGAGTACAGATAGAATAAGCTTAATTAAGTGATTTCAAAGAACTTGAGCACATCAGTCTTCTCAATACTTGTACAGGAAAATCTGATTAAATATGAATAAAATGAACTTTGCTATTTAGTAGAGAAAGGACACTGGACAATACAAACAAACAATATATACATAAAGCAAAATAAGCTGAAGTAGGACAAAATGACTGAGTTGCTTATTTCCTCCAGTGGCTTCTGTATCTCTGGTCCGTGGAGCAGCTGTCCTGGCTTCAAGGAAACACAAGCTGCCTCTTCGCAAATGTCTGGGGAGTAGCGAGTAACCCTGAAATTTCAGAAGTTGGGTTGAAATTCAGTATTGATGCAAATAGATCTATTTCTCATCAGAACCGTGACAACAGCGACGCTGTTGCACCCTTCTCCAAGGAATTCCTAGCTGTTGGCTTTTAAGACACAGCAAAGGGCACCTCAGCCTTAACAAGACACTGCCGGTACAAATCCGCTCCTTCAGGAAACTGGTACAAAGTCCCCACAAAGTCCTCACTGCCAAAAACATTGACTCTGAACCGGTATCAGTCTAGAAACTCACTTAGATGTCCTTACAGGTGGATTATTTCTTTTTAGATAATGGAAATAAGCAAATGCTATGCCGTGTTCAAAGTTAATGCTCATAAGGCCAGGTTATCCACCCCAAAATTTATTCCCAATCACCACTTTCAGAGTTACATTTCACAGAAAAACAAGGCTTTTTTCGTCTCCCTGCTTCCCTAGGGAGGTGCTAAATAGGTGCAAACTGACAGTTCAACAGTTTTTAGTCCAGATCCTGGCAGGATTGGAGGCGTAAGGGATTAGGAGAGGCACTTCTGGAAAGATAAAACCCTATCATTTTAAGCAAACTGTCTAAATGATTTTTGTTGCCTTTTCAGCATTTCCATTACAGTAACTGATCATGCTTCTTAATTTTTTTGCTTTTCTTTTCAACATCTTTCAGCACATCCTGCAGTTTCTTAGAGTTCTGCGTCAAAAATGCAAAGCTTTCTTTGAAGTTGCTGGTCCCGTGCTCCCTACAGATATTGTCAAGCCCATCAAACCACTGCAAAATCTTCTCAAGCTCAGCCCGAACAGCCTTCTGTTCTTCCAGCTCCGCTTGCAGCGCCTGCCCAGCGGAGGCCTCGGCCCTGTACTGCTGCTGCAGCTGCTGGATCTCGTCCTGAAGCGCCTGGAACTGTTCTTTGGTGTAGGGGTATTGCTCGTGGACCTTGTCCTCGGGAAGGAGCACGTTCTCAGGAATGTTTAACACCAGCTGCAGAAGCACTTCTTCCATTTTACTGAAGAGCTTGTCAAAGTGCTCCTTCATGAAGAGAAGGAATTTCTCCGTGCTTTTCCGGATTTGGCAGGGGCTGATTTTACAGCCGGGGAACCCGTCCAGCTTCTTCAGGATGACACTCTCCACCACGAGCATCATTTCGAAGAGGTAGTCCTGGAAGGCGATGTAGACGCGCAGCATGCACGTCTGGGGGGTGAAGCCGAAGAACTGCGCTTCGTAGGCCATGGGGTTGACCGACATGGCGGCGGACGACGGCCGGTGAGGGGAGGAGAGGGAACGCCCCGGGGGGGCGAGAGGGCCGAGCCCGGGGCTGAGGGGAAGCCGGCTCCCACAGGAGGCCTAGCGCAGCCGCACCCTCCCCCGCTGTTACCCGTCGCACTGGGGCCGCTCCTGCCGCTCCAGAGTCGCGACCGGTGCCAGTGCTGAGCCGCCCCGCTCCTCCGCCGCTTCCCGCCTCGTTCGAACTCCCTGAGGAGGGTAGCCCCGCCGCCAGCCAATCAGCGGCCGCGAGGATCAACGCGCCGCTCAATCACCAAGCGCGTCAGCCCACGCGGGGGCGGGGAAAGCGAGGAGCCGGCGCCGATTGGCCTCGCCGGCTGTTGGCGGTGCGCACAGGCGCAGACGCGCGGCGGAAGCGGAAGCGGCGCGGGGGGGAGCGGTAAGATGGCGTACCAGACCTTCCGGCAGGAGTACCTGCAGGTGCCGCCCGTGACGCGGGCCTACACCACGGCCTGCGTCCTCACCACCGCCGCCGTGGTGAGTGGAGCCGCCCTGGGCCCGCCAGCCGCCCTCCCGCTGGCCCCGCTGAAGGCCTGGCCCGTGGGTGGTAGCGCCGGCCCTGGGCAGCCGCCGCCCACTGACAGAGCCGGCGGAGGGTGCCCGGGATGGGGGGTGTGTGAGGGTCGTTGGAGCCGTGCCGGTGGGCTGGGGAGAGGAGAGCGCTTGGGAGCCGTGGGAGGGGTCAGCCCCTCCGCCCCTCCGCCCCAGGGCCGGGTCTCATCCCCTCAGGGCCTTCGGAGTGGCTTTGAGACCGGGAGAGGAGCAAATCCCAAATAAACAATAATAACCTGAGGGGGGCTGAAGGGGTTATCGAGGCTGGGTTTTGCTGGAAAGCGCCGTGTGCAGACTGGGAGCTCGTTGGGCTCTTTTGGTACAGAGAAAGGGGGTTACTTATTTGGGTGCGTGTAGCTTCTTCTTAGTGTATCGATTCCATCAAATGTTCTCTTCTTTTTCAGCAATTAGAACTAATCACACCCTTTCAGCTGTATTTCAACCCTGAATTAATATTTAAACACTTTCAAGTAAGTGTTTTCTAAAGTATGGGAGGATTTTAAGTAAACTGTTGGGTTTGGAAGTGCTTGTCTTCTCAAAATTGAGTGTTGCAAATGACTATGATACTGGAGTTATATCTTGGAAAAGCTAACAAAGCTAGAGTGCAGATCATTGTATCTTAGCATGGGTCTTGGATTCATTGACTGTAAAGAACAGTAAAGTTACCTTGTTACTTGTGCATGTAAAGGTACATAAAGTTACGTTGTTACTTGCTTTTATATATAGACAACAAAAATAAGTTCTCATGTTTAAAATCCTTGTATTTGTCTTATTTCCAGGTATGGAGGTTAATCACAAACTACTTATTCTTTGGACCGGTTGGCTTTAATTTTTTATTTAACATGATCTTTTTGTATCCTTCATCAAGTTTGTTTTCTTCCCTTGGAAAGCAGGGCCCCAGAGTACAGGCATGTTGCGATACATGCATGTAGGCAAAGGTTCAGTTCTGTTCCACCGTGAAGTTCCTGGGAGTTTAACAATGCCGACTTCACTGGTGTTGTGAATGGACATCAACAGGACCTCCTTCATAAGTTGTCAAGAATTTTGCTATTTATTTTTGTGGTGTTAAGAGTTCATTGTACCAGCCTGATCTGTCAGGTTGCTTTTGACATACAGGAGAAAATTCCAAGTAACTTTTTTCTTCTGGGTCTGCCCTCGCTGCTGAGGTGTCCAGAAAGAGACAATTGGTGGAGTAAATTGATATAAAACTTATATCTAAGCTCATGTATAATTGAATCCTTTTCCGCTTGGATCTCTCTCTAAACTCATTTGCAATCAAATTTTCCTGACCTGTGACTTCAGATATCGTTACTGCCGAATGCTTGAAGAAGGCTCTTTTCGAGGTCGGACGGCAGATTTTGTATTTATGTTCCTTTTTGGAGGACTTTTAATGACCGTATCCTTTTTTTTTATTCCAAACTGCTTTAGTAAAGCTAAAGATATGTGAATGAGAACTGTAACCATGATGTTACTTTTATTTTAATTCTTATATTATATTATGTTTGTAGTACGAGGGATAACAGTATTTCACAGAATCGTAGGGTTAGAAGGGACCTCTGGAGATCATCTAGTCCAACCCCCCTGACAGAGCATTTGTTAAAGTAGTTTTGAATGCTTCGTGACTGTTGCTGTTAAATGCTGGACTGATCTTTCAGGCTTCTTACTGCTTGACAGGATTATGGAAATGAGATTAACAGATAGGAGGGGACTGCTCAGGTGTGTAATCATGCTCAGGTTGCCTAAGAGAAGTGCTGGTGCTTCAGTGGTTTCATGCTCAATTATACTTTTAAAGAGATGATTCATGTTGCGGGTACCCTGAATCCTGCTCTAGGTGTTGAATTTGATTGACAGTAGGTTTGGTGTACTTGAACCTGGGAAAATAGAGTTAGCGGTTGTGTGGAAAACATAGGATTACAGGTTAAGGTGTGAAATTCTTCTCGTGCTTGACCTCACAACAATTCCTTGGTGAACTGTTTTCTTTAACTACGTATCACAGGTTTTTGGCCTGTTTGTGAACTTGGTTTTCTTGGGTCAGGCATTCACAATAATGCTCGTGTACGTATGGAGCCGCAGGAATCCCTATGTCCGTATGAACTTTTTTGGTCTTCTCATCTTTCAAGCCCCATTTCTACCCTGGGTATTGATGGGCTTTTCACTACTCCTGGGAAACTCCATCATTGTGGATCTCCTGGGTAAGGAATGGCAAGAATCACAAGGATTTGTACCTGCTAGTGTTTTACATGAAACAAAAAATGTGGAAAAATCAAAGGGCTGCATGCCTCTTACTTAGTATTAGTCTGGTATAATGGTGCTATATACCAGGCTTTTCTTGCTTTCTAAACACTGTAGCATATTTTGTACTGTAACAAGGCTGGAAAGGTGATGCTTTTGCTTTTTATTACTTTGAATCAGCCCAGGTACATAATCTGATTGTGAGCATCAGACTATTGAAGTAAAATAGCTTATATTACTACTTTTATCAATGCTAATAAAGCCATAGCATCAGTATGTTTCATAATGACAAGCAGTTTTCCTTGTATTAATGTCTTTTCATTGTATGTCAATGTGCTTCATTGTTTTTTGTATTTCTTATCATATTTTCTGTGAAAGAATCAATGTGTGGTTTTGTGGGTGTTTTTTTTTTTCCCCCTGAAAACTCTAGTGAAGCATTTGAAAGTTGTAAAGCAGAAGTATTGAAAGTCACCATTTGACTCTTCTTTGTATACTAGGCATTGCAGTGGGACATATATATTTTTTCTTAGAGGATGTCTTTCCCAATCAGCCCGGTGGTAGAAGGCTTCTGAGAACACCATCAGTCCTGTAAGTATTTGGTGTCTGATTTGGAACGGATGTAGAAAAAGTGCATGCATGGAAAACCGTTTAGAATTCAGTCACATCAGATTAGAAAGCTTGAGGCGGAATTGTGATGTGTCTCTACTTGCTCTTAACTCATGTGTTGTCAGACAAAGGAGGGAGGTCTTACAGATGTGTAAGTGGGAACTAACTTCTTGCAGAGAAGGGCTAAAGGGATCTTGTAACTCTTGAGTTCTTTAGTAACACTTTTTAGTCTTTGCTAACTGAGTTTTGCCTGTTGGTGGCACCAAAGACGCATGTCTCTCATTGAGGAGTGAGGAATAAGAAGAGTCCTGCTGTGTACGAAAAGAGTGACTGAGGTTTTAAATATAGCTAGTATTTTTTTCATCTGTAAATCATTCTCTATTTCACAACTTCGACAAAACACTTTGGTGTTTGCGCTATCGAGTGGTGCTATTCCTACTCAGTTCCCTCGTGCCTAGAGGGCTGTAATCATCTGTACTGCTGTACAGCAGCCTGGGGGAGAGCAGCTTGCTTAAACCATAGGGCAGTTGAAACACTGAAAGCTGAGCTCTGAGAGACACTTATAATTGTCTAGAGCTGAAATGATTCTCTTTTTTGTTTGAACTGGACTCCAGAAGCCTGGGTAATGAAAATGTCATATTCAGACCCGTGCATAGTTTAACTGATGCGTCATTCCTGTTTGATTGGACAAGTGCACTTACACCGATGGTTTATTTTTGTTTGGTACAGGCATTATCTTCAGGAAGTAATTGTACCAAGCGATGGCTGCAGGAATGGCTGTCCTAGAGCAGCTGTGCTGGGCACTTTTGTAGGCCTCCACTGATCTAACTTGGCCTTAGCAGCTGAAGGCTGTTTCTGGTGAGGGCTACCTTCATGTAAATGCACTGCTAGACAAATCAGGTGCCCAATTACACACATGCAATAGGGCTATATTTGAGATTTCCCATTTTCCCAAAGGGTATGTGCACCCAGCTCTGTGCAGGAGGAAACCTAAGGCTGTTGGAGCAGCGTGTGCTGTCTCAGTAACTCTCTTACTCTGGGGAAGAAGTGTCAGCCTGTCTTCAGGCTGCCATTTAAACACTTTTATGTGTCTGTGTTCAGAAGGCTGCTTATGATTCTAGTCTGGGTCTAGAATTGTGGATTTATTTTTTTTGCCAGATGCTTTAATTTTCTTTGATGTCTTAGCTGTAATCCTGTAATATCCCTGGTATTTTCTTTTTTCCTGTTCTGAAAACTTCTCTGAAAGTCAGACCTGTCACTCTGAGTGAAGAGAAATAATCCCTTTAGTTCTTCTAAGAACTGTCTTGTTAAACACGCTTTACTTTTAAGACATTTTGGGTATAATGATTGCTTGTGTGCAACCAGTGATTTTTTTTTGTTTGTTTATTTCAAAGAGTCTGCTACACTTTTGTTTCTGGATAAACCAATCTATGGAGAGAGAATCTCTAAAACTAGTTTGAGTAGGTTAACCTACTAGATTAAGCGTGATTTTTGTAATAAATAGGAAACCTAAGCCTCTAATGTCCCAAATGCAGACTCTTCTGTGGATTTCAGGTCTGCCTGTCAGTGCCTGCATCCTGCCTGTGAGACTGAGATAATACTGCCTGTATTTGACTCTTACTTTGTCCCCTTCCCAAGATTTGAAGAGCTCTTCAACATCCCATTCGTGTGTTGCTCCCTTATCCTGGCCTGGGAGGACATGCTAGCTGTATGAAATTCTGCCTTACACTGGAGGTGGAATTTTAACTTTCAGCTGAATCTTGTTAGTCTCAGTTGATTCTAGATAATTCTAGACCACCTTCTAGATGACTTCTAATTATACCCGCGTGTGACTTGGGTGTAAATCACTGATGCTTTGGCAGGCTGTTTCTGAGGGAGGATGCTGTACATGTGCAGAATGTGAGCAGTCTTGGTCTTATTGTGGAACTTGTATTCTAAAGAGAAAAAAAACAAATTTCTATTTTCCAGGAAAGCAGTATTTGATACGCCAGAAGATGATCCTAATTACAATCCCTTGCCGGAAGAGCGACCGGGAGGATTTGCGTGGGGAGAAGGTCAGCGCCTTGGAGGCTAATAAGTGTCCGTGCCAAAACCCAGCGACAACTGGGAGAGACTGACCTGAATAAAGTTCCATACTGGGGATTCTCTCATTCCCCATCGCAGAAAGGACACTTTTTGACGGCTCTATGGTTTTGAATACAAGCACTTTATAAAATGGCAGTCTAATCCAAGACACTTCCAGGCTACCAGTATCTTTCCCAATCAGGGAATTTATTGTGCTGGTAAGGAAAGTACTAATCCAGTGGAGCCAGAAAACTGAAACTGGAAACGATTTCCTGTCAACTTCAGTTAACAAGACCATGAGTACTTGTTTAAAGTGATTTATAAAGCATTTTTTCAAGTTATTTGATACAGAAAACTATATGGGAAACTTTACAGGGGACAAACCCAACTTTTGGGGTTTTAACTCAATTTTTTATTCTTGGATGAAACAGCTACAACGTGGTTGAAAGCGTAAGTCCCTATTTCAATGGCAAAAATTTTTTTTTTAATCTGAGATGCTATTGTCTCCAGTCCTGTTTGAATTGTAAGAAATACTACATGCAGCGTAATGGAGGCTTTTCATTTTGCCACTTGGGTTTCTGGAATGTGCCTCAGTGTGAATACACTTGCAGGCTGAGACTACGTTTTGATGGCTTTCTCCCCAAAGACTGTGTGTTCACTGGACAGGTGTGAGTCTTACTGGTTTATTTAAATAAGTAGTTCTACAAAACCCAACACCCCACACACACACATGCACACTTCTAACGGTTATTAAATGACTTGGAGCACTAGGGAAGAAAACTTGTCTGGAGTCAGAACTGCTCAAATATCTCAGATGATGAGTTGAATAAAATGTCTTGTGGATCCTTTTTTGTTAATCTTTTGTATAATCCTGCGGTCTTAAGGCAGTTGGTGAAAAGGCAGAGGTTGGAAAAAGCAAGTCCCTGAAGAGACAGCATTAATGAAAGCTTTTCCCATGAGTGTCTCAGAACTGCTGGGAAATGGGACTGTCCACTCAAGATGTTAAATTTGTGGTCTGTGTATGACGTCTGTTGCGGGAGGGCTGTGTCCAACACAGGTCAGTGACACTGAGTGGGATTTAGCTTGAAGTTATGTTGGTTATAAATGTCTGTATGAGGAATTCAGAGCACGTTTCAGCTCATTACATTCGGTCACTCCTAAGACGCCATGGACTGTAATGAGTAGCCCTTTATTGATTATATCCTGATAGATAAAACCAGATATTGTTGAAACTGCATCTTTCTCCCAAATCTGGGAGGACAGGCTCACCCTTGACACACAAATGATCATCTTGTTTAGTCTCAGATTTTGCCGTTCTTAAAAACGCTACTGGTTTTTAACTTGTTTATAGTCCAGGAGATGAATGTGTTCGTATCTCGTGGGGAAATGCTTTGCGTACAAGCAGCATCTTAGATTCTGATAAACCAAATTGGTAAATCCATTTGTATCTGGATTTTATCTGGTAAAGGTTATAAAAACTTAAACAGATTATTTCTTTTTTTTTTCCAAAACAGACTTTAAATCTTACTCTCTAGGAGTACTAAAAATGTTCTGAGCAGTGTTGCCTCAGGGTATCTTTTGAGGCAGGAAATGGATCAAAACCTTTTTTTAGTTCAGCATCTAAGAGCCTCTAAGTCGTTTGCTGGTGGGACCTTAGAGATGAAGCTGAAGGACTGGGACTGTGGCTGGGATAAACCCTCCGGCAATGCAGAGCCCACTGTGGGGTGGGGATGGTGATGTGCCCTTTCCCAGGGGTGACCTCCTGTTCAGTCATGCAGCTTGTCCATCCTTGCTCTTCTGCAGCTGCTTTCCTCGCACGCATCCCCCCTCTCTGGTGGAGCACTGACAACTGTCCCCTCCTCTGTACAGAGTGATGCCGTGGTGTCCCTGCCTGGGAAGAACTTGGGAGTGTCACTCACATGTACCCCAGGACAAAACTGACTTTTGCTGCTAGATTGCTGCCTAACCTGGCCTTTAATTGCCCTTGAGACTGTTCTCAAGCCGCCTGTCCCACAGAGAAGTGTGTTTAAATACCACACTCTTCTTCAGAGGGTGCATCACCAGCCATGTGCGATGTCAGGGATCAATCATAAATTGGAACAGCATCGCTCTTGAATCAGCCTTTCTGAGCTATTACCTGGTAGTCGGCTCTCTGCCCGCTTTGGCTGGAGTTTCGCTCCCGTGGGCGTCCCCACCATCCCCTCTCCCCCAGGCCACGCGATGGGGGTCACCCATTCCCTGCAAATGGCGCCCACGAGGCCTCAGGACTACATCTCCCGTCATGCCCCGCTCCGTGCGTTGGGTCACGTGGACGGCACGGCGGCGCGATGACGCCACGGCGGGGCGGGAGCCGTCTCCCCGGCGACGCGCTGCCCGAGGCGCGGCGGCGGGGCGATGCCGCAGGGCGATGGGGCGCCCCCGGCCAAGCGGCTGAAGGCCGCGCTCCCCGCCATGCTGCCCGCCTCCCCGCCACCGCGCCGGCACCCACCGGCCGCCGACTCGCAGCGCCGCGGCCTACCCATCTTCCAGGCGCGGGGGCCGCTGCTGAGCCAGCTCCGCGGCCTGGACAGCGCCGTCCTCATCGGTGAGTGCCGGGAGACGGGCGGGCTGCGGCGGCACCGGCAGCGGGTTTCCTCAGCGCCACGGCCCTGGGGCGCGCCGGCGGCCCGAGAAAGGCAGTGGGTGTCCCCAGGGCTGGTCCGGCCGGTAGTGGGGAATGGCGTGGCCTGTGAGAAGTTGCACAGAAACGGTTTGGACAAAAGTCTGAAATGCAATAAATTAGTCATGTTTTTATTCTTGAGCATTGGTTGGTTAAGGCACCTGATGATTTAATTTTTATGAAGAAAGCAAAAATATTTCATCTTCCTCTCCATTTCACCATCCACGTGGAGTTCCATCAACTTAAAGCTAAGCGACAAAACCTTCAGAAAAACGTGTCCTTTCAGATACGTTTTCAGGGATATTCACTGATTTTGTTATACTTTCTTTGAGTCCAAGCTAGTAAGTTTTTTGTCTGACTTTTAGGAGCTGAAGACATACAGCTGGAAGTCTAAAGACTCAGCATTTTTTAGAATTAAATGAAAAATGCTTTGCATTTCATTCCTACAAATGATCTCTTAAAAAAAAAAAATCAGTCATGGTAACTGATAGACATGACCGCATTTATCTCCTCTCCTCTGTATAATCCTAAGATTGTCATTATTACTTTCTAAATATACACTATAATATGCCACTTAAAAATTTGCAGCTATGGAATGAGCTAAAAAGCTCACTCGTGCTATTTCCAATCTGCAGCTGCAGTGCTTACAATTTGGTTTTCCAGTTCCTCTCTGCTTGGTGGTCATCCTTCTGAACTTCTCACACCTCCTCCTCCTTCTCCTGTCAGTTCTCACCTTGCTCACCGGCCTGCACTGTGACGTTGCTGTCTTGCAAGGATTGAGAGTACAGGGCTCTGTTTTGTAGAGCCTCGCACTCTTCCAAGCAGAGCAATCCTTCTAACAGGCCAGTAGGAAGCTGGAGGGATCTCATTTGAGTTACAGATGTGTTTTAAGCTGTAATAAAAAGTGCAGGAAAATGACAGTGATGTTGAAAGCATTCTCTGTGCTTCCCTGCACATTACACTTCAAGATGGTCTCACTCGCAGTGCCTCAGTGCCTCTAAGCACTGTGAGTTGTGCTGCTTTATACTAGGCCCAGTACATTAGGCTTTTTGTTGCTGATGCTGCAGTAAGTACTGATGGTAGCTGTCTGTATGCTTTTGCTCATTGCCCTCTTTGGTAGAGGCTGTCTGTGTAGACCACACGGTTTGTGTTGGAAATACCCCTGGGGGGAAAGGGGATCATGCTTGTTCTGTTGTGTGCTGGTGCTGTGTGGATGGAGAAGACATTCACCTGAGCCTGAAGGGACCCTCTCTGATTTCAGGAAGGCGCAGAGGAAGGCTTGCTGACTTGTTGGTGCCCTGAGTGCTCCTCTAAGAGAGTCTCAAATCATAACTTGCTACTTGCTGTTGTGACAAAAGCTTTGCTTTAATTTGCTTACAGCTTTACTTTGAAATTTCCTAGTGTGTAGTGTAAATATATGCATAAAAACAAATCAGTGTCTATTCCTTGCTCTGCGTGATTGTCTTCTTATGTTGGCTTATGTGGCAACAAACACTTCATATCTGGACAGACTGGAATATGTTTCTAAACCAGAGTGTGGCTGGAGAGAACCTGGGTTTTTTAGTTTTGTTGAGGAGTGGTCTAGTGACTAGAGCAAGGCGTTGGGCTCTGTCCCTGGCCTGCCACTGCTTTAGTGTGGCAAGTTGTCCAACCTCTTCCTGTCTTCAGCCTCCTCACCCTGAAATATGATTAAAAGTTAACGTTAAAAGATGAGTTGGGACCTGTCATTTGAAGATGCTATAGAAGGGAAAAACTCTATTCCTTTGTTCTTTTTTAGGAGAAACTGGCTCAGGGAAGACCACTCAGATCCCTCAGTACCTCTACGAAGCAGGAATTGGCCGCCAAGGCATCATTGCTGTGACCCAGCCTCGCAGAGTAGCTGCTATATCCTTAGCTACCAGAGTCTCAGATGAGAAGAAGACAGAGCTGGGGAAACTGGTAGGTTGGGTTACAAAGTCATGTTGGTTTAGTTCTGCAGTGCCAGTGGGACTGTATCAGGGCTTAATGGGTAAGATAAACAGCCATAGGAATAATAGTCTTCATTTAATAATATGCCTGAATGGAAAAAAATATCTTTTTACTTGCTTCGGTGGCTCGGGGTGGCGTGTTTGACTCTGTCTCTGTGGTATTTTACTTCTTGATTATTATCTGTGTTCCTCCGTTTGAAAAAAATACTGGTTAATGAATAAAACAAAAATTATTTCACACTCTTTGATACACATTTGTCCCTGTATCAAAAGTCACTGTCACGGGGAGCAGAGTGCTGAATCTGTGCAGCTCTGTGAATCTGTGGGAGAAAAGTGGAGGAGAAAGACTCTCCCTACATAAAGTCTTCAGAGAGCAGGGAGTAGTTTCTAGCAGGGGAGGAAGGAAAGGAAACCTCAAGCATTTGTGATGAACTTACAGTTGGGGAAAAAGCCAACTGGGATACGTGTTGAGAGCATCCTTTGGGTGGATTATAAGATTTGCAAGACTAACTGTTCACAGTCTGCAAATACACTGTTACGCTTTCCACGGTCTTCCTGGAGTCTTGGTTGGCTCTGTGCGATGCATTGACCCACAGTGCTTTGCTTTCCTTCTTTGTGGTACGATGCCCATGAGAAATGCAAGTAACTTTGTGCTTGTGCTTTCTGTAATGGTCACTTCCATAGGTTGGCTATACTGTACGCTTCGACGATCTTACATCTGATGAAACTAGAATCAAGTTTTTGACAGATGGGATGCTGCTTCGCGAAGCTATTGGGGACCCTATGCTGCGGAAGTACAGCATTGTCATCCTGGATGAAGCCCACGAGAGGACGATCCATACTGATGTCCTCTTTGGAGTGGTGAAAGCTGCACAAAAGAAACGAAAGGAATTGGGCAAATTGCCACTAAAAGTACGTGCATCTAGGGTGGCAGCGAGGGGCAGGGATGGGACTTGGACCCTGAGTGCTATGAGTATCTCCTGACATTTGCAAAAGTGTTCGAAATTTCATCCTTGACTATTTTCCTGTTCCTAAAAAGCCCCTTTAAATCTGAATAGAACTTATGATGTGTGGCCTGATGTGACACATCAAGGTTTCTGGTCACATCCACGTTGCCTTCTTTCCTAAGAGCTGCTTGGGTGTGAGCTATAGAGTAGACACATTATTTGTGGAGGCTTTGGTGCTGTTGCTGAGAGCACCCTGGATACAGGAACTCTCTGATATGGCAGCTGTAGGACATGCTCACACTGGGGAGGGAGGTTGCCCATGTGTGTCAGGTGCACAAGAATTTATGTGAGTACATGAGGAAGTGTGTGAGAGCGTGTTGGTTTTGATGGGGAGGGCATGGAGGGGACTGGTAGGGTCCTAGCAGTCAAGACCTTTGTGCAGCCTATGTTTGTGGGTACTTAGATCTGTTTATTAAATGGCGCAAGGGAATTTTAACAAGTCTTTGCGCTTCTTATCTTACCAATGTGTTATGCTTGTGTGATACCAAAGCTGATGGCTTTAACAAGGAAAGGTCACTCTCTTCTGTCCCAAACCCTGTGTGCTTTTTGCTGTTCCAAGCATATATCTCAGTCTCAGGAAGCTGGCTTTTGGCTAGTCCTGACTGGTAAGCGTCTAAACTGCAGTGCTAACCATTTTATACTCACATTGAAGGTGATCATCATGTCAGCTACGATGGATGTTGACCAGTTCTCCCAGTACTTCAATGGAGCTCCTGTTCTCTATTTAGAAGGCCGGCAACATCCCATTCAGATCTTTTACACCAAACAGCCTCAGAGTGATTACCTCCAAGCAGCACTGGTGTCAGTCTTCCAAGTCCACCAGGTATGGCGGTCTTGTCAGGTTTGTGCCTCCCTGGGGCTGTGCATTGCTGGTCGAGGGGGAGCGCAGAAGACATGGCTTGAGCTTGATACTGCCAAATCAGAGATGTCCCTGAGGTCTGCACTGCGTTCTCCAGGATAGTTGGGGAACATGCTGCGTTAGAGAGTTGGATTGGCTCAAGGGAAGGGTTGACAAATGCCGGTGTTATTGCAAAAGTGGGAAGAAAAATTGGAAGTGGTCAGCCGTATAGAGCCTTGGCTTGCAGGAGAAACCCAGGCATAAGCTGACAGGAGCATGGAGATTATTCTAATTTCCTGTCTACTTGCTCTGTGGTTACACTTTGACATCTATTAAAATAACAGTTTATAGGCATTTTGTGACTAAATGTTTGAATATGAAACTGCCAGATAGTTAAGCTAAATCATTTAATAAAACTGTTTATTACCCACATAAAATGCTGCAGTTGATAGGATTGTGGGACTTGTACATCAAGACTGGAGTTGAAAGGAGGCTGCTAAGCAAAGCTCTCTCATGTCAATTCATATCTAATACCTAAATGTTTCTCTCACCCGTATTTGCTGGCGTGTACCTGGGTGCTTGCTGGTTCTCTCACATGTTCTGGAAAGGTATTTAACAAAATAGATATGTGACCTTAAATGATTCCTCCATCCTGCTAAGACTCAATCCTGCAAAATGAGGTTTACTCTTCACCTCTGGTGAATCCATTGGGAACTTTAGGCTGCTGTGTACCTTGCACAGCTTATGTGCCTTTTCTTTCTTCCTTACCTGCTTTGCTGACTTGCTGTCTGGACAACATCTCTTTACAATCTCAGCTCTACCTCCGTATCCAAACCATCTTAACTTCTCACTTCTTTTTTCCTCTGGCTCCAGGAAGCACCCTCTTCTCAGGACATCCTGGTGTTTCTGACTGGTCAGGAAGAAATTGAAGCAATGACCAAAACCTGTCGAGACATTGCCAAGCATCTCCCTGATGGCTGCCCACAGATGATGGTGATGCCTCTTTATGCTTCTCTGCCCTACTCTCAACAGCTCCGTGTCTTTCAGGCTGCCCCCAAGGTGAGGCAATATGTTGGGTAAACAAGATGAGTTTGTCTGTTTGCTTCCATGAGTATTTGGAAGAAACATGTGGAATTTAAGGGGTTAAAGTAGACTGTACCGATAGTAAGTAATAGTCTCCACTGTCTACTGACTTTAGGCTCAATGGTTCCAGTGTGATATAAGACGATGCAACTGGGATGGTATTAACAGAGACATACGATAAGTCATCTGGGATCATAAAAAGAACAAAGGATTAGGGGGAGTGAAAAGGGCAGAGGAGTCAGAACTTGCCACATTTCATAGGAAATTTGTGTCCATATCACAAAAACTCTACAGCAGTTAATGGCCAGCCAAATACTAAGAAAGCTAAAAACCTGGTCATATTTGTCAGGGCCACGAAGAAAGGAAATTGTGCTGCCTCAGGCCTTTTTGTACCTATTCAGCAGATAAATAAGAACTCAGATCTTGTCCGCGTGCCAGAAATGAAACCAAAATGCTTTAAAGACATATTGCTAACAGCTGTCCTGGGTGGCATATTTTGTTGCAAGAAATGTAAGCACATATTTTAGAAACTGATTAGGAACTAGAGATTTTCTTAATTTATGAGAGCTGGCATAGCGAGCATGGTATGTGGTCATAGCATGCTGCAATATGTGGGCTTGGCCCATGCTGGCCAAAAGTAGTAGCGTTTTTTCATTGCAGCTAATCTAAAATGGCTTTTGACTGGCTTTAGTTTGCTCTTCCTTCCAGGGCTGTCGCAAAGTGATCCTCTCCACCAACATCGCAGAAACCTCCATCACCATTGCGGGAATAAAATACGTTGTGGACACAGGCATGGTCAAAGCAAAGAAGTACAGCCCTGGTGAGGAATTCTGAGGAACGATGCAGAGATTGTTTTCAGTTTTGTAGAAGTTATTTGAGGCAATGAGCCCTGCTGAGAGCTGATTTCAAACATTGTCTGCACTAAATTAATATCCTAGGTTTTAGGTGTGGGGTTTTGGCAGGTTTTTTTTTGAGTACCAGCCTTGCAGGGGTAAATATCTGTCAAATGAATGGTCTCTTCATGGACAGAGCACAGGATAATTAGCTTTGCTTGAGGGTGCTAAACCAAGTGAAGTGTGAGTGGTATTTGGATGGCAGACCCTGGGATTTTTTTGTTGTTAATCTTACAAACTTATGTTTTTCAAAGCTGTGTGTTGCGCAGACGTTGACTGAAGTGATGCTTTTCCATATACAGAAATTGGTCTGGAAGTGTTGGCAGTCCAGCGGGTGTCGAAGGCCCAGGCTTGGCAACGAACAGGGAGAGCAGGGCGAGAGGACAGTGGGATCTGTTACCGGCTCTACACAGAGGATGAGTTTGAGAAGTTTGACAAAATGACAATACCCGAGATACAGAGGTGAGAAAAGAACCCCGAAACCATCACACTTCTTGCCACATCGCTCTTATGTACTGTTACAGATGGAGCTGTGTAAAGAACTGAACAGCAAAACTGGGTCTAGGGTGTGACTGGTTGTCTTTTAAGAAAAATGAAGTCTGGAGACTAAACAGAAAAACTAGGAAGCTCAGGGTGAACATTTGGGCTCTGAGTCTCCAAACACACACGGGCAATAGTTCTCTTGACTTTCCTACAAATCTTTGTGGTTTAGGAAGTCAGGCTTCACCGGCCAGCATGGGACTAGTCTCTGCAAAGTTGCAGCACAGATCTGAGGACTCCATCTCAGCTTATAGGCATATAAGATAAAAGAAAAAAAGAAGAAAACAAAAAAGAAGAAAACAATCTCCGTTGTTTTTTCTGCCTATGTAGGTGTAACCTGGCCAGCGTGATGCTTCAGCTCCTGGCCCTGAGAGTTCCCAATGTGCTCACCTTTGACTTCATGTCCAAACCGTCTCCTGGTAAGCGGTTACAAAGGCAGTGACAAGTGAGTCACAGAGGATTTGCTTAAAAATAATGTCTTCAGGCCAGCCAGAGAAGATGGAGTATGGGAGGTCAGGGCTGTGAAAGGGGAGCTGTCTCCGACTGCTGCATCATCTCCCAGTGGCCCAGAAGTCTCAGATTCATTCACTGCTCATTGCTTTTGCTCAGCCTCATCAGAGCAGCCAAGGTTAGGGCAGAGAGCTTGGGAGTCCAGCTTCCAAACAGAGCAGGGAGCAGTTTTGAGTCATAAAGAACATGAAAGTGGGCCTTAACCGCCAACGAAAGCCATAGAGAATCTCATGCAGCTTCTGATGAAAGTTAGAGATGGCAGCTTTAGTTTTGCCCCTGTTTTTCCTACTTACATTGGAAAATGTGATTGTTCTACTGGATAGAGGGGGATAAACCACAGTTTGGGGCACTAATTTCTCTAAATGGAAAGTACTTGTCCCTCTGGCCAGGGGAAAGAGGTAGTGATGGTACCAGCTGATCCTTCACATCCCTGCCAGTGTCAGCCAGGGTGCCTCACAGCCTGAACCTTCTTGTTTTGACAGATGCTATTCAAGGAGCGCTTGAGCAGCTGGAGCTGCTGGGAGCTGTGGAACGAAAGGAAGATCAGCTTGTCCTAACCCCCCTGGGAAGGAAGATGTCAGCCTTTCCACTGGAACCAAAGTTCTCTAAAGTAAAAACTACAGAAAAATTAGCTAATTTTTATCTTATGTACTCTTCCCAATACCATTGTCATTTCTCTTTCAAACTCCTTAAACAAGGTCTGGATATGGGGCAACTGCAGTTGTGCTAGTACATTTGCAGTACATTAATGAAGCACAGATTTATTTTCAGCAGTTGTGCTGGTTTGCTTGCCATTTGTTGTTTAATTAAGGGAGATTTTTTAAAAGTGAATTTATTTCCACTGGTACCTCTGAAGCTGAAACAAAGCTAATTCTTTTATAGTTTCTGGGATTGCTGGTAGCACTGTTTAGCAGTTTCATGAAGTGTCTCATGCTGTAGTTGATATTAGTCGCCATGTTTGTACTATATATTAACTGGCCAGTCTCGGGAAGGAGCATGACAGTTGCTTGGTGGGCCCATGAGAGGATTTACAGTTGTCTCTAGGCCCCAAATATTTATGAAATTGCCTTAGACAATGCTTAGTAAAGTTCCTGGGCTGCTGGTGAGCGGAAAAGTCTGAAGTGGATTTGGTCGACCAAGAATCAGTTTTGCTCTGTGATTTGCAGACCATCCTCCTGTCCCCCAAGTTCCACTGTACGGAAGAGATCCTGACCATCGTGTCGCTGTTATCAGTGGACAGTGTCCTCTACAATCCCCCCGCCCGGCGGGATGAAGTGCAATCCGTCCGGAAGAAATTCATCTCCAGTGAGGGGGATCATCTTACCCTGCTCAACATGTACAGGGCCTTCAGAAATGTCAGTGGCAACAAGGTAGGATGCTCTGAGGACGCCAGTGCTGTCTGGGCTCATAGAATCATAGAATGGTTTGGGCTGGAAGGGGCCTTAAAGATCATCCAGTTCCACCCCCCTGCCCCGGGCAGTGACACCTCCCACCAGACCAGGTTGGTCAAAGCCCTGTCCAGCCTGGCCTTGCACCCCTCCAGGGTGGTGAGGAGCCTTTTTGGCATACAGCAGTGACATCTGCATCCTTCGCGGTTGATGGAATATGCATCCTTCCAAAGGAATGAGAAGAGAGGACTTACTCATCCTTTACAATTGGGTAATTGGAGAAAGCTGTTCAAGTGCTGAAGGATTCCCCAGAAAGCTGTAGCAAAACTGGCTATCAAAAGCTTCGTGAGGCCGGTTCAGTAATCAGAGCCAGGGCTCTTCCTTCCCTGCTTCCAGCTGGAAACAGGAGGGAGTGGGAGAGTGTTGAGACTTGCTGATAAATACCCTAGACGTGCTGTTTGGCAGGATTCATTGCAAAAACACTGAGCATATTTACAAGCAGATTTTGATTTATCCTACCCTATAAACTCCTCAGTTTGATTTGTAGATCTGTAGACTCACGTACCCCATTCCTTGCAGCATCTGTCGTTCTTATGTCATTTGTTTTCAGCACCTGTAGGATAGCAAGTGCTGTTTCGCAGCGCTCGGTGACCTTGCAGGGCAATCCTGAGTGGGAAGAGAACAACAACATGCCGCTTCTTGGCACTGTGGGAGGGAATGTAGACAGAGGGGAGTAATCAGGGGTAGAAATCTGACAAGGAAATGGGCTAGCACCTTTTCTCTGAGAAAGATTGTGTATTTGGAGGATTCTGCTTTTCATGGTATCCAAAGACAGTTGTGCTTCTTGGGTAAAGAAATGGCCCCTTCTAACTCCCGATGTCTCTGCTGCAGGAATGGTGCAAAGAGAACTTTGTCAACGGCAGGAACATGATGCTTGTGTCAGACGTCAGAGCTCAGCTCAGGGACATTTGTGTAAAGGTAACTTGTAGCCATACTGTATTTCTCTGTTTCACCTGTTTGTATCTTTCTGTTTGTCCCCAAGCTGATTTTGCTGTGCACCAAGTCCCAGGGGTGAGAAAACGTGGTTTTCTTTTCAGTCTCTTGTGAATAGTCAGGTAAAACCCCCGACTCCGCAGCTGCATCCCAAAATCTCAGAGCCGCAGGGCTCAGTGGGTCAGAGAGGTGAGGACAGAAGGGGAGCTCTGGGTAAGGCTTCTCGGGTAGAGGACAGGTTTTCCTAAGGGCTTTCACTGCTCTTGTGTAGATGTGACTGTGCTGTGTGTGCCACTGAGTGATGTCAGCCTCAGCAGCCCATGCTGGCTGGCTTCTTCACGGAGTCGGGCATTCAGTTTAACAGCAGCTTTCACACCAGCGCTGTTCCTGCCAGTCACAGAGCGTGAGGCACAGCGTGGGAGCTGCTGCTGAATTGCTTGCAGTCTTTATGTGACACAGGAGCCACTGTTCGGCACCCCTGTCCTGCTGCAAATGCTAGCTAGCCTAAAACTCACTCCTAGAATGAGTCTCGCTCCATTTTGCGGCTCATCTTTTGTTTGCTATTAGCCTGGATTAGCCTAACATCTACCTGAGCTGAATTTCTAGCGGTCCTTTTGTATTTCCCACGCTAGCAGGATTTCTGACACAATATTGCCTGATCTCGGAAGCCTTCTAAACGGGGCTGTGTTTCCCCACGAGGGTGCACATACAGGCTTGCTCTGACTCTTGTGTCTCTCGCTGCTGAACAGCTATCGATGCCAATCGAGTCCTCCCGCTCAGACACTGGAAACATCCGCCGCTGCCTGGCTCACAGCCTCTTCATGAACGCGGCAGAGCTGCAGCCGGACGGCACCTACAGCACCGTGGACACTCACCAGACGGTAGCCATCCACCCCTCCTCCGTGCTCTTCCACTGCAAGCCGGCCTGCGTGGTGTACAACGGGCTGCTTCACACCAACAAGTGCTACATGCGGGACCTGTGCGTGGTGGATGCGGACTGGCTGTATGATGCAGCACCTGACTATTTCCGCAGGAAGCTCCGAACGGCCAAGAACTGACCTCTGGGTCTGGGACCAGCAGGTCCAGGGTTTTTAGGCTCACCCTAAAAGACTAACTGTTTTGTTTTGTAATGAATGTATGGGAGCAGTAGAGCTTTGCCTTGCAAATCAGGTAAAAACCTTAGAGGAAAATGGCTTCTCCATGAAAGCCAGACCTCACAAGTCTCCGTGGCTTAGAACAATCATCCCTTTTTTAACAGTTAATCTGTAAAAGAGGAATGTAGTATGTACTCTGTGCGCGTGTGTATGTGAGTGTGATGAATCTATACTGGGGGGGGAAAGGGGAGCTGGTATCAGATTCCAGTTTTTAACACTGAAGTTTAACAGGCTTGTATATGAGGAAACTAAATCCTAAGAGCTCTTTGAGCAGACTTGATATTTTTGATGATTGTGCTTGTATCCTTAGCAGGTTTTATTGGGGAAAAAAAAGGAGAAAAAAGTTTTAAATGTCCTCATACAGATGAAAAAAACGCCTTTTTTTACTATTTCTAGAAGGGAGGTGCTACTGTCTTTTACCTCATGAAACATCTTTCTGCCTGCATGTAATGTTCACCATCTTATTTGGGAACCATGCGAAGGCCGGTAATGGGAACATCGGCTTGGACAAGGTCTTCACTGCTTGTGTCTGAGCCTCAGGGGCTGGCAGTGGTTTCTTGGAGAGGTGGTCCAGCTGCCTGCGTGTTTGGCGTCATCTTTGCTCACCCTTTTGCTGTTAGGGGGTGTTCCTCAGCAGATACTTCTGGCTTTTCCGACTCTTGTCTGTGCACTTCTAGCTTTGGAGTTGGCATGCCATCCACAACGGCTAATCAGGCCAACTTCAGGAAGACTCAGCAAAATGAGAATGAAGATGTGGTTTAGAGATTGGGCTTCCTTTAAAGGTCCTTGATTCTTCAAATGTTTGTCTCTTCTGCTCTGACACCAGTGCTTCTTCCCCCTTCTGCCTCCCCCAACCCTGTCCCAGTTATACGTTGGTTTTCCATTAGAAGTTTGGAGCTTGGCATTGTCAAGAACCACAGGTCTACCATTAGTTATCTATTATTTGCTTTTTCTTCCATATTCCCGTAGCATCTGCCTATCTCTTTTTTTCCTTTTGGAGAAAGTGGGAATGGCAAACTTAATAGTCTTCTTAAATACTGGAATTAAAAAACTAGTGCCACTCCAAAGGGAAAACTTGTTCCTGAATGTGAAGGAAAGTGGATTTATTCCATTATCACGGTGTGTGGATGGGGGGAAAACAATGTGAGTTGTTTTTAAGTGATATCTTAAGTACTTCTAAAATAACCTCTCTGGGAGAGGTAACTTCCAGTTTCAACAGAGTCTGTTGACATAATGTAGTAATTTATACAGATTTTTGGATGAGTTGAAGCAGGTTAGGTGTCTGCAAGGGCAGGGGAGGAAGCTGTTGTGCACACGCGGTGTCATTGTGTAATATAGCGGGGTTAGTTTACATGGGCTGTGAAGGGATTTTGGTGTTTAGTCCTTGTATCCTTCAAATAGCAACTTTAAAAAAAAAAAAGCTTATGACACATTAATGGGGCTGCTCAGGGATGCGGTCATATTGGCTATTGGCAAGCCCTTGTTCACTCCATTTGCTCGGGGAGAGCTGCTGGCTTTGCTTGTGGTCGGTGGGGACAAGCTGGATTTGCCATACCATAATTTGTCCTTTCTGGTTACACGCATCACAGTTACACAGCACATTGTCATATGCCTTTTCTTTGGGCTCCAGTGTGGGCTTACTTTGGTTTTCTCTCTGAAAACAGGGGCAAATCTCTCTTTTGTTCTTTTTTCTTATTTTTAACTGGAATGTCACTTGTGCTGATCTGCAAATCGCTGTCTCCCAAAGAGTGTGAGTAGGTACCTGGCATACCTGGAAGGGTCTCGTCTCTCAGCCTGTTCCTAGGAAGGGAGATACTGAATGTCTGCAGGGGTGCAGTGGAAACGGACACACCATCCCTTTGTCATGCCTCTTGGCAATATTGTTCTTTGGTCGTTTGAAAAAACAAAGAAAAAAAAAAAAGGTGAGTGGGGCACAGGCAAAACTTGCCACTTTTGTATGTATGCCCAGCTGCAGTTTTGGATTGGTATTTCAAGAGTATGCAGCTATTTCAGTTGTTCTCACTCACACGAATTGCAGGGAATTATCAAAGCACCGTGTCTTGGTTTTACAGATGCTGCATCTGTAGGGGGAAAATGGAATATAAGCACATTTTGTTTGGGCAGTCTAATTTCACAGTCTGGTTAAGGGAGGGGATGGGTGTTTATTTAGAACTAATTTGTATCTTTTTCCCAAAATAAAGAAGTGATGGCAAAAATCCAAGCCCTGCGTGTTGTTTTGTGAGATATGAAAGCTGTGTGGGTGGAAGAAACAATCGTAGGACATTCAGGTACGAGTCCCAGCATTTTCTTGTGGGAGTGTCTTTATTTTAAGCAGTCTGGGGTGTCTGTGTGCAGATGGTAAAGACGAGATGTTAACGTGGGTCAGTGAATCTGTGCTTTGCATGCAGAATGGACCCCGTCGTTATGCGTGCAGTGCTCAAACACCGGGGTGGAGCTGGGAGTAAAAATCCTGGTCCTTCAAGGCGATGAGGGGGGATATTGATGTGATGGGGGGATATCGGTGCTCTCCTGCTACAGCCTTGTGGTGAGCAGCAATGGGCCTTTTATGCTTCTGCTCAATAGAGGGCAATGGTGCCAGCTTTTAGACAAAGGGAACGCCTTATGCCAGGAAACAGTTTGTTTTGGTCAATCATCCCTGTAAAATATTTATTGCTAAAGGGAAAAAAAATTAAAGCAATTTTTTCATTTTCTGAGTAAACTGATGAGGTCTTGCCAGAAAGCCAACTATTGTATAAAGAATGGGGTGATGTATGGCAGTGAAGCTCTCACCTCGTAGGCTGCTTTTTCTTGTTGCCGCCCAGGGAAACACCAGCACTTCTCCGCACCCCTGGAGCTTCCTCTGCGCCTTCACCGTGACCCAGCCTGAGCACCGGGCAGGGAGAGGTGGCCCGTACATGGGGTCCCTGCCCCATCCTTCTGTCCTTCCTTTTTAATTTCAAGTTAAAATAGCAGTGACTACGAGCCAGCAGTGTGCCCACGTGGCGAAGGAGACCACCAGCATCCTGGCCTGTGTCAGGAACAGTGTGGCCAGCAGGACCAGGGCAGTGACCGTCCCCCCGTACTCGGCACTGGAGAGGCCCCACCTCGAGGGCTGTGTCCAGTTTTGGGCCCCTCACCACAAGACAGACACTGAGGGGCTGGAGCGTGTCCAGAGAAGGGCAACGGAGCTGGTGAGGGATCTGGAGCACAAGGCTTGTGAGGAGCGGCTGAGGGCGCTGGGGGTGTTCAGCCTGGAGAGGAGGCGGCTGAGGGGAGACCTTCTCGCTCTCTCCAGCTCCCTGAAAGGAGGGGGTAGCCAGGGGGGGCCGGGCTCTGCTCCCAAGGAACAGGCCATGGGACAAGAGGAAACGGCGTCATGTTGTGCCAGGGGTTTGCAGTGAGGTGCCGGGCGGGGGATGCTGCCGGGGGACAGGTGACAAAAATAATCGGGGCGGCTGGTGGATGTGTGAACCAGGGTGGGGAGGTTTCGGATGGATATTAGGAAAAATTTCTTCACCAAAAAGGTTGTCAAGCATTGGAAGAGGCTGCCCAGGGACGTGGTGGAGTCGCCATCCCTGG